>SAUG01000037.1:0-52544 GCA_011316305.1 Rusavskia elegans
CTCCTTTTCTTCGAATATCTCCCACGAACTTGCGCTGCTCTCACGCTGTGACGCCATGACAAAAAAAATCCCAACCATAGTCCGGTAAAATGTGATATAACCACGCTCTCAGTAACCTGCAACCTGCAGGCCAGGGTACCTTAATCCTCCTCGAGCGCTCGTCTCCCCTACCGATGGGGAACTCTTATCGATTGCTCAATCCCATATCTTAATCATGCCCCTTCCTCCCCCCCTTCCTCCCCCCTTCCTCTCCATTCTACACTCTTCCCACACCCTTTCCACCCCCACCCTCTATCACCACCCCAGTGGATCTCAACATAAATACTTCGAAACTACCAGGATCTTAGACAGACACGAGGCACGAGGTATAAATTGAAAGGTCAGACATCCATTCATCCACACCATAAACAACAGATATCAAAAAATTCTATACAACATACTCTTCCAGAAAAGCAGAGTGGCGAAACCCCAACTCGAGTCTTCCACCGTATACATGGATCCGAATCCGAACCCGAAGCTCAGAGAAACCCCTGCTTTACCCCAAACAAACCACACCAAATAGTCGTTACTCTAACAGACCGTGTTCGAGACTCACATACCTGATGCATCAAACAGGAGAGAGCTCCACGGTTTCATTTCTTGGTTTTATCTTTTTGGCTGGGTAGAGTAAATCGAGTTGAAGATGTTGACACCAACCTATATATCTCGCCTGCAAAATTCCTTCATCCGCTACCATGTTCCCTCTCGTTGAAGGATTTCCGTCGCTCGTCCGTGTTAGCGATCCATGCAATAGATAGGAAGAATATCCTTCATCAAGTTAAAACCAATGCAGTCGATAAAACGAAGATCCTTATCGAGGTATCGATTCTTAATGCCCCTTACTTTGATTGTTGGAATCACATGGTATGAAGAACATGACGGGATAAAAGAACACGCATCATAAGAAGACGAAGAGATAGTAAGGCCCAGTGTATTACAGCACCCATGAAAACGACTGCATCCACCACAACGCATCCAACAAACCACAGAAACCTCCTCTACCGCTCAGACGCCCCATATATTCTCCAAACCCACCTAACCACGCCCCCAATTTCCCTTTCCACCCTCCTCCACACGGAATTCCCTTTCTTCTTCTTCTCCTCCTCCAGCTCCACCTCAACCCTCCTCCTCTTCACAATCCTATCAATCACCTCCTGCGTCCCCGCGTCCCTCTTCCTCTTCTTCTCCCCCGCCCTCAAACCCAGCTCAAAAACTTCCAAATCCCTCTCCTCCCTTGACATCGCCCCCACCTCCCTCAACCATCTCACCGCCTTCTCAAACTCATCCCCAACCAGCATGTCCAGCTGACATGTAACGTCCGGCGGACTGTCATCGGCCGGGATAACCCAGTTACTATCTCTCAGGCATGTGTCCATGGACGAAACAACGACCTGTTTGTCCGACCGGAACCGGCCTGCCCTTTCCTCCATTTTGGCACAGTAATCCTGAGCGAGTTGGATGCGGATGCTCTCGAAATACAACGAGCACCAATGGCATACCGGGCGTGATGTGCCGATGGCAAAGTTGCCTTCGTTGTGGAAAGATCCACGCGGTATGGATATGTAGTCGTTGAAAAGGTGATTGGCGATGCGAAGCTCAGGGTGAGCTATGGAAGTGGCTGTCGTGGTGGATATTGGGCAGCAGGGCTTAGACAGCGGAATGTGACTGTAGGTGGAGAGATTCGCTAGCAATGTGTATCCTCCAAAGAAATCGTCGCTCTTGATTGCGAGTTTGAGCGCTGTCAAGGGCGAGACGTGGTGGGTCACCGTTTGAGGTGGTGCTGTTGGCAGCTGGAGACACATAAGCAGTCAGCACGTCGACCTCAGCTGACCGTTTTTGATTGCGGAGCAGTGGAAGGTCATTGACTGCCTTGCAGTGAGCAGCGAGACACTAGACCCTTAGCTCGTGCATTGGTAGGGCATCTAGTTTGGCTCGCAATCGAGGTATCGAGTGCCTCCTCCGGTCGAGGTATCGAATGCCTCCTCCGCCAGTCGAAGTGATCCGCCTTGAGGGTCCAGACGATTCTGCTCACCGCGAGGGGATCTTTTGCGTAGGTAAAAAGATGTACTCACATGCTGAAACTCCACCCATAGTTCCCGGTGCTTTCTCCTCGCAAACACAACGTACTGGCGTAGGTCTTTGCATGCTGACCATAATCTTCCGGCGTCTGCCAACGATGTCCAAAGACTTTTCGATATCGGTGCTGTCGTCCCGAAGCTCTTTGTCAAAAAGTAGCAATACACAAGCAGGTCCGCCAGTTCGCGGCAACTAGTGCCTTCATCGACGTTGGAGATTTTTTGAACGAAGAGGTCATAATTCGCCGCGTGCTCGTCTCTCATGGCACTTGAGCAAATGCCCTTGGCAACGTAGTGGTCCGTCTCGCGGAAAAGCACCTGAAGCTCTTGACTCCAATCCCTGACATTTGTTGAACAAGGCACCCTGGCTCGGGTGGGACGTGAGCTATCCCTAACCATGCAGCGCAGAATCTTTTGGAAGTAACGCAAGATTGTGGGTTTGCATTCGAGGACTATGTACCGAAGCACTTCCTGTAGATCGTCGCATTCGAAGAGTTGACGGCGGATTTCCTTGAGGTAGTAGTCCACAGCTTGGGCGGCTTGATGGGAGTCTGGTCTGGTCCCATTGCCACCCAGAGTCCACAGTATTCGGATGTGTTTCGGAGAGCGGAAGCAGGTTGTAGCGGCATCCTGGCCATTGTCGACTTTGACGGCGATGAGGGTTGCGATGTCGTCTAGGTAATGAAGGTACTGTTCTGCCTGTCTGGTATGAGGTTGCCGTCTCTGCTTCTTCACGAATTTTGGTTGCGCATGAGTGAGCACGGACAATACATGAATCTTGTTCTGGAAGTAGCAGGAGTCGCTGGACAGGTCTGTCATTCTAGACGAGGTGTCTGCCCCTTCTTCGGAAGAGACGCCATGGAGGTCTGCCATTTGTCTCTTAAGTTAACCCCCTTTCTGGTCTAATTCAAGACGTATTTCTTGACCCGTTGAAAAACCTTGACATGGTTCCAGACTTAATGCGACTGATGAGGGCCAACATGCAATGTGGATAGATCAAGCACTGAACCAGCATCCTGATTCTCTGGAGATAAGCCGGCCTAGACTGTTGCCATGAAAAGTATATGGATCAAGCCCTTATGATATATGCTATAATTGTGAACTGGCGTATCATCTAAATTGGAGTCACTTGTACTTCGTGGATTTAGACTGAGTGACTCAAACATCCGCGAACAAGATAATGGGAAGGTGCAATGTTGGATTAAGAGACGAAGTAGGTGGCCATCTGATCAGATTCCATGTTGTTACGCGGAATGTCTGTCAAGACGTCCAGTGGACAACGATCGGCTTCTCTAGCAGATGTTCCCGTAACCGTGATAGAGACTTCAGACACAATGTTGCCTGATGGCCTGACGTATGTATAGTATAAGAAGAAAAGATAAGCGTCTGGTAAAGGTGATCCGACGATAAAAGTTTTTTTTGAAGGTACAATCTTCGGGGATGTTGTTTTGGCTGACGCTCACACTTTCCACGCTCCTGTTGTATCCCTTCGACTGGTGGGGTGGGCATCCGATACCTCGACTGCCAGCCAAATCGAGTGCATGTGATGAAGATGTAGGAACGGCAAGAAGCATCCATGTCGGAGTTCCGGAGAGCCACCGTTGACTACTTTAGGAATTGCAACTAACAGTGCGACAGAAGGGCTGAAAAAGGCTTTCGACATGGCAGATGCCCCGTCAATAACGAAATAGAGTAAGACCAGGACCCGGTTGCATCTACTACTTCTTGAGTTCCTTTGGACAAGGGCCCGGGCTGGAAGCAGCCACTTGGAAGGATAACTTACAATAGCTAACATCTCTGTCGCTCCATTGTCGCTACCATTTAGCTATGCAAGCAAAGCCTGCGGGCCCTAGTTCGCAACGGGTATCTCTCTCGAACTCCTTCAATGTTATTTGCCATCAAACATGATGGTGCACCTGAAGCCAAAATTCCTCAGGGTAATGTTATACATTCCTTCTCGTCTTGTTTGTACATGGAATCAGAGCACACAACCTGCTCCATGTTTTTCTTGTCGTCTTGTTGTTGCCGCTGCTTTGGCTGTTGCTCTTGACTCGTCGTTCCCCCACCTGAATTTCGGCCAAGCCGATTGCACCACTCTTCGGCACTTGTTATAGTTCCATTGACGATGCTACTGATTTGAGCAATCATATCCAACCCTTCAGAGGCCAGGATCAAGACTCGATGAGCGCTATCGACAACGGGTTCCGGTGTAGGTGTGCCTGCTTCGGAGTCATTGTGGGGATCCTGCTGTGTGCCCTGGGGCGCACTCTGCTGCTTCTTGAGCCTTAGGACATAGGCAAACCGGCCTGGCAGCGCAGTCAGGTGCGCATGTACCAAAGACCGGGCGTTCGCGGGCAGAGCGCCGCCGGTATACTGGCTGACCACGTGGCAGATTTTTGACATGGTCTCTACAATATCCGATTTCAGCAAGTGCATACGCCCACTGATGCTTCTTCTGTCTCCGGTCCTCTCCGGTAGCTGTATTCCGCCCTGGCCTCCTGTTTCCGCTGGTTGAGAGGTCTCATCATTCGTGGTATTGTATTCTCTGATGATGGCCTGTAAATCCTGTATCGATCTATTCAAGTAATCGTTACCCCAGCGCAGCCATGACAAGCAGTATTTGAGATTTCGGAGAGATTCTTCACTCATCGCTACCCCGAGACCCGAAGTTGACATGACAAGCCGTGTTCGCCATGTTGTGTTGGCCGAGGATTGGCTGTCATAGCGAGATTGGACAGAGGAATCATGCTGCTCGTAGGTGGGACTCCTCTCATTGTCGTAGGGAGGGAGGTCTTCGTTAAAGATGGCCGGGATAGACTCCTTGCGACCTGAAGTAGAGATGGAAACATCGTTGTGCAGCCCCTGTTCGATATCATCTGAGGTCCCATCGGTCGGGTGATTAGTCCTTCGCCTCTTGGAGGCCCTCGATGGTCCACCACGCCGATCTCCATCGAGAAACCATCTGACGCTGGTTTCTAGGCCTGTATACTTGCCCGCGGTGCGCACTGTACTAACGACGGGGGATCCAACATGTCTTTCCACAAGCTCAGCGCCATACTTGAAACGGGGGGAGAATGATTTTGAAGAGGTATAAGCGGATAGTGGGCCATTGATGGCAGTGGACAGTATGGGATGTTGGGCGGTAAAGAGTGCTAGCAAAGGCTCGGGCTCGTGAACTTGCTGGGATGGTCGGCCGGATGGGTGGGAAGGGTCGACCTTAGAGTCATTCGGAGGGTTCTGATAGTAGAGTCTGGGTTGGTGAGCACGGTCTGGTGATACAGCAAATAGTAAGTAACAGCCTCATTCGCGTTTCGGAGATGGATCCGTACCGGCCCGCAAGCCCTCCAAGGCCTGAGCGGCTTCAAGGTCATCAAGGGACAGGCCACTTGTCGTACGTATTGACCGGTGGTCTGCTGGTCGGAAAGTCGGGTTCACGTCTTCTTTGTCGAGCAGCGGACCGCTGGGGAGGTTTCGAGTAGGAAGTGTCGCGGTCTCACCGGCGGGCTGCTGTCGCACTAGCTGCTCCATCGTCCCGAGTCAGCAATGACGTATTTTATATTGAAGCAACAATCGGCACAGCGTCAGAGGAGACTTGACGGGTGGGATAGCCAGAGTCGCGATGCAGAAGCCATAGTATTTGCAAGCCAATTTTAATTAATGGTGACAGCGAAAGCGAGGTTGGAGGGTTGATCTGATTCCTGATTCATGACATGTGATCGTCGTTGCAAGCCGCGCGATGATTGGTTCACGCAAACATCCCTGCACATGTATTTCAAGAGCCCATCCCATGAACGTCCTGCTGCACTCCAAGCGGCGACAGTGTGTTGTTCAACGTCTATATACTTTCTGTTCATGTCATTTGAATGCTAAAGAGATGAACGAGCAGTGCTATTCCGAGATCCTCTTGAGGGAATCTCCAGACATGCAATCTCAGGACGGACGGACCTCGCCATCGTCGCAGAAGCAATAGATGAGCGACGATGCTCCTGTAGCAGGCTTCCTTCTGGAAGAGAATATGCTCATGTTCATCAAGCGCCATCGACAGCCAGCAAGGGCTGCCGTTCGCCCTCGACTCCATCTCCCTCCTTTCCTCGGGGGAGATGACGGTATTCGCCGCCCTTGACTCGGGTGACAAGCCAAGTGTTTTGTTCTTTGGAATCCGTGAAGAATTGCTGGTTGTCCTCGAAGCTCCTGCCTCCTGTTTCTGGCGAATACGCCTACATACATCATCAGTTGAGCACTTATCATCTTTCTGCGAGTGGTCTTACCCATGTCCACCATCCAGCAAACAGGTTGGTCACGGCAAATATCAGGAAGATCCAGTATTTCAGGTTATTGAACCCAATCGGAGTCAGTAAGGTGACCGCGAAATTTGAAAGTCCCCAGACGATCACCGAAATCGCCGACCCTTGAGCTCGTGACGTCGATGGAAAGATCTCCGTGGGGATGAGCCAAACTTGGGACAGCCAGCCAATGCCAAACAATCCCGTTGCTACATAGAGAGCAATACTGCCGGGCACAGAGACTGCCATGTTCGGAATCCCGAGCTCCTTGGAGTTCATCGCTAGTCCACCCAGCACGGTGAGAATTGCAAAGCATACCGCAATGCCAAAAGCACCCGTGACCATGAGGAATCTACGACCGACCCGATCGATCAGCAACCAAGCAAACGTCATCAGGAAGAAGTAGGAAATGTAGTTCCCTTGAGTCAGGTATTCGGCAGTCCGAACGTCAAACCCAAGGAGTCCGAATATTTGAGCGCCGTACACACTGACCGCTCCGTAGCCGGTCAATGCCTGATTGACTTGGCCCATGACGGTGACCATCGTCTCGTGGAACTGCTGGCCGCCGGGGAAAATCATGTCGCTATAGCCGATCGATTGAGCCGATTCTTCCTTGGCGGCCTCTTTGAGCTCATCGACCTTGGCGCTGGCTTCGTCTTCGCCGTAGATTTCCACGAGGGATACACGTGCGTCTTCCTCACGATCGTGGAAGATCCACCATCTTGGCGACTCTGGGAGTCGATAGATGAAGCTCATCAGCAAGACCGGGTAAACCTGCATCGCGATGATTGGGATACGCCAGGCTCGGAAGACGTCAGCAGAAGAACAGTCTACATGGGAGTAGCAGACTGACCCCATTGGTTCGACTTCCCGAGCCCATTGGTGACGGCCAAGTTGATAGCAAATGCCATGTTGAGACCAAAGATGTTGGATTGGAATTCTTGAGCAAGAGCTTTTCCCCGTCCACCCTCTTCATTCAGCTCGGACGAATAGACTGGTATGACAGCATCGATGCCTCCAACGCCTAGTCCCATGACAGTTCGACCGATGAACATCAGAGTCAGTGCTCCTTGACTGAAGCCTAAGCCGGCAACGAACATCAAGAGATTCCCAAGCGCGGTGACAGCGAGACAGGCAAAGATGCTGGGCTTTCGCCCAGCAGCATCAGCCAAATAGCTGGCCAGAATGGCGCCAACAGCACATCCCAAGTAGTATACCGAAACGATAATACCAACAAGAGGGTCTTCTTCGGAAATGCCCATAGTATCGAGGTAGTTATAGTTGGTGTTGATGAGGGACATCATGCCCTGATCGTAGCCATAGAGAGCGATGGCCGTGCTGGAGAACAGCACGACCTCAGTCTTCTTGTCACCGATATACTTTTTGACGAAACTCATGTTGCCGGCACCTATACAATTGGTAAAGGATATCCTTGAGGCTGCTAGTTTCCAGATGCCCAGGGTGGAGGCTGAGGCAGGTATATACTTTGAATGAGGCCGGGAAAGAGCAGTGCAAAATATCGATCCATTAGTCACAACCCCGCCAGAGTGCAGAAATTGACGAAGAAACGAATGGTTCTCGAAGATGAGTGCTGCGCGATGCAGAGTTGTGAAAAATTCGGATGAGAGAATCGTGCATAAGTTCAGGGCAGATGATCGATTACATCGTTCCCCCACGGAACGGTTGCGGGACGCCACGGAGAAACGGGATAGCCTATGATGCGTGTCCAATGATAGCTCTGGATTGTGGTTGCACCTTCCTTCTGGGGGGCCTGTTTGCTGTCGATCGGCCGGGAGACCGGACTCTAGCCGGAAGTGAAAGAGCTGCTCTGCAGTCTGGCTGTACCCTGCTGCTAGTTTACGCAGCGAGCTGTAATAGGAGAGAACGATTATTACGAGTTAGAGAAGAACGGTACTCCAATTTGGCCACCTTTGCAACACACCTACTTTTGCAACACGGACTAGACGGATATAGCAAAACCCAGAAGAACCTAACCCTTAAACTTAGAGATATTATTACCTCCTGCTATACCGCTAGCCTAAAGAACTTTTCGAGCTCTTATATTTTGATAGGGTATACTAAGAGTAGCTAAATTAGGGGCTGCTATTAGCCTTGTTGCAAAGGTGGCCAGATTGGAGTACTAATATGATCCGATCTCCCACCTGCCGGCTACTTCAGATCTGGACTGCTTAGTCAGCAAAATTAGGGTCCACTCGTCCAAGGTCTCTCTATTCAGCCATCATCATTTTACGGTCTTTGATGAACAGAGAATGAGCATCTTTCCAGGCAGCATGGATCATCCGAGTTCATGATTCGACATCGGCAGCGCAAGGATTCAAGATTGTAAAATGACCAGAAGCAGTGCAGGATCAGGATCAGGATGGACTGTGGAGGACGAGGTATCTCAGAAAGACCGAAGAGAGCGAGGAGGCAGCAGCGTAGCAGAGAATGCTGGTAGCGAGGAGGACGGTAAGAGAGGAGAAACAGAACAAGCACCACCGTTACCACAGGAGAGTATCCCACCGTTACCATCAGAGGCCCTTCCCAGTGAACGCCAGGACGATGGGTGGGATCCTGTCTGGGATGACAGCGCACAAGCCTATTACTTCTACAACCGCTTCTCTGGCGTCTCTCAATGGACGAACCCAAGAGTACCCGACCCGCAGGAAGCTGGACCGCCTGGCGTTGGCAGCTACGATAGAATACCACCAGCCCAACCCAAAGCCCCCGGAACGACGACACCTCCCCCAGAGCGGCCTCCTCGTGCTGGGGGATATGACCCGGCTATCCATGGCGATTACGACCCTACAGCCCCGTACGCGCAAGAGTATCGCGATCCCGAAGAAAATACAGGGCCAGACGCTGACCCTTCAGCGATCTATGCTGCCACAGGCACATTCAATCGCTTCACCGGCAAATGGCAAGCCAGTGATATCAACCCGGAAAACCATAACGACGAGAACAAAAGCAAAAGACAGATGAACGCCTATTTTGACGTTGATGCTGCTGCCAACAGCCACAATGGAAAGAGTCTCAAGGCGGAGCGGAGTGGGAAGAAGTTGACCAAACAGGAGCTGAAAGAGTTCAAGCAGAAGCGCAAGGAGAAGAAGGAGGAGAAGAGGCGGGCCTGGTTGCGAGATTGAAACCTACTCTGCCCTTTCATGGGGATGATTTTGTATATCACGATGCGGTGCCGTTGGCATATGTCCACCGTAGGACCGCGCTTCACGTGGTAAATTGTACCTCCGTAGCGCTTTTGATACCGAGCGTCATCTATTAACCAGAATTCACGATTGGATGTGTGCTCCGACCGGTATTCGACTCAAGGACACGTCTAGATCCAAAGCACCTTGATCCCCACCAATGGATAATTCACGCTGACCCCACTAATGCCACCCTCTCTCACAGACAGAGCTATTCCAGCCTACTAAAACCACCACTACATACCCCTCTCGCAGACATGCCTTCAGCTATCCTCCCGACCATCTCCGCCGACGAGATCGACGACCTCCTATTTCTCGCACGAACCAACGATCTTCACGACCTGAAAGCCGGCATCGAAGCCATTGCACGCACCCAGCAGACACCCTCCGAAAACGTCATTCTCGCAACCATCGACCCAGACAACGGGAATGGATTACTGCATTATGCCAGTGCGAATGGCTGTCTAGGTACGTACTTTCCGCCACACACAAACCGGAGCGAATGGGTTCATCATATACGTGTAACAATCCGATTCCTCATTTCCGTTGGCTAACTATGTTCCACCCCGCTATGCAGAAATCCTACAGCATCTCCTGCCCTCACCTCCCTCCTCCACACCCTCACCACTGAACATCAACCTCGCCAACACCTCCGGCAACACGCCCCTCCACTGGGCCGCCCTCAACGGCCACCTCGATGCCGTCAAGATCCTCGTTCGTGCGGGCGCAGACCCAGCGATCAGGAATATTGCGGGGCATGATGCTGTGTATGAGGCCGAGAGGAGTGGGAAGCAGGAGGTTGTGGAGTGGTTGTTGAAAGAGGGGAATGGGTTGGAGAGGGGTGTTGAGGGAACCAAACAAGACGAGGAGAAAATGGAGGAGGGTTATGAGGAGACGTTGAAACTAGGCAACGAAGGTTCGAGAGACAAGGAGAAGGGAAAGGGCGTGGAGCAGGTGTCGAATGGGCTTGGGAACATGAAGATGGAGGAGAAGAATAGAGATTGAGAGGGTTCGTGGCATACAGCACACCAATTATCCAGGATCACGACATTTGTCCACGGAATTGCAATCGTCCACGACAAGAACCAACCTCCGCTCAAGACATCCGCAAGGGACACAGATCCAGCCCCTATTCGGACATCCCAACCACAACTCGTCGTGCCCAAAATCAATCGCAACATGAGCGCAGGCTACACAGCCAACCAACCAACTCGCCAAGCGCCGCGTACCGTTCCACCACGGTCCCTACTCCACGGCATGAAACCTATCCAGTAACAGCCAAGCAATCATTAGAACGAGATCTCGTATCGAGGTACCGAATGCTCTACGCGGTCTATTGAGACTGGGTTTCGACATACATTCATGCTATATAAGGCCATTCAACTATCCGATCAAAACCCACCGAACGGACCCCATCTATCGATATGTGTGCTGCAAAGGCCGACATATATCACATCTCAAAAATCCGCTTTACGCCAATGACGACGCAACACGCCACGCTTCAATATCTCGCCACGACATCGCCGGTATGCTACATGCATGCATTCAAACACTGAATGCTGCGTATATACTCGGTCAAGTGGTGTTCCGTTACGGATGCTCATAATTGAGGCATTGAGAGGGTGTATGTGAGGAAAGGGGGCGTGCTTCTGTTGTTGTATGAAGCTTTACAAGGAGATGAGGAAATAGGGTGGGGTGTTTTCATAGGGAGGGTGGATAAAGTGTGTATTAACGCGATAGAGGATGATTCAGATATATTTTTCTCCTGGTTGTGCCTTGTTGGTGCTTTCTATGATATCTATTTCCCTTTCACATGAGATAGAGAGGCAAAGTCAGCCCTGACGGTAAATGGGATGGAAAATGTTGGAAGGATATGAGACTTTCTCTTTTGTTTGATTCAGAGACGCACGATAGATAAATAAATCCCAACCTTCCCTCACCAAATATACACAGCAAGTGTGCCCATCCCTTAATTCCAAAACCAAAAACCCCAATACAGTCCTCCCTCCCCGCAAACATCACACCCTAAACCCAACCTTACAGCCCCACAAATTCCGACTCGTCAACGCCACCCGCCCCTGCCACTCCCTCCCATCCCTCCCCTCGATCCCCTCAAACCTCCTCACAATCCGCACAACCACAAACGCCGTTTCACCCAGAGCTTTATACTTGCCCACGCAGGCTCTGGGGCCGGCGCCAAAGGGCATGTATTGCCATCTCATCTTACCATTACTACTTTCACTGTTCTCGTCATCCCAGCGATCGGGGTTGAAGATGTTGGCGTCGGGACCCCAGAGTGAGGGCTGCCGGTGCAGGACGTAGGAGGAGGTGTCGAAGATTGTGTTTTTGGGGACGTAGAGGGGGGAGAGGTTTTGGGGGCCGCCGCCACGGGGGAGGGTGGTGGGGTGCAGGGCGATACGGTTCATTTGGGGGAAGATGGGGTGGAGGCGGAGGGCTGTGTTGGGGGGTTGGTTAGGGGTTTGTAATTGGACGAGCGGATGAATGAATGAATGGATAGGTGGATGGGATGAACGAAGCGGGGGGGAAAGGTGGTGGATAGGGGATTTCAGGAAGAGGAGGAGCGAGGGGGGACGTACTTTCTTTGAGTATATTTTGCAGGTATTTCATATGCATTAGACGATCGAAATCTGGTTCTTCGTCGCCGAGCGCGAGGACTTCTTGACGTAGTTTTTTGTATACAGCAGGGTGCCGAGCAAGGAGGAAGAAAACATTGCTAAGTAGAGCGGCGGTTGTTCCTTGCGTGGCCATGAGGGTTTGGAGGATTTCGTTGCGGAGGGTGAGTGGTGAGGATGTTTGGAGAGCGAGGTGGTAGAGCAAAGGTTTACTGCGGGATCCAAAGCGCGATACATCATCATTGTTTTTGTCGTGAGGAGAAGAATCGGACATGACGCTCCGGCGATATTCCAGGGCTTTCTGTACGTACTTGTCGGCGAATGCGTGAGTTATCTTACATGCTTCTCGCCATTTGGAATTTTGATAGAGGAACTTGAAGGGACCGAGGGCGATGCGGAAGCCGGAGCCAAACATCGCGTAGTCGAACGCATCCATGAATGCTTGTGAATCTTTAGAGGTCGAATTGGATAGGGCACCGTAGCTTTCACCGAAGATGAATTCGGTTGACGTATCGAGATACTAATTATTACTGTTAACATCAGATTCCTTGAGAGAGAGCCATTGCAAGGCAACGAAATGGGGGCCGGGAACACTGACGAGATCGAAAAACAGAGCTTGCAAATCTACCGTTCCACCGTCGCTCGGAATCTTATCCATCATCTTCTCCAACGCCTTGCCCAACCCTTCCAGACCGGCTACGATATTCGCCCTGTTGAAGCCTGGTTTCAGCAATGCCCGCGAATGTTCCCACGCCGAGCCGTCAGTCGTAATGAAGCCCCTGCCGCAAAACGGATCTTGAGCCGGCAGTCGTAGTGGTTCTACACCCCAATTCTGGAAGTCGCTCGAGTAGACAGCTTGCAAATTCTCGGGCTCGATGGTATTGATTGAAGGTGTGCCGAAGAGGTTGGTCTGGAACGTCGGGCCATAGGTGTTGTAGCGGGCGAGAAGCTCGGGGAGGTAACGGTTTTCGGAGAAAATCTTGCCAGTTTCGAGAAAGAAGTCGAGGCCGAGGAAGGGGTCTTTATGGGGATAACGTCTGGGTGGAAGACAGCCATTGGAGCGGGCGAGGTAGAGGTTTTGGAGATATCGGTAGATATGATATGTGGCAAAGAGACAGACTCCCGTTACTAGGAAAGGCAGAAGCAAAGCCATATCGGAAGCTTAAAGATCGATATGTCGGTATAGCATTTCATACGTCGATACACGGGAAAGGCGCTCGGCTTGAGTGTCAACCGATGTATCGATGTCCACCATGCCAGTGAAACAAATGAATTATCGAGGCACCAAAAAGGGAGCTTGATGGACACGTGGCTTAGATGGAGTAAATTACGACGAGCTTGTTCTCTTGAAAAGAAGGGTAATAGATTGTGCAGTGTTTTGATGATATACTTAAAAGAGAGATATGAGACGACACCAGCAATGGGCCCGTGTGGCAGTGTTCCAAATCCTTCGATTCTCACAAAGTCAATGGGAAGGATTGCAGCCGTTCAACAAATCTATCGATGTCGTGGCCCCTTCTAAATGAGAGCTTCAAAAGTCCATCTCTCGCATCACCGAGGCTGAAATGAAGGTTCCAGGAAAAAGAGTAGGAAGAAAGCTGCGTATGCAGCGATGATAGATACTATACAAAGACTATGTTACCTCCAAAGGAAATAGAAAAGGTTATGCAAACAGCTCTTGAAGAGATCGAAACTTAGTGTCATCCGAGCCAAGATCGGATTCATCCGAAGTCTGACCGGCACCAAGCCTAATCAGGTCATTTACTGATGAATGCCAATGAGATCGACGTTGCTGGCCAGGTGAGCTTAGTAGCCAAATGTAGCCGGCCCATCGAGGGGATGATGCATCCAGGCTACCCTACTCTCACGGAGTAAAGATCAACGGGATCATATCTACCTTATCCAGTTTAATTCAAAGTAGGGCAATGCACAACCTGTACCTTACATATCATTGCTAGGGTAATCCCTGTAGATTCAGCCGCAATACTAGCGAGGAATGCGGCTGCCATCACCAACGGGTATCTTCGCAATAATGAATCATCACGCAAGCCATAGAAGAAACTATGTCCCCATCCTCTCGAAGCCATAGTCCAGTATCTCCAATCCCTCCTACCTCCCACTCCTACCCACACACTCCTTTCCATCAATCCACCCCATGACTACCGCCCCTTCTTTCCCTCGGCCTCCACCCTCTCCATGCTGTCTTTGAACGCCCCCCTCACCTCGCCCCAAGCAACCCACAAGCACCACGCAGGCATAACCACCCAAATCCCATTGAAAAACACCAGGTACAGCCACAGATACATCCAATCCCCCGTACTCAAGTTCGTATTCCCACTCAGCCATTCCGGCGCAAACGTCATGAACCCGCCGTAGATTTCCCCCGTCGCGAGCACAATCATTGAAAACCACAGTTTTGCCGCATTATCGCCGCTAGTGTTCTTAAGCGAGTTCGTTGTATTGGTATTACCGGTTGATGTGGTTGAAGCTCGATGGTGGGAGGAATGAGGTGGGCACTGCTGGAGAAGGTAGCAGATATGACATGCCAACGGCCCCGCAATGAAAACGGTCAGGAGTTCGATGGATATGATATTCGTATCGGTATTCGCCCAACGGGCATCGGCGCGAGCGTATTCCTGCCATAGAAGGGCTGTAGGCGAAGAGCTATGGGCGGCGCCATATCGGCGATTGGGCTGGCCTAAGAAAACATTGGCTTTTGATGAGGTACTGCTGAGGAGGGATGCGGGATGTGGATAGTCGCTGGAGGAGGTTGCGGCAGGAAGTGTGCTGTAGGAGAAGAAGGAGTGGTAGAGGAAGGAGCCTTCGAAGATGGTGTGGATGAGGAAGTCGAAGAGGTGCCAGGTGTGGAGGATCAGGTGTCTGCGAGGGGATGACCGTGGGAGGAGATGCCGGGAGAGGAGGATGGAGACGAGGAGGACTGTGAGGGAGAAGAGGAGAGAGAGCAGGGTGGTCAGGGAGAAGAGGGAGGGAGGAGAAGCTGGAGAGGTCGTTATCGAGGCGGAAGCAGTCATTGGATGAAATGAATGCCTTACCTAGAGTATAACCGAGTACGAAGTGCCAATGGTCACAAGTTGAGAATTGAGGAGATGGAAAAAGCCGTTTCAGCTCCTGTCTCTCTCGCCCCCCTAACCCCCTTATCAATACTCCACAAGTTGGGGAATGGCATGCATGCCAGCCGCAAAACGCACGGCGGGAAGGATCTCTTTGCCCCCCGCGCAACGATCTGCTTGGTTCCAGATGCATTTAGCCTCATGTACGAGAGTCCCGAGTTGGAATCGACTTCAAACCAGTTCGTCGAGGCCCAGTCACGCAAAGGCACAAAGGCCCAAAATGCACCTTTCCTCTTCCCCGCGCGCTGTTCCGCCTTGTGAGCCGTGAGTCTGTGAGACGAGACGGGTGAATGCGAGTCCCGGAAGTTGGGATATTTGCGGTCCCAGCGCTCAGGTCACGCTTCTTGGTACCACTGGATCGAATCTGCCTGAGTGTCCGAGGAAGCATCACACTCACACAACGCACATATATAATCCCCGAGGGACCTCAGCTGCCCGTCATGGATCCACCCGCTCACAACCCTGAGACATGCATGGTCGAAAGATGGACGATCTCATCGATCTTGGCTTCCGGTTAGAACGCACCCACGTCGTCGTCACAGGGGGTTCGGGATACATTGGCTCAGCGACTGTATGATTACAATCACATGCCCAATTGCCCCCCAACTCCTCCCAGTACCTTGACCATCCGCAGGTGAAAGCATTCCTGGCCGCCGGCGCCTACGTCACCGTCTTCGACATCAACAAGCCCAAAATCCCTATCCAACACCTCCATTTCAAATTCCACCACGTCGACATCTCCTCCGAAGAACAACTCGCCATCGCCTTCGAAGCCGCCCGCCGCGATTTCGGCATCGTCCAATGCTGCGTCGCACTCGCATCGCTCCATCGCAGCGTCCTCCCGCACCATGGCTCCCTCATGGACATGCCCGTCGAACAATGGCGCCAAACCCACCGCACCAACGTCGAAGGCACAATGTTGACCGCAAAATGGTGGATGCGGCAGGTCAAGCACACGAGCCCGGACACCCGCAACGTCAGCCTGATCATCGTAGGCAGCGAGAGCGGCCATTTCGGCGAGAGGATGAATGCCGATTATGCGAGTGGGAAGAGCGCCGTGCAGACGGGGTTGTTGCAGAGTTTGAAGAGTGATGTCCCCCGCGTTTTTCCGGGCGGCAGGTGAGTTTACCTTCTTTTAAATCTCGAAACTGCCCTGGGCATTCATTCTGTGCGAGAGCAGGAGCGCTGATGCCTTGATATCTATAGGGTCAATGCCGTCGCCCCCGGCCCCGTCGACACCGACCAATTCAAATACGAATGCCAGCAAAACCCCAACCAATACTGGCAGGACGCCCAAGCTACGTCCGTTCCCTCCCCCTTTCCTTCTATCATACCCTTCCTCACCAGTCCAGTCCAACACTAACATACCACCATCAGCACCGCACTCGCCCAGCCCGTTCCGCCCATGGCGGTCGCGAGGAGCATTCTTTTCCTGGCTAGCGAGGCCTGGAGTAGCCATATCACGGGCCAGGTTTTGAATGTCGATTGTGGGAAGCAAGGGAAGGTGTTGTGGCCCAAGGAGGAGTTGTCTTGATCCGAAGGCCTGTTTGGCTGATCTTGGCTACATTCTGTGAAGGGACCCAACGTTGGGTATGGGAGATCTGGTCTTGTTTGCTTCGGGATTTCTTACAAGGTTGTAATACTGTACCAGTTTCACTTAGAGATTTGCTTGGAGTGCATGTTGGATGTTGGAGGACCGGACAAATAATCGTTAAGACTTTGGAATAGCACCCTCAATCCCAACCACGGCACTTTCACTTGCAAGAACCTTTCCTGGTAGCATATATCTTTATTCCTAGTTTAGAATACAGCCCAGTCGTCCTGATCTTGTTCTGCTTGAGAGCCCACGGCATGACCCAGTAGATCCCCAATAAGAATGATCCTGATTACCCTCGTACACGTAAAGTCTCCGGATCTAGTATAAACAAGCTGATGTAAAGTATACAGCAGCATATGGTCTCGTCCGTCGTCCTTCCCTCCATGGACTTCCAAAAAATAGTGCTCATGCACACCACGTTTAAAAATGCAAGATAAAGCAAATGGTCCCGTTGGGCGCCTGTGAGAACGCCTGTCCTACCCTTCGATTAAGGTGCTCAAGCTGTGAAGCCTACTCTCGGACTTTCTACTGGAGATATTCATCGACGAGTCTTATTTCTTGTTCCTCGTCGTCGTGGAATCGGCGTTCTTCGAGAGCCTCGGCGGCTTCATTACGTGGGCTGGGTTCTTCGTTCGGGTCGGTCGTAAATTCGGCAAAGACATGATCCATGTCTTTGGCTGACTGTGAGGGTGTCGTGTAGGGGTTGTGCTGAGGACTGAGCATATTGCTCGAGCCAACGTTCCCCCCAGTGAGGGAGGTTGAGAAATTCATATTAGTAGGACTGAACAGACTCGGGTCTAAAGACGGACCGGAACGGCTAATCGGCGAGCGTGGAGGAAATCCTGGGGAGTCAAGCCGGCTAGAGTGAGAGCTGTGTGAATGCTGGTGGCTCTGATAGTATGGCCCTGATGCAAAGGCTGGAGAACCTGGATGATGGTTGTTGCCGTGAGACGATGAGAAATACGGAGTGTATGTAGGATCCGTATGTGTCGTACTCAAGGCTGTTGGGAGTCGATGATTGTGGTTATGCGGATCACGTCCGCTGCCGGTCGATGCGGAGTTTGGCGTGTCCGATCTACCACGGCCGCGGCGAGGTGCTGGCTGAAGTGGGTGGTGACCTACGGGTGAATCGGGACCACTGGCTTTGCGTTGCTTGCTGAAGTTGTGTTGCCTGGTTTTGAGGTGCTGGGGCAGCTCCTCGGGGTTGGTGATACCTAGGCGAACCATTTCTTTCTGCTGTTTTGTCGGACGCGGCTTGCGGGTAGACAACGAAACCTCGAGCATTGGAGGGGGCTCTGGAGCCACTGGAGCCCACTTGTGGAGTTCTTGACGGAAGAAATTCGTCTCATGAGAGAGTAAAATCTCGGCCCCTTCGATTTTCCGGAGATAGAACCGTTGCGTGGTGACTTCCTCTGGCGTGGTTATCACTGGGTTGGTGTATGGCCGCATGAAGTCTCGGAACTGCTGAGCGGTATCGATGATCTCGGCAAGAATTTCTTCCTCCTCTGGCTGGAAGGGAAGATTAGTGATCTTGGTCTGCCAATCCTGCAACTCTTCAAGCTTTGGGCGAGCCGCATCTCGGGGGATCTTCACTCTCCAGTCACAGATGGGGCACTGATACGGATCGTCCTCCTTGACTTTGCCACGGGCGATCTTAAGGCACTTTCCGTGATACCTGCGCTGCCATTTAGCTTGAGACATAATGACTGGCACCAGGAATCTTACCATTCATGACACAGCGTGCATTCGATCATCAGGCCAGCTTCAGGTTGACGGCACATGCAAAAGACCTCCCGAGCAGGTTCGACTTCCTGCGAATCGACTGGGGTATGTTCTCTTGAGGCTGGCTCCACCGGCATTCGAGGTTTGTCCTGAAGATCGAAACAATGCCGATTGTGTTCAGCAACATGACCCATGTGCTGTATGAGGATGTGCAACGGTGCATTGGCTTTCTTGAATAGCTTCTTGCCTTCGCGCATCCAGTCCTCATGACGTTTGATCTCTTTCTCCAAGTCGGTCGTTCCCGTAGGCTTGCTATTGAGTTCGGAAAGACCGTCGAGGACGTCACGTACTGCCTTGTATTTGGGCCTGTTCCGAAATTCGGGGTTCCTACATTTGGCATACATATCCTGGATTTGCCGATGGGCTTCTCGTTGCTTGGCCAGGATGTTATCAATCGCGAGCAATGTTTGCCGTGAGACGGGAAGGGCTCCTGCTTGTGTCGACAAAGCTTCGAGTTGCTGATAGTGCACCACTTCCGCCGAGATCAGTTCCTTGGCCTTTGCTTCCCACACCTCACCCTGCGCTTGTTGCTCTCTGTAGTATTGCATCAGCTCACTGTGTTCTGGGATCCCAATCTCGCCCGCCTTGGTGATGATCTCAGCGACATCATCCAACGTTTGAAATTGTCCTCTCAATGCGCGTGCCTTGTCGTTCCATTTCATTTGCTGCACCACCGACTCGAGCTCCTCCACTTCTGGAATGTCGACGTTGAACGATTTACCCAATTCAACCATATCCACATACTCCTGCGTTGACTGGAGACCCACGTTGACGAGGGCAGTGTTTGCATCTCGTTGGAATTGGGCAATCGATTCCGAACGTTCGGTCAAGATCGTGATCTCCGGGCAGTCGAAAGATATTTCTTCAGCGGTTGCCAGAAGCTTGTGGATATTCTCGATCTTGCGAAGCTCCTTCTCGCGTTCCTCCACCTCTGCCGCCTTAGCAGATGTGCTTTTCCGCCAGACTCGGTCGTTTTTACGCCGGTTCTGCTGCTTTCGCGTAATGTAGTTAGTAGCTTCGTCCACCCATGCATTACACTTATTGACAAAGGTTTTCAGGTCTGATAGCCCCGGGAGATCGTACGGTATACGCTCACCTTCACTGACGAGCGACCGAAGGACTTTTAAAGAAGGCTTGGGCTCATCGTCCAAGATCTTGTCCAGCTTCTCCTGCCAAGCTTCCGGCATCCTTGAACGGTCGGTCACTTTCTGTACGATAGCCTCGAGCGCACTGTCCGAATACCGATAGATGAGACTATGTGCTGGACTTGTCAGCCGGCGCTCCTCATCGGCATCGCAGCAATCAACAGCTCCAGCGTGTAAGAGGCACATAACTTTCGAACTCGTATTGCATCGAAAGCGGGAAAGGTAGCTGTAGGCTTTGCAGAAAGTGCACTGATAGTCGTTCTCGGGCACGTCCTTTTCATCGACCTGGTGGCCAAATCCCGAGTCGGAAGTGGATTCCACTCCTGGCTCATCGATCTTGCTGTGACGATCAGCAATTTCTTTGCGACGTCCCAATAGGTCAGCTCGTTGCTGCATTTCCCGTTGTCGCAGCCTTTGTAATGCCGGAGCAAGCCATTTGGCGGTTTTGATTGTGGTATCTCGATTTGCAGCTGTCATCAGCATTTCATCGTGGGAAAAGCAAGGCTGCTTTCGAAATTCTTGCAGCCTCTCAACTCCCGCCTCACCAAAGGGTTCCCAATCATGTGGTGCGAAGTTGACCGCCTCATTGAAGTTGAACCCATGGTTGAAACCTGCATGATAAGCTTGAGGGAATGTGATGACAAACTGCCCAGCTCGCTGGTCCAACGCATATACATTGACTCCAGCTTTCTTCAGCTGGTCAGGAGGGAGTAAAGTCACAAGCTGGAAGAGGAGATCCGGCTGCGACTCGAAAAGTTCTGGGACCGCTTGCTTCATAGCTTGTTCGAATCGCTCGGCGTCAGCCCCAGGGATGCCGTACCAAGTCTTGGTGGAACCGAAATGCTGATAATTGGCTGAATAGCTGTAGTGGTCCTCATTATGCCAGCAGAACGTAGAGAAGCACATTCCAACGTAGAGCCACGGGACAGTCATCCCAGACACGTCCGATTTGATATGGCGGAAGAGAGACTCTGGATGCAAAGGGAGCACATTGAGGTTCCAAGGATCTGTTGAGTAAGAATTCAGAGGGTTCTTCTCGATGGTAGGAAAGCCGCTCCCATGGGTAGTCGAGTGTATGTCGGCTCCGTACTCAACCTCGACGGTTTCGGTGATACTTTCCACTAGCCGCCAGAACTCACGTTCCACATCATCTTCCGTCACTTGCCGTTTGGTGTTTAGGACTGGATCGAAAGGCATCCTTGGAGCGAAGTACGACTCCTTGAATGATTGGGCCTTCTCTTGGAATTGCTTCAAAGAATAGATGCCACCTTCCTCGAAGCCAAACTCTCCTGTACCGACAAGACATCGCGGGCAGTGCCAATCCTGGTTCGCTGGAATCTCCACCGCAGGGTCCAAGCAGTACCAATGATAGCTACTTTCGCACCCGTCGCAGGCGAAGATGGCCAACTTGTTGTCGGTCTTTCCGCAAGTATCGCAGACCTCGCCGGTCTTTCCGTTGATGTTATATCGCTGTACAGGGGCTCGCGGAATCGTCGGGCGTAACATGCTCATGTGCGATCCAACGACAGTGGGTGCCTTCTTTAATCGTTTGCTCCGACGACCGTTTTCGTCGATACCTTCATCGCCGGGCCCTGATTCTTTCCCGGAGCCGCCATTGATGCTGTCATGGCTGATGGTTCGCTTGAGAGGATTTGGGGCATGGCCATTACTCGGTGGTCGCCCGTTCGTGAGGATGCCCGGTATGTCCCGAAGTTGTGAGTCGGAGGATTCGGCTGGCGGTTTGGGCTTTGGCCCAGACGTATTGTCTGACTTTTCTCTACTGGGCAGCAAGTTTGGCGTGTTGACCGCTTGAAAGGATGCTGGCGTAAGATTCACGGGTGTGAATCCACCGGTATTGACGGCAGTGAAGCCTGACGAAACTGGTGGCTCCTGTGGTTCCGCAGTAGGTGGCCTCTCGGATCGTTCTGATGGCTGCTGTGGCTGCTGTAAACTAGCGTTGAGGGCTACAGACGCATACATGGCGGGCGAGTCGTTCGGAGGGCCAGAGGGCGAATCTTGATGAGACTGCGACCGCTTCATTGGTGATTGAGCAGTCGAAGGGGTGAAGGGTCCACCATGTTCGATTTCCAGTTGTTGCTGCACCCCAGGTTTCGCGACCCTCAAGTATTCTTCGTAGGGATGTAGCCATTTCTGGAATGAGTTCTTCAGTGAGGTTGATAGCGACGACATGATCTTGCCACTGTAACCCAAGTCCCGCCCGATTTCCGCCCATTTCTTCAACTTGCAGACTTTTTCGAAGCCGCCTCGAGACTCGACCGCCTTTTTGAGTCTGTACAGGTCCAGTGGTTTCTTATCAACACTTGGGAAACGATTGAGGTTCAGTCCATGCTGCCTGTGGAACTTGGCGAGTTGATCGAGGTAGTTGAGGTTCGTCCGGGTTCCTGATCAGCATATTATTAGGATCATAGGTCCGCCAAAGCGATGTGGCAGGATGGCGACATACCTCCTTCAACCGAATTGAGCTCCTGGCGCCTTGTGCGAAAGTGGAATTTCTACATGATGGTCAGTACAGTGGTTCTCTCAAGCAAGACCTGCCGCAGTCACCCCGGGGAGACTGAAGCAGACTGATCGTACCTCAGTATCGATGGCAAAGTCGGGCGTCCAGCCGGACGGTGGGATGATCTTGCATATTCCATACTTGCGCCCTTCTGGAGCGATCTTCCTGATGTATTCCATGGGGTCGCGAAAGTCGTCTTCTGTTGGTCTGAAGGTCGGTGCATCCTGAAGGCCATGAGGACGGATCCTCTTGTTCGTTTCCCGTACAGCGAGTGGATGACCTCGACGCTCAACGGTGGCCATTTCGAGAGGCGGGGCTCGGCGAGCGCTGAATGGGATGTGCGGAGGATAGGTCGGGTAGGGGGCATTATCAGCAGCATGTTTGTTGAGGGTCACCTGGAAAGTGGCATTGACAGGCGGCGGGTGTGTCAAGGTAGTTGTGGTAGAAGTCCCACCCGTAGACGGTGGGACCACCATTCTGCCGGGGATACCGACAAGAAGGCTGAGATGTCAAATGTCGCGATGGGATCAATCGAGCTTGACATGGAGGAATTGGCGGAACCTGGTCAAGTAAGGAAGGAAGGTAGGTAGGTAGATGTAGTGGATCGAATTCGAGACTACAGGCGGAGACGGCCTAGCGTCCCAAAGGAATGAAGGTCCCTTCTCCTTCTCTTGAATGAGGGTGATCAGTACGATGAACAAAGGAGTGAATGGCTGTCAAGCATGACGGGGCCGAGTCAAGCAGGATTTTCGGAGAAGAAGTGAGCAGTGAAGGGATTCATTCAGGTGAAGGTCCAGAAAAGTGACTAGCGGTGGGGGAGAAAGACGCCTCCAATCGATCTGCAGCTGGGGGAGACGACCACGATACGATACTGTACTCCGTACAGCGTACAGATATCAGAACAGCGACCGGGTTCCATGTCTCAAGGCGGTCAATTCTGACTCCACCGGTAGGGTCGCTTACATCGAGGCTCTGTTCTGTTGCAAGCCAGCCCGGTCGTGCATCATCGGCAATCCTTGCTCCCTCACGTACAGAGTACATACCGGATGAGCTTAAAGTATAATATTTTGTGGTGCAGGGGTCATCTGCCGCGGCTGCCTTTCCGCGCCTCGACTCTGGCATGCATTTGTCTGGTGCTTCATCCCGACCGAAATAATATGTTGTAGTTGCACGTCTCCCAATCTTCTTCGATAGACTGTAGGTATGGAACGAATGAAGCGGAATAGAATATATCCATCTCTCCATCCTGACTTCACTCCTCCCTCGTCGTCTTCCGCAACACGCCCTACCTGATCTGGATCTAACCTTTATGGGAATATGCAGCGGCGGGAATGAACTGCAAACATCCTGTCTCCACGTCTCCACGTCAATAATGATCATGGACCCCAGACCTATCCCAGCCTTCTACTGCTGCTATTTGTTGCGCTCCAAGGGAGGTCGTTCCTTTTACATCGGCTCGACTCCAAATCCCCGACGTCGTCTTGCTCAGCATAACGGCCATACCAAGGGTGGCGCCGCTCGAACAGGACGCCAACACGGCAACCACCGACCATGGGACATGACCTGCGTTGTCACCGGTTTTCCGTCCAATATTGCTGCTTTGCAGTTCGAGTAAGTCACTAGTTTTTCTCCAATTTTCGCATTACTGGCAGAGTCAGGGCGGCATTTTCTTTGGCGGCTAGGAAGGTCGTCCAGTTTGGCTCAAGAGTACTTTGAACGTTTTAGATTGGTCAAAATTGACAACTGATCATACCAGGTGGGCATGGCAGAATTTCCACACCACCAAGAAGATTCCAAATGACCAGCGTCTGGACATGCCAAAGGAGGCAGCAAAGCGCAACAAGTCGAAATTACCCCCCTCCAACGCGGAACAACAGCAGAAGAAGCGCAAAAGGATAAAGCGACCTCAACTGAACCTTAGGAATAGCCTTTCCAATTTACATCTATTACTTCGTGTCCCTAGCTTCAACAGGTGGCCTTTGGCTGTCCGCTTCTTATGCAGCGACGTGTATCAATCCTGGCTTACTCACAGCAAGAGAGATGGCGGCGAGCTTCGTGACGACTTCCGAGTATTCTGTGACTTCGAAAAGTTCCCCAAGCCAACCGTTGACCTCGAATCGTCTACCGCTGAAGCTGCTGAGAAGAAAGAATCACATACCATGGCAATCTTAGAGAAGATCGATGTCACCTACTCTGGTCTCAAGCCCCATATTGCCAAGAGTATAGCATTGGCTGCTGGAATGCGACTCCAGGTTTGCTCCGTTTGCGAACATGTCCTCGACCCGGAAAACTCAATGATCTTGGTGTGTCCATCCGAACAATGCCCAACGGCGTCCCACATGGCATGTTTGGCGAAGAAGTGGTTACAAACCCAGCCATCGCCTGGATTTCTGCTTCCTATATCTGGGACGTGCTCGCAGTGTAGTAGAGAACATCAATGGATCGACCTTGTGAAGGAGTCGAGCATACGCGCAAGGGGTGGGAAGCATCTAGCTAAGCTAATGAAGGAGCCTCGGATGCGGAAATCCAAGGTGATGGAAAGTTCAACATCGAGCAAAGACGCCCATGCCGAGAATAGGGCCAGGCCCGGTGGACCTCCGAAGGACCTTCAAATCATGTTGGAAGATAGCCTGACAGACATTGATCTGCTAGCAACAGATCCCGAAGATGACCCACTTCCGGATGGCTGGCAGGAACTTGTGGATGACGAAGATAACATGTCAGTGACTAGCACTGAATCTGGGATTCAGAGTCGTAACGGAAGTCCAGAAGCCCCCAGTAAAAAGCGGCAGAAGCTGGAAGTCGTGATCGAGGATAGCGAGTGGGACTCGGCCGAGGTTTTGGACTGATGGCCCCATCTGTTCTTGTTGGCGTAGCATAGCATTCTTCACTCAGAATCAAAGTTTTTCAGCGGCTTGTTTAGTTTTTCACCTTCAAAAAGGACGTTCACCAATCGGTGCATTGCCTCATGCACCTCCTCAATTGACTCGCCCGCATTGACAGACACCATTTCCTTATTCTGAGGTTTTCGTAGCAGCTCTTGGAACAGATTTCGTACTCTTTTCTGCATCTCACTAGTTTCATACCTCTCACTTCCGAAGCCGCCTCTTGCCGCAGCATTGGTGGCAGATATGTCTAGAAAAATACAGAGATCCGGTTTGGGCAAGCCAATTTCCGGCTGGATCGCCCACTCTAGAGTGAGGATGGGATTGTTCTTCGCAGCAGAGTATACAGCACCGGAATAGTAGTAACGGTCAATTACAACCGTGGTTCCGTTACGGATATGCTCAATGATCTGTGGAGCGGCCTCCCATCTATTGGCGGAGAAAAGTAGATGGATCACATGATCCTCCTGTTGTGTTTCGCCTTTCAGATAGCTGTCAATTGACTTGCCGATTAGGGTAGACCGATCTGTTCAGAATCTCAGCTTCATGGCAGCGAACGTATCGCGTCAGGAAATTACCATACGTACTAGGGAATCGCATGTGCTTCACCCGACGGCCTTCCTTTTCGAGATGCCTGCACAGCTTCTCACATTGCGTCGATTTGCCGGCTCGATCGAGACCTTCTATCACGATAAGTGCTCCTCGAGGTAAAGCTGACATGACGGTTGACGCTATTCAGTATGGCTGACGATCAACTGGTGAGGAGGAGTTGAGTTGCAAGTAAATTCATTAAGGTTCGAAAAGTGCCCTAAAAAGGTATAGAGGCAAAATCTAAATGGGTTTACCTCGGCTACTAATAACTTATCACTCGTTGAAAATAAATTGTCCTAAACACAGCTCTCCCTCGTCCGCAGGAGGTAGCACAGTCACCGAGCACCATTATGCGATTACGTCTCATCCTGATCAGCCTGCTTGGCTATGTGTGCTATCTGTCATCAGCAACAGCCCTCACCTACAAGCTGCACGCTCACGAGTTTGCGTGTTTCTTTGCCCACGCCCAAGAAAAGGGCTTAAAGCTTGCCTTCTACTTTGCCGTAAGCTGACTTTTACGATGCTGTATAAGTCGCGAAAAGGTGAAGTCTGACATGTCCGACTGAACAGGTCCAATCTGGCGGCTCCTTCGATGTCGACTTCAGCGTGGTCGGTCCCAACGAAAAGACGATCTTGGAGGGCACCAAGGAACGACAGGGCGACTTTGTCTTCACAGCAAAAGAGCCAGGGGAATACAGGTTCTGCTTCAACAACGAGATGAGTACTTTCGCTGAGAAGATGGTGGATTTTGAGATTTCGGTACGGACCCCCTCAGGCGACCCTTGCTAAAAGGGGCTTTTCGTCGCGGAAGAGTCCATTGCCTTTGTGTCTGGTATACGAGTCGCTGCTGACACCTGCTTGCCTTAGGTCGAAAACGAATCTAAAGACGCCAAACTCCCCAGCAAACAAGGCACTTCTCCCGAACAAACATCAGCTCTTGAAGAGTCCATCCTCAAGGTTTCCCGCGACCTGTCAACCATCAACCGAAACCAGAAGTACTTCCGGACGCGAGAAAACCGGAACATGAGTACAGTCAAGAGCACGGAGAGCCGTATATTCAACTTTAGCGTTATGGAGAGTCTTTTGATGATATCTATGGCTGGACTACAGGTATTCATCGTGAGGTTTTTCTTCCAGGGCGCAAGGAAAGGTATGTCCCAATACTCAACCACTACGACCGACTTTACTGATCGCTGGCCGTAGGATATGTATGAGGAGTTGTCATCTGAAATCTTTACTTGTATTTCTATCAGTCACGCTTTGGTGCAAACAAAGTTCATGACGGCGTGAACCGCTTTTTTTGCTCAACCCTCCGGCAGGATGGCAAATGCATTGTAAAGATCAATGGTAAAAGGTGTATTGAACAACCGCCGATGCTATTTCTCGAATAACGGAGAACAAGAGCAAAACAGGGCCAACACCAAGTAACCTTCCCGTAACACTCTCGGCTTGGTTGGTATCCCTAAGATCGCTGTTGTTCCTCATACAGATGAAATCCATGGATAAGATGGCTGAAAGAGCTCTAGGGAGGTAGCATTCTGTCTGCGGGTATTACTCCTCTGCCAGACTCGAGAGGAAGACTCACGAAGCATCCGAAATCTTCGGCGTGAGCAAGGTATCTACCCCTTATCGGATTGATTTGCAATGGATCGTGATATGCTCGATAGAGAAATCTATGTGTACTGACTAGTAAAAGCTGATGACTTGATTGGTTCGATTGAGCTTTGCAAGGGTCTGGCACATTTACTCCGTACGTACGGAGGATGGCAGCAAAAGTTCAGGATACACGCTAAAGCTCTCAGGCTCGAGGGTGCGCTCCCGGAGTAACCAAGGCCACCGTAGGCTACGGTGATACGGTCGGCTTTTAGCGTATATTCTGGACTTTTGGTGCCATCCTCCGTACTTCGTACATCTCGTCACCATGCCGTTCATACCTAATAATCCGACCCCAACTGGCAATCCTCATCTTTATCGGTGCTGGCGGTCATTCATGGCGCCAGCCTTGCAGATGCTATCCTCAGCCGCTTGGCCCCCAAACCTCGAAGAATTTTCTTCCCCGTCTTCTTCATCCCCAATTGTACATCAAAATGGTTGTTGTTGCGCATCCAGCCTTTTCTTCAGTCTGCTGCTATGTACCTCAAATCCATACCGGCCAAGGAGGTCATGGGTGTATCGAATGCGGTAGCAGTAATGTTTCCTCTGTTTCACTCGATACAGTCGGTTTCCATCGCGTTCCAAGTCACTTGATTTGCTCGATATCCTTTTTGGTCGCATCAACGTGCAAACATTTCATACGACTCTGTCGACGACATGTCTTCCCGCGGATCGAACCAGTTGGATGACACTGAGGACTACGAGTTGCATGCAACCGCTGCTCATGCCAACTACGATACGGGAAGAATTGCCCGTTCACATAGTCGCGGTCTGACGCAGTCTTTGGACGACTGGCAGAACCTCATCCCAGACCGTCGTCTGTTGGACATATCCGCTGCAGCGCCCAGCCACAAACCATCCCCTTCACTACCACTTGGCCGACCGACCCAATCATTCGCGGTCTCAAGACCCCGATAAATTCGAAGAATATTTTGATTCGTTTTGTGAAGATGCCAGACTAAGCTCTGGTGCTTACACGCAGATGACGGCGGTCGATGGGTGGTCTGTCGTACTGCTCAGCCATACCTCACCAGGCGACCAAACGCTGCAGTATATCGGTCTGACCCCTGACCCAGGTATCGAGCACAGGTCACCATGCTCAGACTTCTTCCCTTACGCCAAGCTCTATGACGTGAACCGGCAGCTCTGTCAAGGTACCTGGTCGATCACATGATGTGGTATACAATTCGTTGAGGGCTCATGCTCCGGCAAAATCCTACCGCCGGATAGGCAGGAGATCATTGTTCATAACAGGTTGTTGCTGGGTTTAGCGTACATGTCTTCCCTGGTCGAACTTTTGGCGCCATTCGTAACGACCAGAAACAATTCGGAATGGACCAGTCCATACATGGCGACGGGCGTTGCAGCCATGCTGTGGTCGAGGATATCTGTCGTCAACAGCCCGATAAGCCAGGACAAATCTTTCATAACCCCGAAAGAGCTCGCGCGTCTCACGGCAGAGGAAGCTGGCCTCGTATACCCGGTTGTCGATACCGCAGTATATATCCGCCCAACGTTACGCAAATCGGGCTTACTCTACTTCGTCTTAGGGATTCAGCCTCTCCCGATAGTAATTATCCTGATACTGATCGCTTCGGTGTTTCGTTCCACTCCACTGGACAAAGGGTTCGGTCTGATTTCGATTTTGTCTGGTATCGACCGCCAAAGCTTAGACGTGTTGGCTGGAGCAGCGCTTTCTGAGGAGCTGAAACGACTGTCAAGCTGGTCATGCGTCCTATTCGAGATGATCAAAAGGGCGCAATCGAGTACTACGTGACGACATCTTCTCGAACTGCAACACCAATACCGCATGGGAAACTCAGCCCGCAGACTCTTTACCACTGAAGCGGCTCTCCCGAATCGATCTCAAGTACAGAAGACATACAAAATATCCGATGCCACGGCTGACACTGTCATCGGAGGTCCTGCGAGAGAGTACATTACAACTAGGACTCATGAAAGAGGCTGGAACTGTCCCATCCTTCATCAGAAGCTTGAATCTTGTCATGATTGGCTCTCAATCCTTGTGCCCATTCAGTCAACGATTACGAATTGAAGGGTGGAGTGCCTTTAGCTTCTCCGAGGAGGAGATCCAGGAGTGTTATGAACCACATCGCCACTTCGCAGTCTTTATGATCCAGAACCGATAATGTTTTTGTTCAAACAGCTTGACCTTTCAGCCGAGTCGAGCGCCTCTATTGTCTTCCTGAAAGACTTCCCTTATTGGACGATAAGAGTACTCGAACACGATCCAATGATATTCCAGATGACTAGCAAACCAAATGAGTGGAACACTTGCTCGAATCACGTACTAGTTCTCCAGCAGCACCATGGTACCTGAGATACGAACTCTCGGAACCACATTCAAAACAACCCTGCGCCTCAACCGCACTATGACATCCATAGCGCAGATCATTTCTCTCGATCCTCAGGAATTCATCGTCATCGACCAACCAGGGGCTGACTATCGGAACTCTCGTGCATCAATACTCTCTATGATGTCATCGGGAACCTGATCACCCTTTCCCCGAGCGCTTGTGCAGCTTTGCGGGAGAGGCGTTCGTTAATCAGGTTCTGGCGTTGGGGGTTGACGACGCTGCACTGTACATATATCTCATGTTATCCTTTCTGCCGTTGAAAGCATTCATTTCATATCCCACTTCATCACTTCCTTTCCCCGCCGCACAACAGTAACAAAATATTCCGTCACACCACCTCACCAACACAACAACTTCTTCACCAAAATGGCCGCCTCCCCACTCCAACAGCAAGTCTCCTACACCTCCAATCAATCCGCCCAACAAGAATTCCAGTCCCAATACAACCTCGAAGACCCCTCGCAATCCATCAACTCCTACATGAGGTATGGAAAGCCTTCCTTCCCTTGACAATTCATCGTTGCCCAGCAGCTAGCTGCATATACCGAGCTGGTAAGCTGACATGATGAATCGACACAGATCATTACACCAATACACCAAATCCCAACTCGAAACCATCCATCGGTCCAAATCCCCACGTCGCACCGATGTGTCTCAGACGACCGCGACGTTGACGCCCGTGAGCAGTGTGGAGAGTGTGAAGACTACTGCGTCTTGAAACCTCAATCCACCACCACAATTCCAACCATGTTGTCAGGGTAATTCGACATACAGGCAATATGGGCGTGGCACTTGCATTACATACATACAGTATATTTCGACCGGGACAGAGCTTATGGGTCGGAGTCAGTCTAACTTTGGGATTCATAGCATGGTTCATTGCATATGGCACACTCGGGTTGGTATACCGGACGCATTGCAGGGCGCTCTGGTCATAGGGAAGCATCAGGCAATATAATGAAAGTGGGGACGAAACGGATGGTGTTTCTGTGCTGGGGAGGGATCACAGGAGGGTTAAGGAATTATCTTAATTAAATAATCAATCCAGTCCGGTGGATTCTTAAGACCCCTTCTCTACCAGTGTAAATCTTTGCGAAAGTTTGAAATTCCCAATCCCATATCACATTGCAGACTATCTAAGGAAGGAACCAACCTGTGAGCTCCAATGCAGGAGCGAGAATTTGCATGAAAAATGAGTGTGTATTGTATTTTCTGGGAAGCAGGAGAAGAGGAAATCTATGAGTCGCTAAATAATGCGCGTGATGAGTGTACGCTAGGCCTAAATAAGCAGCGCTAGCCATAGTAGGAAATGCACGTGACCTCAGAGGCCCGTTCTCCATCGCGTATCCCGGAGTCGTCTCCGCATCGACCATAAATGCCATGTTTGCAGGTCTTCACAACCAAATAACTCGCTGCTAGGGAAGAAAGAGTACACTACACCCCCCATGATTGCTCCACTAATCGTACGTAACGCTTGCTGCAGTACCCATCAAAGCAATGTTCATGCCACTCCCTTTAACGAAATCCCAATTCGAGGTACCGGCTGCCCAGCCCCATGCGATTGGATTTTTCGAAATAGGCGAGCCTGACTTGGTTCTTTTTGCAAGGTCTTTGTATACCCTCTGAAGCGAATCGGGGCGGGGCGAAGACCTTCGATGTTTTCATTCATCGGTGGTTCTGGCTATGCAGATGTTGGAGATACATGTGTGCACTGGTTGTGATGGAGGTAGTGAGGAGAAAGAAGATGGATGGATGGATGGATGGATATATATAGAAGCTGAGCATGATTTCTAGTTTTTCAAGAGTGAGTGCAAGCTGGTTTGTCGTTTTTTTAACGGTCTACGGATCGACTCGCTCATTGAGACAATATGGCATTCAAACCCCCCCCTCCCCGAACGACTTGGACAACGTCGTATTTTCAACTGATATGACACCGTAAATGTTCCACGGAAATGCAAGCCATCTCCAACGTCCAAAAGCAGCAACCCCCCCACCAAACAATCACCATCACCATGCCCATGCCCCCCCCCAAAATACTAAACAACCTCCCCCCTCAACCCACTCCCCCCCCTCCTCATCCCCTCCCCCCCAAACCCCGCCACACCCACCCCACCCAACGGACTCCCCCCCCTACTTCCCCTGGGACTCTTCCCCTGCCCAATCCCAGGCTGCACACTCCCGCCCCTGGTAACCACACCCCCCGCCCGTCCCCTCCTACCCTTCAACATCTCAATCTCCTCTTCCTTCCGCCTACAAACCCGTTCCCTTTCCTCCATCATAGCCTTCAGTTGCCGTATCTCTTTCCTCGCGTCCTTGACCGCGTTATCGCGGTTTACAGTGGCCAGACGCGCGGCTTCCCCGGAGGCTTTGCGCGTCGCGGTTTCGAGTTGGGTTTCGAGGTCGCGGACTTCGGCAGAGAGGTCCGCGGCGGAGGTGGAGGCGTCTTGGTATGCGGCGCGGGTGAAGTCCAGGTCGGAGGTTAGGGAGGAGAGTTTTTTGGTTAGGGTTTCGTTGGCGGAGCGGGCGTCGCGGGCGTGGGATTCGGCGAGGGCGATGCGCGTAATGTCTGGGTTTTCGTGGGGGGATGTGAGGAGGTCTTTGCGGGTTTGTTCGAGGTCCGTTTCGAGCTGTTGTTTGGAGGCGCGGAGGGAGGTGATTTCGGCGGATTGGGCGGTTTGTTTTTGGAGGGCGGCGGCGAGGGAGGATTCGAGGTCGGATTTTTGGAGGTGCAGGGTTTGGTGGGCGCGGTCTTTGGATTCGTAGCGGGTTTGGAGGGAGGAGAGGGAGGCTTCGAGGTCGGAGATGTGAGTTTGGTGGGCGGTCTGTGTAGAGGAGATTTCGGAGAGGAGGGTTTTGTTTTGGCGGGTTATGGTTGCTAGTTGGGCTTCGAGGGCTTTGTGGGAGGTGGCTAGACGGTCGAGCTTGGATACCTGGGATTTGAGGTTTTCGATCTCGGTAATGAGTTCGGCGTTCTTTTTCAACAGATTGTTGACCTGGAAATTTTTGTGTTAGAATTTACTAGGGGAATACGAATCGGGTGAATTGACATGAGGAGGTCACGTACACGTTGCGATTCATTGACGGAATTCTGGACGTGGGCATTGCCATCGACTGTAGACACACGTTGTCGCTTGTTCCTGTCCGACACGGCCGAGTCTGTAATGTCCTGCTTTATTGTCAAGTACTGCTGGGAGGATGCCATGCTCCAAAACCTTGGACTTACCCATGCCCTTTTCAGCGTGGAACTCTCGAAAGAAACTTCTGGATCTTGGCTCATTTGTGATCCCTCCTGAGTAGAAGAGCTTCGGGAAGAATCGTGGAACTCGAGAGATAGGGGTCTCACTGATGGCAGTGTCCAGCGCCCTTCGTGGCCACCGAGCCTCAGGGCAATAGCAACCTCTTCAGCTGCTGCGCTGACTTCCATGTCTTCTGGCTGCAAGATTCCGGCTTCATGACGCAGTTGGGTCATCCCAGAGACTATCCTCCGTATCCTATCCGATTGTTCTATCTCCGGTGGCAGACAGATCGCTAGATGCTCGGCGGACTTGTATATAACTAAACGAACGATAGGCTGAAGCCAACTGTGTTCCTGCTGCATGCGCATGCGATGGACCTGCGGTTCCATTGCGCTTACAGAGCCATCAAAGGCAATGACAAGTGCTGCGGGCTTCAATGCGAGGTTCCTTCCTCCTGGACCGGAAGGCACAATGCTGACTTGACATCGGCACTGAGCAAAACGTTGATCGCCGGGATGAGACGACCCCTTCCCGTCAGGTCTGAAATAGACGATCCCTCTGCCAACAAGGAACATCTCAATCAGGTCCAGGAGACGACCGGGCTGTGCAACAATGCTTACATGCATGTCGTGAGGCCGTATCTCTTCGAGGAAGTGGCGGAGGAAGCAGAACTTGAAGCTGCATTGTTCGGCCCACGTCGCTTCATCTTCTGGAGACGGTTGCGATGAGTGATCTCGAGCCTCTTCTGCATCAAGATCAGAGTGTTGTAATACTCCGCTTATACGGGTCAGCAGTTCTGTAATCTTGACCATAGGACCTTGATCTTGGCTGTTGGATTCCATAAGCTTCATGATAGCATCTCGATATATGTTGATGATAGACGTATACTGGTTGCGTACGCGCATATTCATAGCGAGAGATATAATATGCTCATTCTTATCGAATCCCAAAGGCTTTAGTATAGTCTTGGCCATGTTCGTAGACTCCTGATGACGGGAAAGGTGATTTCGCCCTGGAAATGTGCGTTGGCCACCTGGCGACGAGCGGACTGCCAGGGGAACCCCGACCGGAACCGCCATCGGCCGGACTTGGAAGTGAGACTGACGCTCTGGTGTTGTATGCGCTCGAGGCTGTGGAGTCGATGACAGCTTTGGAGTTGGTGATTGCCGTGGAGCTACTGGCTCTTGTTCAGACCGGAAGCCGTTCTGCCTAGCTTGCTGGCGATTCAAGGCTGCATACAGCTTCGTCGATACTCCTGAGCCATCAGCTTTCGCCGGCGCCGGTTCTGGTGCCGATTGAGAAGGCTCTGTTTGGTCAAGTGTTGTTGCATGTGCTGTTTTTGCTGCTTCACTTGGTGATCGATCAGCGATTGGTGGGGTTCCGGCATCTGACATGTCAGTATCCAGAGTATATGGAGCTTCTGTGACCTTCCCCGCGGCACGAATCTGTTTCAGTCGCTCTCCTAAGGGTATCCTGGCGTGATCTGCTATTTGAGATGATCCTTGAGAAGTATCCAGGGCGGAGGCGGTGTGATTAGTCCCGGACATATCGAGTGGAACCCTCGATGGAATGTAATCGCTGGACCGTTGTAGGGAGGCTTTAGAACAGGATTTAGACCTCTGTCTGGGTGACTTTGGTTTTTCCCTGTCTCCTGATCTTTCTTGAGACTGCGAATTCGCGTCTCTCTGAGTCAAGACTACGCTACCAGAAGTATCTTGAGTAGTCGATGTATCGTCTTTCTCGTCTTCTGCTATAACAAAATTCCCAGACTTAGTGCTATGCGACTGGTGCAATGTGCAGCCGTGCGTATAGTCTAGTAAATGCTCTGGACAGGGCTCGGAACTGAGTAGTCCAGTGCCTTGCGTGAAGGATCGTGGAGATTTCACCTGTCGACTATCGAGAGCCGGATTCCCACTCACGGTACTTCTACCTGCTACCAGAATTAGAGATGCTCATCTCAATGTTCGGCCGTTAACAAGACCTGAACCGAATCAGGGTACACCTACTGGGGGAATTTGTACAATGCGTGATCTCCGACGGAACCGAGTCCGGAATGATCTGAGTCGTTGGGATGCTCCGTTCTTGGGTCGTCTGGACTTTCTCTAGACAAGCGCCTCCAAGGCTGCCCAATGATTCTGGAATCTCAACGCTGCAAGGAATGGACTGTGTAAGACCCCAAGTATCTAACACTAGCTCTGGGCAAAATCAGTGATTGAGATATCGAAATGGTAATATTCAACAGCGGTTATAAGAATTTCGTCAAGGTTACTTACGAGTCTCAACTGGCACAGCAGAGCTTGCAGTATGAGTTGAATTTGTAGAAATCGGCTGCGAATCCGGGATAACTTTGCCCTGTGAACAGTGATGTTCTTGTGGCTCGGGAGATGATTCACCAATTCCAGAATCGTAATGTCGAGGCAAGGAAGAGGAGGCAGAGATAGACAACGATGATCGATAAATGATGTACTGGTCGTGGTCGAGACTACTATGTTGCGAGACTACAACCGTCACTGCCGGCGGGATCGACCCCACCGAACAATGGTCCTGGAAGTTTCGACTTGCTTGACGGTCGAGGCCTTTTCTGGCACTTCTTTTGGATCGACGGGACTTATGCTTCTTGGATATTGGAGTTGCCGAACAGTGAATACTCACGCTCAAAGTACTGGAACGTCTTCGACGCCGTTTGCCGAGTTTCTTCTGGGAGTGTTGTATGATCTTTTGATTTTCCCAAGCGGCGATTGCTTCTTTAGAAACGTTGCGTTTGGGTTGCTAATGCGTGGCATTAGCTCGGTCTCAAGCTAATGGTCCATATAGTTGGCAATTTGAGAAATATGAAGAAATACAGATTCGAGGAGAATATTACAGGAAGACTCACCCAATCGGGAGAATAGGATTCCCCAGTCAGAGGATTATCAGCCCAATCGATAAAATACTCGCCAGGTTTTTCGCCAATGATGGCTCTTATGGAAAATTCGCTTTCCTGGGAATCTTTCGCGCTATCAATGGAAGGAGGATCTTCTCGACTCTGCCAGAGGTCGGATAACAGTTTTGCTCTCTTGTTCTGCTGATAATCTGCTGGTGAAGTAGAACTAATACGACGTTTCCTGCAACTCATGTCTCATATTCTACGTAAAGCGACTATCCTTGCATAGCGCGATATCGGCATAACGAGAGGTCGCAATGGGACTCGGAAGGTCGATCCTGCTGGTTTTCTGATGCCGCTGCATTAGACGTCAAAGCGCTTGCGGTCGTTCAACTCAATTGATATAGTGAATGTCCGGGTAGGTGCATTCTCTCAGTTGGGTCTTCGAGTCCCAAACAAGGTTCCTCGTGGATACCACTAGCCGACCACGCTATTCCTTCGGTAAGCGACCAAATGCTCACATGTGATTCGTTGACCAAGGTCGACACTACGATAATGAGGCTCTCGCTGTAACGATTGTAACACTAGCCTTTCTTCACCTGTCGCTAGCATGGGATGAGGATTTGCGCGAGCAGCGTGTACATCGTAAAAGTTATAAACACGCAAAGAGTCCACCCGCTATGTAATGCAATATTCGGCGCTTGTATCAACGACTATTAGAACGCCTTTTTCATGTCCTCACCTTGGAATTCAAATCCAAGTTCTTCTACACTTCTCACCAGATGCCTTGCGTCGCCTTTGTCCGCGAAAGCTTTCTTGATCGCTGGAATTTCCTTTCTGACCCACGCATCTCTCTCACTCCACTTCGGAGGTGTTCTGTCGCCCTCTGTAGGCATGGCTTGTAGCGCCCAATCGACCAAATCGTTGTGATACCGAAAATCTTCCAGTTTGCCGAGATCGTGAAATTTCCTACCAGCGCCTCGATCGGCAATTCGGTCAGATTCCCATGCTCTCATCTCTCCCTTCCGAGGAAGTTCCAGTCGGCCTGACCAGACCCGGGCGATGACAGCAGCTTGACCTTCCCATGTACGGAAAGGTATGACTTTGAAAGGCATTCCCACAAACGCTATGCTTGGATGATCTATATAGAAGATATGCTGGTAGAGATTCTCCACTCGCTCACCAGTGACGATTACCGAAGCCTGAAGCGAAGAAAGGAAGGGGAACGAGTAGTAATAGCCAGTGCAGAATACGACCGCGTCGACGTCGGACACCACCTGACCATCCGCGAAGCGAAGCGCCCGGTGGGCTTCCGACGGCGAGATGAACTCGGCGATCTCTACCATCTCCTTCTTCCAAGTTTCTTTACTTTGAAAGTCCGGCTTCTTCGAGCGCTCGGAGTTCCAAACTGGATGCTTGCTGACGGTGCTGATCTGGTTGGCGATGTCGAGGCCAGAGAAAGAATTACCGACTACAACGACTTTTTTGTCCTTGAAGCTGTCAGGCTTTCGATAGTACATTGAATGGGTAATGATGCCCGGGTGTTCCATGTCCCAGGCACGGATACCGGGGATATCCGGGAGCACTGGTACAGAGTGATGTCCACTAGCCACGACAACTGCATCGTAGAGTCTTTCAGACACTTTACATGATCTCAAGTCTCTCGTGCAAACGAGCCATTTGTCACAATCGCCGTCACTCTTCTTCCGGATGTCATATACTTGAGTTTGGAACTTAATAAGATATCTCACATCGTCTGCGTATCTGTTCAGGTATTCAAGCACACTCTCACGGCCAGCAAACAGCGGTTGATGCTCGAGAGAGTCATCGTCGGGATGCTTCATCAGGAAGTGAGGGAGATTGCTTTCTAGCCTGTCGTACATGGGCGTTGCGAAGGCTGGTTTCAAAGGAGTGGTGTCTGCACCGATAGACGGCTGCCATCTTGGTTCTTGTAGAGGCTGATGAGGATTGGTCTGAGGGATACTAAGCTCTTCCGAGGGAGCGTAAGTAGAGTAGTTCCAGACTCCACCGGTGCTGGCCTGTTGCTCAAAGATGTCGATGAGCTCGTAATGTCTCTCTGCAAGTAGATGCCTGAGCCCAGCTAAGCATAGTAATATGGTCACGCATGGAAGTGGCTCATTACTTTGCTGTGGCGATGCCTGCGGGTCCGCCGCCGACGATAGCGACTTGGCGTATGTTGTAGCGCATCTCAAGTCAAAACTGTTTCGGGTGTGTAAACCGAGGAAAGTTCAGGACGTCGGCGAGGTAGGTAGTCATCGAAGAACGATATCCCCGTGGTCACGCATTCTGACCCTTGGTGTTCCACGGCCTCTCTCTATTCACATTATTAATAATCGTTGACCCGAGCGGCTTGTGGCATTCTGACTAATCGTCATACCCAAAGCGGAAACTCTTAACGCACCCCTCCGCCACGCCTAACAAGGCCTTAGTCTGCATATAATTCTGTTCTGATGTTCTTTGTATACGTAGGTATATATCACCACAAGAATTCGCTTTTGCGTCGCGTCATTCCTGCAACAGGGACATGTTGCAGTCTCATCGAAACGTCGAAGATGCTTTACTCAAACAAGCTAAGGTACACACGAAACACCTTCGACCTTGGTGACCTCATATGCTCAGGATAGTCTACACATCATGACAGCAATTGCAGGTGCTACCGAAACGGACGATATTCCTATTGCACAACTTGACCCAACCACCACTGCCTCTTCAAAGACGGTCCAAGGCATAGTAACGCTAATATGGCCCTACTCAGTTTCCAGTCAAACTTTCAGTATCTTGCTAGCAGAGCCCGATTTCCGTTTGCGCCGCCAAAGAGGTCAAGTCCGCGTGCAGTTCAGGGGCTCGAGTGCGAAGGCGCTGGCTAAATGCGATGTCCAGAGCGGCGATCTTGTCAAATTGAGCCTGGTCAATGCCCAATGGGAAAGAGACGAGACGTCAGGAGCACCGGGAAGGGGGATTGGGTGGGAGCTGCGCTTCGACGAAAGGGTCGTCCTTCAAGTACGATTCGAGACTCATGAGGCCGAGACTTGTCTGATCTGATGACTAGATACAACGCGAAAACCAGGAGCCCATCAATCTCGATATCGACCATCCAGCGCCCTCACCTGAACGTCGGATACGGTCGCCTCCACCCCTCGATTCGTCCTTACAGTCGCAATTCCCCTCCACGCCTGTGGCGTTCCCGGCTGTTCCATCTCGACTGCAAGCATGGTCAACTCCTGCGTTTCTGAAACGAGACCGTCTTTCCGGTAACTCGTACTTTGGTTCGGACTACGACCCCTTTGATGAAGACGATTTTCGGGACAACAGCAGACGGAAGAAGACAAAATATGGAAGAGCAAGTAATCAATGGAGATTTACAGAGCAGGAGTCAAGTCCCGAAAGCGCTGCTGGGAGTGGATCGCCGGCCACAGAACCTCTGGCAGTCAACGGGGCTCAAAATGGGTCAGTCGAAGACCAAGCCGAAAATACGGACATACAAGCGCTGGGAGACAACATTACGGAGAAGAATGAAAAGCGAGCTGAGGATCAACTGATCATCCAAGGACCCCTAGTCGATGCTGGAGTGCAGGTCGACGATAGCTTGAGGAACCAACCAGCGGCTGAGCCCCGCTCGCACAACGCTCTTACTAGTCCGGTCGTTGCAAGGCGGAGTCAAAGTCCTGTTCCAGGGGAAGCCGAAATCTTGAAGAGCTCGGAGTCCATGGAGGTATCGATGGGCACAATAACCCTGCTGAAAAAAGCTATTCCATCGACGTCTCTTGATATCGGTTCCCCTGACCAAGGCGCTGACAATATTGAGAATGATGGAGCTGCGTATTCTCCGCAATTGAGTCAAGGACACCCAAGATCAGCATCCCCCAGAAGTTTATCACAAGGTGGCCAACGTAACCTTGTTGAAATAAATGAAGCAGCCGAAGACCATAAGTCCGGGGAAAGTCAGGAGTTGCCCCAATCCACAGCGGGTGAAGGTGATTTACTTCCCTGGATACCCGGTAATTCCCTCGAAGAAAGCGTCAACGAGAGACCATCGCAAGATGAACGCTCGCCAAGGCCTGTCCTGGAGAACAATAACACTCGTAGGATTCGAGAGGACTCTGAGACCGCTGTACAGGTGACATCGCCCCAAGAGCCTCAAAATCCTCAAGCGCCCAGATTCAGTCACCCCAATACTGCTCAGGATGACTTGGTGACGAAGTCTGCTATCACAGAATTGGAGGGTGCATTAAATCCCGTGTCTCCGCCACAGGAGCCACTACCAAAGGTTCTTGATCATCTTGACCATGGGACGACTCAAGAATCAATCCAGGCAGTAGCCGAGCCTTATATACCAGAAACTCAAACGGCATCTCTAGTAGACAACAGCCAGAGTACAAGCACAAGCCCTACTAGATACAATGTCAAGATGGTTTCCCCTGACCAGGACGCTAGATCGGTACTTGAGGATTTGGAGAGCTCCTCGCAGCCTCACAGTTCTTTACCTGAGCAACTGGTGACCATCTCTGCACATTCTTCACAAGACGACATAGATTTGGATGATGACAAGGCACAACGAGAAATTTTTGTGGAATCTGATCCCGGAGAGGATGCACAAGCGCAGAGCCCATCTCCAGACATGCTTGACGTTAGCGATAGTGAGGGAAAAGAGTTTTCGGAAGAGGATCTCATGATGGATGACGAATCACGAAGATATCAAGGGAGTGAAAGAAGCGACGAAGGCCAGTCGCTTTATGAGTCTGAGGCGGAGGACTACTACCATGACAATGTGCCCAACGTGGACGCATGTGACGAGGAGCCAGAAGACGCGCAAGAAGACAAAAAGCAAGAAATGACTGCTCCGCAACCCAGCTCCGCAGTGCAGATCATCACTATAGACGACTCTGACGAAGACGACGTTGATGTAGCTCGGAGCCAGACAGATGGTGCGATTATGTCAATACTCCATGACAACAGGCAACATATCCATACAATAGTTTCCTTACTACCAAAGCAGAAAGGCGGATCACCTATTCATTCGAGTCCTCCGCCGCTGCCCGACACCATCCCAGATAGTCAGGCAGCGGCCGAGGTTGGAGAGCTGGACTCTGATCTGGAGAGTGCAGCTGCGGAGATCAAAGAAGTAAATGGAAGCTCGCCGTCTATCTCACGCTCGGTTCCAAATTCAGACTTTCGGGAGGGCTCAGAGGACTTCGCGGACGGAGCAGAAATCACGGCAAGATCTCTTACAGCTTCACTTTCTCCTGAGATACCCCTTGAGACCTACATAGATCCAAGACTCAAGAACAAAGTCTTGACGCCTAATGACACCCAACCACCAGAGGAATTTTCTCAGGCTTCTCACGTTTCGTCACAATCTTTCCGAAAGAGTCACAACTTGCCAACGCCACAATTGACCCAAAACAGATCTTCTGATATCTTGTTGCCGGCTACCTTGAGACCTTCGTCGCCGTCCGCTCGCTCCTCATCACCAACAGCTCCCGTGGCAGAATCTTCGCCGGCTTCGCATGATAACGAGTCTGCTGCACCGATCGACCAAGATTTAGATAGTCCGCTGCCGAAAGTGCAAGACGGGGGCAAAGCGTTCACTGCACCAAAGCCCTCTCCTAAAACACGTCGAGTTTCCAACATACCTCCATCACTTAGTCCATGGTTTGCTCCGAGGAGATCTAGCGAGGTCGTTCCAGACAGTCGGAGTCAGAGCCCAGACAAGAGCGGAGAAAGCGACGCAAGTTCTAGTGAGGAAATAGCCGACATTGAAGATATTGAAGAGGAGGAACAAGACGGGAAAGACGAAGAGGAGATAGCCTCTTCTGGCATCAAACCTCCCCATAAGCCCCCCACGTCCAGACCTATCTTCCAACGTACATCACCAGCCGCGCCCCTTCCCATCTCGACCCCACCGACCGGCCTCCGCACCTCTCACGCCTACTATACCCCCCTCTCCAACCTCCCCTCCCATTTCAACACAACAATATCCACCCTCTCCATCGTCCTCGGCAGCCTCGCCATCACCCGCGCCACCTCCGGCCCCCGAGACTTCCACACTACCCTCTTCATCACCGACCCCTCCTCCCTCCAAGAACAAAAGCCCCTCTCCCAGTCTTCAAACTCCTTCCAAACTTCCAACCTCAACACCTCCGCCTTCACCATCGCCCGCCTCTTCCGCCCCTCCCGCATTTCGCTACCCCAGAAACCGAAAAAAGGCGACGTCATACTCCTCAGATCATGCGCCGTGACATCCTACGCCCGCACGGCCTCCTTGCTGAGCAGCAACAGCAGCGCTTGGGCCCTGTTCTCGCATGAACATCATACTGAACCCGCCATCGCCGGCCCACCGGTGGAATTCGGAGCCGAAGAACGTGGATATGTGCGGGGGTTGTGGGAATGGTGGGAACAGTTGGAAGAGGATACCAAAGAAGGAATGATGGGGGCGGTGGAGGATAGAATCAAGAAGCTGGAGGAGAAGGAAGAGAGGGAGAAAATGAAGGGGAGGAGGTTGAAGGGGATGGGGTTGAGGTTGGCGCCTGGAATGGGGAGGGAGAGTGAGAACCCGAAGCATGAGTTGAGGGATGGGAAGGAGTGGAGTGATGAGGTTGGGAAGTCGACGACGCCGAGGACGCCGAGGAAGAGTAGAGGGGTTCGGCATGAGTTGAGGGATGGGAAGGAGTGGGTTGATGGGGAATCACCGAGGACGAGTCGGGGGAGGTCGTAAAGTAGGGGTTTGACAAAGTAGGGTTTCCTATGGACCTCGAGTTAGTGAGTGAGCGATGGAGTTGTTCTTGTTATCACGATACTCGCGTTCCGGTGTACGAACAGATGATATCCACCGAAGAAAGAAACAAGTACGATGACTCTCTCCATAAGAGAAGGAGTAGTTTGTACAACATATGCCATAACTGCAAGCAAGCAAACAAACAAGCTTAAAACATCTTATCCAGCACACGCTGTCATTCTTGCAATTTGCTTTGAGTCTTCCTTTCCCCAAACCTGGATGTAATGTAAGATATTATGACTGCTATGTTTCGAGAAATATATCTCCTGCTCGCCGCCCTTCTTTGCTGTGGAGAGTATGCCAGAAAACGCACCACGGTTTTCGTTACTTACCTTACTATTATCATGTATCCACACCGTAGATGCATCTCGGCTCCAGCCTCCTTATTCCATCGCTTCTTCCAGTCGACCTCCGTAGTAAACGTAAAGTCGCAGTACCGCCCATGCCACCACTCACCTACCGTATCCCGCACCTCTTCCACCTCCCCGTCATCAACATCATCCTCCATCTCATCATCATCCTCCTCCTCCTCATCCTCCTCCTCCGACGACGAAATCCTGTTCCAAAACTGGGAAATCCCCCCGCCCTCACGCAGGCAATCTGTCACCGAAGGCATCTCACCGCACGTCGATCCCGAACGCTTCGATCCGCGCCCGGCCCGGAAAGTCTTGGTTGAGTTCTGGACCGATATCTGGCGGACGGAGAAGAGGGACGAGCCGGCTAGTCCGCTGATAAGTCCTAAGGGGACGAAGTGGGATGATATGGAAAAGGAGAGAGGGGTAGAGATATGTGAGAGTTTGAGGGATCGTGCTTATGAAGAGGAAGAAAGGAGGGAAAGGAAGGAGGATGATGAGCGAGAACTCGCTGCGTACGCTGAGGTAAGACGGAAGTTGAGGAGGAAGGCGAGGAGACGGAAGAGGAGGGATGATATTAGGTCGGCGGTCGCGGAGTGGGGGCTGGTGAAGGGGACTGTTGGAATAAGAGGAGGGAATGTTGATCGTGACGGTGATGTAGAGGAGGGGGAAGGTGGTCTTGGTTGGCTGGACCTTGCTCTGCGGAGGGGCAAGAATCAGAGGCAGATCTCGCCGGAGAGAAGTACGCTTGGAGATGGAGAAGACCTTAGTGATGATGAGGAGTCTATATCGGTTAGTTGCTCCTTTCCTTATTTAAGTCGGAGCAAAAGCAATAGCAGAGCGAACGCTAATGATAGTCCCAAACTTTGCAGAATAAGGATAACTCCAAGGCCTCTGCAACATCCAATAGTAGGCCTCGAAAGAAACAGGCCCACGAATCAATATTATTTCGGACTTGGGAACGGGATGAGACTCGTCGTCTCAAACGTGTTGCTTCGACGAGGGATTTGAGAGTGATGAATAAGAGGTATGATCTTGACGCCGAAAGTGCATACTCGCAGTCGACGGGCACTTTGGGGGGTGAAGCATACTCCAGATCGCTCATCGATTTCGCAGACGCAAGCTATGAGACATTGAATTGGGAAACCAGATCACTGAAACATGAGCATTCCGAGAGTCCGATCGACGTCGAGGTGGCTGCCAGCCGAGCGAAACAACACGATTATTGCTCGCATGCTGGCCACTTATGGCACAAACGGAAAACACTATCAACGCTTCTTCACACAGGTTTTTCAAGGAAGTGCAATGAATGTCATAGAAGGGTTCTCTCAAAGAGGTTATGGACATGCCTGGTGGAAACCTGCCAGAGCAGTGTTTGTAATCAGTGTAAGAAGATATTCGAAGAAGAAAGATGGATGGCCGCTAAGGTCAGATGGAAGAAAAGATAGGCAGCGGATTTCTGCGGTTGGACAGCTGTATTGGATACATGAAAGAACTGGTAACTTGTTCAACGATCCTTAGACTCGCGTCAGTAGTGTTTCTACAGAATAACACTTTTCTAGAATAAGGGAAGATTGAAATTGATCAGGCTTTGCCTTTGAACGTCATGCTCGACCAGCGCCAAGCACGAATGCAAGAGTGTAGGAGATGCGCGGCTGAGCTCGTCGGATTACCAGAGCTATGTTTTCTTCATCTACTGGAAAAAGACGAATGGAAGATGTGCAGCTCACCTTTAATTACCCAAGCCGATGATCATCCGCCTCAGTTGGCAAACACGGCATCCGATACCATGACTAGCAATCAAGCCAGACGCAGTGGCAGGCGATAGGCTACCCTGTTCAACTGTCCCGTATTTCAGGTCGTCACCGCATCATGGGAAGCTCGCCAAAGGGGGGCCCTCGTGATGACGGTTTTAGAAGCGGGGTTCGGCTTACTCTCGACCTACACATCGGAGTCGTCAGTCGTTGGAGAAGCTGAAAGACAAGCTGACGATGATTTGAGTTGGCGGTCTTGCATTGGAGGAGAAGAGATCTCTCGGGTGGAGGTTGAAATAAAAGATGAGATCGAGCTAAGGCTCGCCCTAGTCCCAGAAAGGTAACCGTACCTGAAGGGCAATTTTGGTGGAGAACTCAACTCGACTTCTTTCTAGCAAACCTAATTCTCCAGATTCCAATATCCGCTCTCCAACACTTCCACTGCCCTTTCCAACACTTCAATTGCTTATCTGATCGCTCCGGAGCTCAACCTCTGTCCAGATATCCGCTGAAAACACCCCAACCTCACCGACTATCCCGCCTCTCCTGTTAAAACTCAATCGCAACGAGGGCCATCCAGCAACCGACAAACAACTCTCTTACAATCTAATACTATTCCGCGTGGCTACCACGACCATCACTACTCCCACCAATTGCAGGCCATCTAGGCAATCGTTGCAACGAAATCCCACGTCGAGGTACCGACTGTTGTGACTTTTCATACAAACAGCGATATACATTTGATCCACCGCTCGTTGCCGCCATTCTCGACAGCGCATGTGGCCTTCCAGTCGCTCACGTCACCATCCATAGCCAAAAATTACATGAGAGTCAATTTTCATGGATAATCTCTGGCAAAGACGCTCAAAGTTGGTCATCCAATTCCGCCTCGATGCTCTTCGAGCTTCTGCTAATTGACATGACTCTTAGCTCCAGCAAGACTCCCTTCGCCACTTCCTCTACAACCAAAGACAATGGCAGACCCGAAGGCTCACGCACTTTCTCAGCAACCAAGCGATACGGTGGAGAAAGCCCATCCGGCAAGACTTCCCTCAATGGCATTACCCCCTTGACTACCTCCAACGTCGCCTCCCCCACTGCTGGCGCCTCCTCGGCCTTTGGCTTGGGATCTGGTGCATTCGCATCTTTCGGCTCTTCCGCGAAAACCCCGAAAACCCCTGGCACCGCGATGGATGCAACCAGTTTTGCTGGGCCTGGAAAGGAGCGAGAGAAAGATGCGGTGCCAGGTTCCGGCAACCAAGACATAAAAACAACACCCTCGGCTACATCGTTAAACAGCAAGGCGTCCGGTGCAAGTACGGAGCACCCTCTCAAATACACCTGGATTGTTTGGTACCGTCCGCCAACGTCGAAGTTCCAGGACTACGAAAAGTCCACCACAGCCCTTGCGCATTTCTCGAGTGTCGAGTCCTTCTGGACCGTCTATACCCATCTCAAACGCCCTTCGACCCTATCTGCAGTGTCGGATTATCATCTATTCAAGAAAGGCATCCGGCCGGTATGGGAGGACGAGGAGAACAAGAGAGGCGGCAAATGGATTGTCCGGCTCAAAAAGGGTGTCTGTGATCGATACTGGGAGGATCTGCTTCTCGCCATTGTAGGTGACCAATTCGCCGAAGCTGGCGAAGAAGTCTGCGGGGCGGTGCTCAGCGTTCGCAGCGGCGAGGATGTACTCAGTGTCTGGACGAGGATTGATGGTGGGCGGAACATCAAGATTCGGTTAGTACTCGGCAGGCTTCCTTCCACTATTTGTAAAAGCAGCAAGCTAATGAAGCCGCAGTGAGACGATCAAGCGCGTACTCGCCTTTCCTCCTGACACCAACATCGTGTGGAAGAGTCATGACGATAGCATAGCCCAACGATCTGCGATCGAGCAAGCTCGGCAAGAGAAAGGTACTGCTGGCGGTAACCATCATGGCACGGTCAGGCGACGCGAGACTGTATCCGAGGATGCAGAATCGGAGAAGACGAAAGGTCAAAACTCATAGCTCATGTGAAAAACAGTGTCTGTACGATTATTGATGATGTTTAGCGCAGCACAGTCCAGATGGCGGTTTGGTTTTTGTTGCATTTTTGGGCTATTGTCAAGGTATACATGCTTTCTGTATATCGAGCCCCAGATTCGAGTTTTGGATAGGCATGACGAAGATAGCACCTTGGGACTGCATCCATCAGCAATGGAAACCGGAGAAGATGACGAGAAGGGAAGCCCCATAAAGGCAACCGTGATATCGACATATCAGTTTGTAGCTTGGCAAGTGTAGCTATCTACGACATAAAGTTTACGATGATGCCTGTCCATGTGATCCAACACTTCAAGGGATATTGGAAATTTCTGTTCTCAATGTCCCCAATTTCTTCGTGGGTATCTACTTCGCAGATGACCACTTCCGCCTTCGGTACCGAGAGAGATTTGACCCAATCTCGTCATCTATTTTATTTGTCTCAATGCATGCTTCACCCCTCCTCAACCTTTGACCGCAACGATTGAACACTACTGTGATGATTTCGACGAGTGACTTCGAGTGGCATCACCTCGCGCAACTCCATATCCTTCACTCCGCAACCCGTTCAGAGCCAACCCTTCTCGGATTCGGGCTACCCATTACGGATGTCCGTTTTTCAGGTAATCCACTGGAAATCCATAGCCGGGCCAATAACTGAAACCCTACAGGCTCAGGGAGGTCCACGGCCGACTAACACTCTGTCGAGGGGAGTCCTGAACTCGAGGCACACAGCCAGCCGAGGACTCCATGCGCCACGCCCGGTCGGACGACAGCTGGAGACAGCTACTACTACTGGCTACAATGTCAAATCCAGTACGTTGGAATACGGTTTAGACCTTTTTTATCCCGGAGAGCCACGCCCCAAACGCCGGAAGCTTGAACCTGAACCCAATTCACAAAATACTCCCCAGATTGTGGATGGGAGCGATGAGGCAGACCAGAGCATGATCGACGACGTCGTGCAAGTCAAACATGTCACCGAGCCGCTGCGAGACGAACTCCTGGAGAATGACAAGCCTGTCGTTATGCTGGGGAGTTCAAAACCTACACATCCAAATGCTATTGGCGGGCGCAGCCAAGGTGAATTCCGTACCGTCGAGAATCTCATGAATAGCTCTCGCCCAAAAAGCAAGAAGCACAAGAATCGGCAGAGGAATGGAACGCACGACATCCCGGTGACGGAACGCTCTTCGTTTGCTTCCTCAAAATCCGAATCTGTTGAGCTACTAGACACCGAGCTGAATGCAGACCCCATTGCCAAGGTGCCATACAGAGGGACGGCATATTTACATCCGTCTCGACGACCAGAAATGGCGAGCAAAGCAAATCTTGGCTGCAGCACGACTAACCGCTCACCACATTTCCCATTACCTACGTCAGAAAAGGCTTTAATCAAGCAGGAAAATCAACAAAAGAAGGGCACGAGAGGTTCGCCCGCCACCGGATCACGCTTAAGAGACCAATACCGCGACAGTGACGGCAAACAGCGTGGTGGTGCTGACAGCCCAGATGAGCTCGACATTGCTGAACCAAATTCAAGAGCTCTGTTTCCAGTCAAGTCTGCTCGCTTCCAAAGCCCTAGCAAGATCTCACGGCCTGATCCCACACGCCGTCTTTCGCTCGAGGATGAGCTTGATAACCCTCAGCCAGCCCAAAGTGACATCAAGCCTTCGATTTTTACTGGGTTGGCGGACAACGGTTCACGTTCCAAAGTAACCGCGTATCTCGGCGAAAAGCAGGCTCCATGGAGCATGCCACTGCATGCCTACAATTTCCGAGGCCAGACCCACAGGAATGATGGTCTTGCTCTTGTCTACAACGACACTGGGAAATCTTACGAGATCCGTTGCAGCGGAACGAACCTCGCAAAGTATCACTCCGACCTGCAGATACGTCCAGACAAGTTACAAAGGATCCAATGGGCTCTGGAGGGGACGAAAATGCGCTTCCAGTCATCGAAGATTGTTGGCCTCGACAACGTGTTAGACATCGAAGTGTGTAGGCAGAAAGACGTACAGACGCTGAACGCGGTCTTACAAGAACGTAGCAACCTTCTAGTCAAAGGCGAACCCCGGTCAGTACCTGCCCTGTATATTGTGAGAAAGATTCCTGGCTGATTATTGACGAAGGGAGAGGATGGACCATTTATTCGACCACAGAATCCAGGAACATCATAGAACCATTGAAGCGGGCAGAACCACCAATTCTCGACAGCCGGAAGACGTGCAGCTTGCTGACAGAAAGATAGACCGTGTTGACAAGAAGCGAGCATTAGATGAACAGCACCGGCCGAAATCTAAACGACATCGTCTGGTCGATGCGTTTGCTTCTGACGGGAAATCTCATGACATGGAACGGGTGCAGCACGATGAATTTCCTGACAAGACTGTCATACAGAAGTATGGGAATACAAAGGGGCGGGAAAGATCAACAGCTTTTAATCTAGACGCTTTAAACCCTCTCGAAGATAAATTGGAACACAATCTGCGGTCCCGCAACGCGACTGCATCTTTGTCGAGACGGCTGCAACAACCCTCGCCATTTTCATTCGATCAAGAAGCTTCACATGAAGAAATCGAGAGGTATTCCAAAGTATACGGCCTGGGGAAACGGTGGCCGAAACCTCTGGTATACCCGAAAGAAGGCAAGAAGAGGACAACTGTTGACTTCGATGACCTTGGACGGCTGGACGAAGGAGAATTTCTGAACGACAACCTTATCGCTTTCTACCTACGATACCTCGAGCATCAAGCCGAGCAAAATGACCCTACAATGGCGAGGAAAGTGTACATGTTCAACACCTTCTTCTATGCTAGTTTGACAACCCCAAAGCCCGGACAGAGAGGCATCAACTACGAAGCAGTACAGAAATGGACACGTGGGATCGACATCTTCACGTATGATTTCGTAGTTGTACCGGTCAACGAATCCGCACATTGGTACATTGCCATCATTTGCAATCTGCCAGCTCTGAACCGGAAGCTTGGTGGGTTTGACGGCGATTCAGCGCCAGATCCTGGATCGCCCAAAGAGATTGAACTCGACCGCCATGCACAAGACAAGCCCATGATCTCCTCAAGTCCGCGAACGTTGGCAAGTAACGAAGATCACCAAGACGCATCGGCACCAGCAGATCCTGCTGCAGAAGATCCGAATGAACACGAGACCACTGCTTCGTTTGCAGAGATGAGCCTTGAAGCACCCGAGACGACTCCAGGTATCGATGATATCAGTCCAGAAATCCCGGGGGCTTCCCATCCGGACAATCCTGAGCAAGAGCTCCTAGATTGTCAGCTCCAACAGGCTCAGAACAACGGCCAGGCTGGTGGTGATCCTGATGCCCAAGAAGTTCAGAGCACGGACCACAAGGTCGAGGAGGTCGTTGAAACGGACAGACCTACATCGCCTCGACTCAGACCTGGAAAGAGGAAGTCTCTGGCTTCTACCCGGGTGTTTGATCCATACAAACCAACAATTCTAACCTTTGATTCTTTTGGTACCGCACATGCTCAGACAGTCAAGGTGTTGAAACAATATCTACGCGAAGAAGCGAATGACAAGCGTGGACAGATGGAATTTGACGAAAAGGAACTACAAGGGGTGACGGCCAAGCAGATCCCTCAGCAAGATAATTTTTGTGACTGCGGAACTTTCTTATTGGGCTACATGGAGAAATTCTTCGACAATCCGCGAGACTTCATCGACAAGATTATGCGGAGACAATGGGACATACAGAAGGATTGGCCCAACCTCGGACCGAGCATCATGAGGACAAATCTGCGCAATCTGCTGTTGGGACTTGGGAAGAGCCACATCGAGGAGTTGGAGATTGCCAGGAATGCCAGACGTGCTAAGACTAACTCGAAAGCTTCAACGGGATCACCTCCTAGCTCCAAAACACCGATGAGCAGGCCCAAGCCGTCGAACGTGGACGGCGCGAACTCAGTCGAAACGACACCTTCGAAGCCTGGGTTCGAAGCAGCTCAACCCCTTTTGTCCGAAGATCCTGCTCTCGGATCTGCCGAAAACATAAAGGAACCAAATCAGCAAGCGTCACTTTCACCCGAGGGAGCTGAGCCGAAGTCACCTAGACATAACAACCAACTGGTCACGCAACGTTCACCTCCGCCCAAGGAAGCTGCATTGGAGTCAGCTGATCACGCAGACGAACTAGTTCAGCCTTCACAGCAGCAATCACCTTCATCAAGGCAAGCTGCCTTTGAGTCCGCGCTTCCTATCGATGAGGACGTGCAGCACCAGCCCGCTTCGGACGCAGAGTCTCACTCTTTCGGGACCGCTATACGAGACCAGACTTCGACTGCAGAAGCTTCACCTCCACCACGAGCTGCTATGGAAGAGGATCCTCCACAATCCTTCATCGTCCCAGATAGTCAGCCACAGTCGTCGAACGTCCGCAGATCTCAAGAACTTGATACGGAGCCGGAATCTTTGGCCATCTCCCCCGAGCTGGCATCGACAATCCCAGATTCGCAACCACCCCTTCCTGAACTGCCCCCCGAAGATCTCCGCAAAGAAGCTACACCTCCACCTCCTCCTAGATCAAAACGGCATATGACATCTTTCTCTTCTCCATTACCTCCATCGAAATCCAACCACGAATCCAATGAAGATCATAAATCACCCAGGAGTCCCAAGATCGCCAAGCGCATCTACACCCCCCAACATAAACCACCACCCGAAACTCGAAGCAGCAAGCAGAGGCCGATACTGGGATCGAAGCCGCCGATACTGGGGTCGAAGCCGCCGATACTGGGGTCGAAGCCGCCGATACTGGGGTCGAAGCCGCCGATACTGGGGTCGAAGCCACAGATCACGGAGACGAATCCCAAAGTCGTAATTCATATTGATGACTAGTCTGAAAACTTCATTGATGCCTACCCAGCCTTTTTCACAACATACATAGCAAAAGCATAGTTACGTGGATTGCATTGCCAGGCGTTTTCGCCCCCATCTTGCCTTCCTACCTAAGGCGCGGCATAGCGAAAAGGAAAGGGGCGTTCTTTTGCTTTTGTTCATAGATGGGAACAACGGGTGATATTTATCCGGGATTCTCTTCATTTGCTAGATACATATCCGAGAAAATCTATCCTGTCAACCCGGAGAGAAGTTTTTCGGTTGGGAATTCCTTGTGAGCCGGACTTTAGACGTCCCATGTATTTATATCATTTTTTGTGCTTTTCCTTCGCTCGCCTGGGTGCCATGTTTACATATGTCTGACTCGTGGATTTGAATCCGTGCTATAATAGGACTTTCTGATTAATCAACTAAAACCGTATTCACTTGATTTGCAATCCAGAACACGCAAACTTCTTCCTTTACATACGGAAAGAAAATTTGACCCAGTACAACAATCCTAAATCCAGCAATCTAGAATACACATGATATTACTCCGAATGGATGAACCAAGAATCAAAGCCGAGAACGTTGCCACGACCAAGCGGGTCATGATTGCAATTGTTTTTCTCATCACAACCCGTCATTCTGATCAAATGTACGCTTTTGAACCTGCAATCCCTATACCATACATGATCCCTCTACTATACATACAATCCTCTCTCTCCTCTTCCTTTCCTCCGCCCCC
>SAUG01000038.1:0-93454 GCA_011316305.1 Rusavskia elegans
CCCCCCCCCCCCCCCCCCCCCCCCCCCCCCCCCCCTCTCTTCCCCCTCTTCCCCCTCACTCTAAAACTCAATCCTCCATCCCCTTCCCACCCTCACCCCGGGATCCCTCACAACCGCCCACGCCGCCTTCCCCTTCTCCCCGCCCTTCCACGCAAACGCAACTTTCCTTTCTTTCTCCCCATCTTCACTGACAACAACTTCTTTCCGCCCCTCCCACTCCTTCAACGCGCCTACGATAACGATTTTCTCAACCCTAACATCCTTCATCGTTTTCAAGAACGCCGTTGTTTGTTTCGTAGGTGCGGAGTTGAGGTCTTCGCTTATGAGCGAGAAATGATTCGTTTTGTTATCGTTCGCAGAAGAAGACGTCGAAGCAGAAGAAAATCTAAAACGTCGATGAATATACGCGCCCTTCTGGTACTCGAAACTCTCGCCATCATCAATATACAATTCTCCCTCCGCTCTCCCGGTATTATCCAGCGCGATAACGAGAGTATAAGGGTCGAATTTCATCAACGCCGAGCTCCTCCTGGGCCGTTCTTTGCGGGAGAGGATATGGCCTCCTTGCATGAGGACGGGGGTATGGCCGTGCAATGGAGCGTCGATTTTGACGGTTTTGCCGTTGCTGGTGTAGGTTTCGAAGGTGAAGTAGTTGTAGTAATGCGCATTGGTGGTGGGAGGGAGATAGATGTCTACGCTCGTGACGCCTTCTTTGAGGACGGGCTTGACGAGAAGTCCGGTGTCGCCGACGTAGAATTGGTCGTCTAGTGCGAAGCCCGCTTCGTCTGAGGGATGGACATACCACATTGGCCGCATGACGGGCTCGCCGGTTGTATGCGCGGTATGGAAGCTTGTATACCAAGCCGGCAACAGCGAATACCTAAGTCTAAGCGCCTGTGTGATAGGTTCCACGTACCCAGCAGCTTCCAGATATGGCTCCCTTCGTCGACTATCGATGTGTGCGTGAGCGCGGAAAAAGGGGTAGAAGGCTCCGGCCTGATACCAGCGCGTTAGCAACTCCTTGCTCGGGTTGCCGAAGAAGCCGCCGACGTCGGCACCAGAGAACGAGAAGCCCGCTATGTTTTGGTTGAGGATCATGGGGATTGAGGCTTCTAGATGGTCCCAGGAGGCGAGGTTATCGCCTGTCCACATGGCGCCCTGCCGCTGGGAGCCGGCGTAGAATGAGCGAGTCAGGACGAATGGGCGCCGTGGGTGTTTGGGGTCGTCGCGGGCGAGGAGGGCTTCGTAGGTGGCATTGACGAATGTCAGGCCGTTGACGTTGTGAACATCACGATGCTCCCAATTGCCGAAGTGGAGATTGTCCTTAGGCATTGTGGTTTCGGGGCCGTTAAAAACCGAGGGTTCGTTCATGTCATTCCAGAGGAAGGTGTTGGGGGTTGTGCCAGCGAAGTTGGAATAGGCGAAAAGCGATTTCCACCAGGCCAGGGCAGCAGGATTGAAGGCATCGATCCAGTAGGATGATCCCGGCCAGCACCAACCTTCAAAGATGTTGTTCTCTTTATTATTGATGCCGAGATTTTGGGATTTGAGGGTATCGACGACAGGGTAGTTGCCCTCGTTCTTGATATGCGGGTCGACGATGATGACTAGCTTGCGGCCATGGGAGTCTAATTGCTTTTGCATGCCGAGAGGGTCCGGGAAGTTATCTTTGTCCCAGGTGAAGTACTTCTTTCCCTCGGTATATTCTATGTCGAGCCAGATGACATCGTACGGAATCTTGCTCTTGTCAAATTTACGGTCCACATCTTTGACGTCTTCGTCAGTAACATAATTCCAGCGACACTGGTGGTAGCCGAGAGCGAAGTGCTGAGGGAGTTGGGAGTATCCCGTCAGCTCACTGTAGTCTTGAATGATGTTTTTAGGCGTCGGGCCAAGGAAGACAAAGACGTCCACCAACCCACTTTCGGAGAACCAGTGTGTTTGTGTATCCGTTGTTCCGCCAATACCAAGGCTCAATGGATTGCTGGAGGTCTTGGTTTTGATAATATCTATCCATGTTTCGGCAGCGTTGAGCCAGAAGACACCGGCGGTAGAATCCTTCCGATGGGCCTGCATCAGCGGGATAGCACCATATAATGTCATTGGTGTATCCATCTCGTACTCGAACACGTCGCTATTGTACAAGCGATATGGCTGATCGTAGTGACCGGATGCACCACGGGTCTGTTTGAGTGATAGGGGACCAGCGTGCTCAGGGATGCCGTAGACGTGCTCATACCCAGGGAAAGTGATGTCGAGACCGACGCTCTCTGGACCTCTCGGTTTGGTGTCTGTGTTTCCACCAAAGCTTTCCTCCCACCAAGTACTTTCGTCTTCCGTGGATTCTGGAGGAGCTGACTCTCCTTCCTTCTGCTTTCCTTCGTTCTGCTCTTCTTCCTTCTGCTCTTCTTCCTTCTGCTCTCCTTCCTTCTGCTCTGATTCCTTCTGCTCTCTGTCGACCTTTGGTCTCCAATGCTCCATACTTAACAACCCCTTGGAATTGAACCTAACTTGTGTTTCCTCGTCGCGGCGAAAGTCAATGGAGAAAGGGGCGTGTTTGATAACAGCTTGGAAATTCTTCTTCGGTCCGTAGGAAACAATGGTCTCATCCTGATCCGTAGTACGTTTGACGACATCTTGATCCAGAGTCAGTCCACCTACGATGACCCAATCCTGAACGCCATTGTAACGCTCCTTTCTTGCTGGACTTCCATGTCGAAGTTCGATCTCGCCTTTCTGCCGTTTTTCTTCGTCCACAGTAACGCGGGCGACGCCAGAGTCAAGGAATGAGATAGCAAGCGGTAGCCGGACTGTCCCAGAGCCATTGTCTATGGTCTTGATTATAACACCCGTCAACTGACCATTCTTGATTGACACCGTCTTGGAGTCTAGCTGATAGGGGGAAGTCCATGAAGATCCACTCGCGGTCGCTTTGTCGGCGTATCGTCGATTCCGCGTACAAAATCCAGATTGATCGCAAGTCTTGAAATTCTCATGCTTTACAGCACCTATTCGGTATCGTCAGCACAGAGTCACTTCCACAGCTAGGGTGTAACAAAAGGCGACTGACCAGCGAGATTCAGGAATGTCAGAAGAAAGGAAAGGAAGAGGGGCAGGTAAGCCCCAGCTCTAGATGCAAACATGCTGCAACGACACAAAATACGATGCCCGACCTGATGGGAGCATCGATATCTTCACGAGAGGCTGACCCAGCGGCTCTACCAAAGCTTCAGAACCCAGTTGTCCTTGAAACAGCATCGAATACTACTACTGCCCACCGTAGAGCCGCGGCCCCTGACCCCGGCTGTCCACTAACAGCGGCCCGCAGCGGCAGGTTATCGATTGTCCCTCCGCCCGAAAACAAGTTGCCCCGCTTGACTTTTCATGGATTAGAATTGACTAGGGCTTGCATTAACCAGGGCTCGAAATGGACAATAGCTCATCCCACATAAACCCTCATCCCCCAATATTTGATAAATTGAACCCCAAGACTCGAGGATACCTCACCCAAACGATCAAAGCAAAACAAGAACAAGAAGCACAACAACAAGCATCCCACATCATGGCTAACGAGCGGACGTGAGTTTCTACTGTTGCCAGAACCCTGGAGAACAACAGCTGACGATATTCTAGCTTCATTGCTATCAAGCCCGACGGCGTCCAGGTTCGTACACGACAAGGGTAGCACGACATTCCTATCTTTGAGCAATGGCTGACGTACACTCACCTCCCAGCGTGGACTGGTTGGTGATATCATCTCGAAATTCGAGAAGCGTGGGTAAGTCGGTCCCCAATCACAAGGAGTGGGATCAGTCGACTGACATAGCCTACAGCTATAAGCTCGCCGCCATCAAGATGGTCACCCCCTCCAAGGAGCATCTGGAAGAACATTACAAAGATTTGAGCGACAAGCCCTTCTTCAAGGGTCTCGTCACTTGTGCGTTTGGAAGCCATTGGACCAAGCGTCGAAGGAACCAGCTGATGGTCCGTAGACATGTTGAGCGGACCAATCGTCGCCATGGTCTGGGAGGGACGTGACGCTGTCAAGACTGGGCGAAGTATGCTCTTTCCCGTCGAGCACCGAATGGAACACTGTAAGTTGCTGACAACTTCCCAGCTCTTCTGGGCGCAACCAACCCCCTACAGTCGGCACCAGGCACCATTCGCGGCGATTACGCCATTGTACGTATCATCTCCACTACCCCGATGAGGAAAACTCATATGTGGCATACAGGATGTTGGCCGAAATGTCTGCCACGGCTCCGACAGCGTTGAAACCGCCAAGAACGAGATTGATCTGTGGTTTGGGAAAGGTGAAGTGATCGACTACAAAAACGCACAGTTCGACTGGATCTACGAGAAGCCATGAATTGCTCGTCCCTTGGGGAATTTTCTGAATAAAGCATGAAACGCAGCTACACGAAGGACTTAGATGAATGCACGTAGAGCGAAATGATTTTCCATCTAGCATCTTCCTTTCGCCATCCGCTTGAGAAGTCTCCTTCGTGTATCGCATTGTTTCCGCATCTAGACCCGGAAACCTTTCCACCGGCTGGACTGGACCGACAAGTGAGGAACATCCATTGGTAGCTGCTGTCTTCCACTTGCTCTCTCCATTCCCTTCTGTTACGTTACAGCGTCTTGAAAGCCGCATCTGAGCCCCACTCGTGAGTGGATCTCGACTTCCTGATTGGTTCTGTCTTCAAAGCACCCTTAAATTACGGCTGCTCTGTTTGCATCCATAGCGTAACGAGCTTTCAACATGATGGAAGTTGGGTTGGAAGACTCCGAGATGCTGCTAGGCCCAGCCGAGACTTATGTGGATGCTTTACCTTCGCAAGAAAACCCTACCAACGAGAACGTTGCGCCTTTGAAACTCTCAAGCACCCCATCAGAACATGGAACTGCCAGCAACACATCTATAGAAAGCAACAAGCCATCAACACCTGCATCGAGACGCAGAGTGGGAGATCCGGATACCCTTCAAAAAGTTGAAGCCGTTGTGCACCAAATCATTCGCAGTCTGCAGCAGGAAGATGGCAATGTCTCCATCTCGCTGAAAAGCCAAAAGCGACCTGGCACTTCTCCATCAGCCATATCATCCAGGTCACCAGCTCATGGCCAGTACAAGCTGTCCTTTCCCGGGGAAACACCCGAAGAAGCCTGGAGATTTAGTACGGCAGGACTCGTGGAGAAGGTATGCAGCAGGACCTCGTCGATGCTGACCTGCTCGCCAGCTATTGTTCTCCGGATTCTGGAAATGATACATGAAGCTCTGGTCAATGATGTGGTAGTCTCGAAACGGTGTGCTCCTTCCAGGCAACCAGACTCACTCTCGGGTATACAACACTAACAGTGAGCCATTGTAGGAACATCTACTACAAAGATCCGGAGCTTTTCAAGTCACAAAAGGTCGTTGACCGATATGTTGACATTCTAAGCCATACCTTTGGTATCCAGAGAGCAGCTCTCAACGTCGTTAGTAGTCTCGTTATCTAAGTTTTCATCTTGTACTCACATAGATGATTAGACCGCTGCGGCAAAGGGGTTGGTTGCCGGCTCTTTCACAATAACCTTTCATGACAGCTCCACTCGGTCGTGCAATGGTGCCGCGAATGTACACTTACCTGCCTACGTGTGCCAGGCAGTAGGAGCTAATTACTCTAGGCTATGCTCATCGATAACGTGGACAATATCAGATCCATCGATATCTTGAATGTGGTGTGGATCCTTGTGGTCGAGAAAGAGGTCATCGGTCCCAATCGATCGCGAGTTCTGCAGTCTTACTGATAAATCAGTCGACATTCCGAACGCTCGACGCCTGCAAGATTCATGAGACCTCGAGAGCAGGGAAAGGCATCATCCTTACGGTTAGCACTAATCACCTTCGTCTCCTCAACACTTCCAGAAACCCAAGTTCTGAAGCCCCTTCAGGCGAAAGGCTACCCCGATGTCTCAACACGAGTCTTCCTCCGTCTCTTGTCAATCTCCTCTCATCCACTACCCTCAATCTACGCCATGGTCGACTTCGATCCTGACGGCATTTCCATCATGTCGACTTACAAACACGGATCGGTCAACTTAGCGCACGAAAACGCCAACCTCCGATGCCCCACAATATGTTGGCTAGGTGTCAAGTCGGGAGATCTGGATTTCCGTGCATCGAAGACTGGGCTCTCTGATGATGATGACGACGACATCAAGGGGCTGCTGAAACTGAGCAAACGTAATCGGAAGAAAGCTGTCAGGATGTTGGGTCAAGAGATCTGCGAGGAACATGGGGTGGAACAGGAATGGAGAAGGGAGCTGCAGGTGATGCTGATGTTGAACGTGAAGGTGGAGATGGAGATACTGAGCCAAAGACAAGGAGGGATTGAAACATGGGTTGAAGACAGATTGTGTGAGGAACTGTCGTGAGCAAGAGGCCGAAGGGAAGGCAACACTGTCAAGAGGGATAATGCTGATTTGGGAGCCAGGGTATTTGCATTTGCTCATCGCTTTGTTTCCGCTTGAGCCTGACATCTGTGTATGTTGTAATGCACAGGGTCGTAGAGATAGCAAATAAGATTGTCCCCATTGCAATACTCGGAGCCTCTACACTTGCTTGTAATCCTACCACTGGGCTGAGGATCCACGCCTCGCGAGCCTCGCTCTTCCTGCAAACCCAACTCCTCGCTACCCAAATCCCAAAGCCGTCATTTAAGACGTATGCCCAACTCTTAACATCTTGCTACCACTGTACTACCATAACACATATCATTTCAACCCCAACCCCTCCCTCACACTCTTCCTCACCCTTTCCTCAAACAGGCCCCTCTTCTCCCTCCACATCTTGGCCGCCTCCACATTCGCCGGACTCTCATCATTCGGCTCGGCCAACATACTCATCACACTGATCAGAATCTTCTCCACACTTTGAATCGGCGACCATCGTTCCGAGGCTTGTTCGTAATGATTGGGATCTTCACCAGGAGCATGCAAGATAGATATACAAACGAGGCCGGTGGGGTAAACTGGAATGTCATTCCCCGCTTAGCATACATAGCATGCCTTTCAGAAGAAAGGAAATGCTCACCATTCGGATGCCAAACATCGCATAGAAATTTCATACTCGGCGGATTGAGAGGGTAGTCTTTCGGGAACTTGAGTTCGGCGGGGAAGACACCGCCTTCGAAGGGGGTGCCTTCGGGACCTTGGATTAGGGCTTCCCAGAGGAAGATGTCGTCTTCCGATACCGGGCCGGCGGTGATGCCGTCGGGTGGGGAGGAGGTGAGGGTGCGGTATTCTTGGAATAGGCGGCGGGAGGCGAGGGAGGATGCCATGATAGGGGTTTGTGGGGGTTTGGGCAAGGGTGGGTGTATTCGGAGCTTGGAGTGGGAGGCTGGAGGTTGAGGATGGTCGCTGAGGGAATAATAATAGTCTGACAGGTGAAGTCAAGAGCCGGAGTTGAAGCTGCGAGGTTAAAACTTGCGTGATGGATTAAGAGCTCCAATCGGAACGATTGCGTCACAGGTTTTCTGTTGCACAACAGCTCCTTCTTCTATCGCACAACCTCTCAAGTTCACTCAACTTGTGACTCACCCAATCAGTTGATCACGCGGGAATGTCGTGATACCATATCGTGCATGTCTGATACAGGCTCCGGCAATGAAAGAACAACATCCCATCCCACTTCAAGAGCTTCCCCAGCTCCGGTCCAACTAAATACCTGCTCATACACGGCAACATGCATACACTCCGGCGCAGCAGCGGGCTCTAACCTTCAAACGGCCCCTTATCACGACCCCATGAGCAGGGTTCCACAATACGGCCCCAGAAGATGGCAGTGTTGCCATTTATCTCGACCGGCAATCTCAAGTACGGCCAACGGATTGAGGTAGCTGTCATGATGTTACGTTAGCCAGCCTATCCAGAGCAACATCTCCTCGGCTTCGAAGTATGAGGTCCGGTACTTCAATTCCCAAATGGAAGAGTTCCTCCACTGGGAGAGGGAAGAGCTTCGGCTGCCTGCAGGACTTCGAGGTTTCGGCTGCAAGACTTGGAGGTTTTGCAGCAATTGTCATTGCCATAAGTGCCTTGCTATGCTGCAAGGCTTTTTCAGCCGAATCTCAGCAATGGTGGCTGGCCGGTTCGGTGACTGACGCGTCCTGTTCATTTCCTTCCACCGGTAAGGTAAGATTCATAGTATGTATATAGAGTCGTGGAATTGACCAGGAGAATGGCCATTGCATCGATTCCAACACCTTCTCGATCCAGATTGCATCTTTCATCGCTGCTAGCAGTCCAAACCCTCCTTCTTGCCTCGAACACTCCTCAGCTTCTCTTTCCTCTTACGTTTGGAAGACTTAAGCCAGAACGTTTCCTTTGATTTTCGTCTCTTCATCACAATCGAATGCCTACCGACAGAATGGACTTGATCCATTTCGGATGGTCAGCCTGCGATATCATCAAAGCAATCGAGATCATCTGGGGAATTGCAGAGGCCTTCGATAACGCCAAAGGAGCCAGAGCGAAATACGCCACATCCAGCGCCTTTCTACGAGGCCTAGTCCCGGTGCTTCAGAGAATCCAACTATGTGTCGAGTCTCCGGATCAAACCCAACTCCAGAAAGACATACTGGCCCAGGGTGTGATCATTCGTGAGGCTTATGTCGACTTCGAAGAATACCTGGACAAGCGCATTGGGCTTGCTTCTCCGGTGCAGGGCACAGGCGGCAAACTACGTTACATCACCCAAGCTGTCTTTTCGGCATTTGATGAGATGCAGGGGAAGGTGCAAAACCTCCAGACCAAGGTGGTGAATGCAATGGCCTTCATTGGACCTATTCTGGCCTTGGAGATCAAGTAAGCAGGCAGATAAGAAGATAGAATCTATGTAGTGGCACTGCTGACTCCTGGGTCCAAGCGCCAAAATCGAGCAGATCTCTCAAAATATGGACCACAATAGCGAAGACAATCAGATTCACTTTGCCAAGTTGCTGAAATCGATACGGGATCAAACCAGCGCTCTTGAGACGATCTCGTTGAACTACAAGGAACAGCTAGCAGAAGCCACGAGAGAGGATTGTCAAAGTCGAGAGGCAGAGACAGCCAGAATACAGAGCAATGTCAAGGATGTACGAAAATCGCAGGAGAAACTGGAGGACGGTCTCAAGCTCCTCACTCAGCAGATCGACAGACAGCACCGAGAGTCAATGTCGGCAACCGAAGCTGCGGCATGGGCAGGTTTGGGCCATGATGCAGCAATGCAAAGAAAATCCCTGGTTGATGTGAAGGACTCAACATCGAATACAATCAGACAGACGCAGACGGCATTTGACGGGCTGGCCAAAATCAGTGGAAACGAAAGATTCGCAATCGCGAGCGAGAGGTGCAGTGGTATCGACGCGATCTTGGGTATCGCTACTAGTTTCCTCCAGCGGATGAAGACAAAAGCCTCCGATACCACATCGGACTCGTCAGCCAGATCTCAGGGTCCTCGTCGCGAACCGATATATCGAACGCCGAATCCTAGTTCCTCCAATACCGGACCAGCTCGACTTCATGAAGCTAACCAAGTCGATGGTGAAGTGAACCACGAGAACGCAATTTCGGCGGCGCTTCGTATCAAACCACCTTCACGCAAACCAGCAACCCAGTTTCAGATGATCTCGCCTAATCAACTTGTTCCACCCCCCAGCCGGACTGGTCAGCGTCCGTTCGTTGCCAGCAGACCTTCCCAACGATCACAATCCTCCAATATCCCGATCAATATCACTGTCGAGGGTCAAGCCGCGCCTCCTTTGCCTCCTAGATCGATTGGTGGATCCGAGTCACGGCCGAAGTCGGCGGATAACGCAAAGCTGCGACCTTGTCCTTCGCCTAAGCCATCATCCTTGAGATTACCAAGTGCATCATGCAGCTCCCGCGCTCGTTCACCAGGCTCTTCTTTGGATATCCAACAGGAAGACATTCCAGACTCGGTGAACAACCTGCACTTGGTACCTCGAATGACTGCTCTCGCGGTGCCAAGGTCCTCCTACGACAGTGTTTCGTCAAGGCAAAGCAGATCGTCCAGCGGGATAGCACCTTCTTCGACCACGACTTATACGGGCCAGGCTGACTTGGAGACAGATGTCAGAGACCGAGAATCCTTTGATGAGACGAAGATTGAGGCAGAGTCGGCGCTTGAAGAAGGGTTCATGGATGAGAGCTCTTTGGGTAGTCCGGAAATGCTTTCTTTCGCTGACAAGCGGAAGCATCTTGAGTATCTTCTCTCGAAACGTTGAGTCACGTTGTGTTTGTTGGATGATGGTGGGTTGATGAAGTTACTTCACTAATTGATAATGAAGGACGGGAAAAGACCATGTATGATATACGACGAGAACATGTACGCGTACTTTGTATTGCAGGTCAGCTCGCCTTGCACGTAATACGTACATTGAATCTAAATGTATGTGCAGACTGTGATCATGTCCGGTTATCGTCCAGAGTCCACAAGAGTCGTAGTATAGTATTCGATTGCATTAGCTTGCTTATCCTAACACATGCCTTGCCTTCTTCAAGACTGATGGTCTTATTCAACCCGAATGTTAATAATAACAGTATAATCGAAATATTGGACGTGTTTTCGGCTACTGCCGTTGAACATCTTCGCCTTTTGCTTGGAATGCTATGGCGAAAAACTCGGCTTTCTGCCTTTCACTCCTCCCCTTTCTCACCATCTGGGTCACTATCTCATCCAAGACCCTGCGTAGCGGCACGCATCAGAAGTATAGGTGTGAATGCCGTGGCAATTTCTGTATGAAGCCCGGAGTCTCCTGATCTATGATTCCCAGACAATGGAAATGCCGATGGGATAGCTTGGTATAGCAGGAGGTCTTCATTTCAAAGGTGTTCTGACAGGTTTTGATGTAGGTAAAACTATTATTGGAAAGCCTTTGCTTTGATCAAAGTCACTGGTGTATCTACGGCCAGAGAAGCAACTTATTCATGATACCTTGCGGGTTCTGCTGACTGCCGCAGTCAACCATATATGAAGGAGCCAAAGGGCGCTATTGATGGATTCGTGGAATCGGATATGGGTAGATGTGTGCAAGCTCAAGATGAAGTGATATGATTCGTTATTGCAAACCCCCTTTTGAAGGAAACAAAGGATGCTAAATCACGACGTTCAACATACATAGGCTACTCCTTACCCCCTAATCCTTTCATTCGCTACTCCAAGCTTATGTCACCCGAGCCAGTCAACCATGACCGCCAAAGACATCATCATACTCAATACTTTACCAGGCACTAGACGCCTAGCTCAACTGTCGTTTCAAGGCTTGTAAACCGTGAAATCCTTATTGCCAGTATCCGCCGGATAGTTGACGAAGGTGACACCTTCAGGCCACTCGAAGCCGGAGCCTTTCTCTCTGAGTTCGGAATTACAGCGATGCCAGAAGGTTTCGAAGCCAGATAGGCCGGCTGCTTTGGCCCAGTCGTAGGTTTCGAGTCCTTTTGGTCCTGTTGCATGTATATTAGCTGGGTACAGGAGTCATGCGAGATAAGGGGGTAAGGCGCCACGCCTGCTGCATATTGCCAACGGGTTTTCCCAGTGTCGGTGAGAAAACTCCTTGCATGCATTCTATGCGGGTATATATGATGATGAGATGTCAGCGACTTACCACAGAGACATGGCGGATGAGTATCGACTGATTCTCGTATATCGTTTTTCTCGCCAGTATAGTCCCAATTCCACTTCTTGCTGTAATACAGATATAAGTCAACAGGACGTTCTCCCCGGAAATAAACGGTTACCTTACCCCCAAGTCGAAGTATCACAGACAGGCAATGTCCAGCTACCCGGGAAACGTCCTGCGTATTCCGAAAGATCCGGGTTGCGTTCCCCGGCGGTAAAAGCCTCAGCCAAGAACCGAGCCGTTCCAGTAGTCTGATTGAAGTTGAAAGGATCTTGCCCAATATCCTTCATAGCGCGATAGGATTTTGCGGATGCTTCGGTTATCCACTGAAAAGGGAAAGTCGTCAGCGGTGTCGAAGGCTTATTGGAGTCAAGATGGTGGATCTTACCTTTAATTCAATACCGGCGTTTGGCTTCAGCTTGTCAGCTCCGTAGGGCCATCCCACGCCTCTTCCTTCACCCTTTTGTTCCCAGAAATTGTAGGTGTAGTAGACGCCACCGTCGGCGCAGTACTTGGAGTCTGGTGGTCCGGTGGAGAAGGTGCTATCTGTTCATCGCCAGAGTTAGCCCAGCTGACAAATACTACCCATGTACGACAAGGGGTATGACAAAAGAGTAAACGTATGACAAAGGAGGGCGGTGCTGAGCTGAGATGAAACACGTAGAGATTCTATAACCTACTTTCGGGACAATCCTTCGAATCGGGATCGTTAGAAAGATCCGTGAAGAGAACCTACATCTTAATCGTCTGCTCCATCGTCCGCGATTTCCAGAGCGAATCGATAGATCGGGCTAAGGTCTCTCTTCTGATCTTATCATTAAGATTGCTAACGTTAGATAAGGTATTTGGATTAACCCAAGCGCCACCTTTCATCATGTCCAGGAGAGTAAAGTTTCTAGGCCCAGGGCCTGGGATGCCTGGGATTGGTTCTCCTCTGATCAGCTTCGCGACTAAATCATCCATTGCCCTGAGAGACGCCCGATAGAATATCAGAACCTTTTGCGAAAAAATCTTTTGTGCCTCGAACGGGTCAGCGGAAGAGGCGGCGGAGTTTTGCAGGAAGGTACCAACTCCGGAAGCGATTATACCGGCAGTATCGATAAACGGTCCGGCGACAGGAACAAACCCTCCAAGTATTGAGAATATACTACTCAGTCCAGTAAGACTGTTGAGAAGACTAAAGTCCTGACTATTAGCTGGGAAGAAGTCGTCGATAGAGAACGTATCTAATGCTAGGCTTTCGATAGCATCTTTTTGTACTGGTTTCGGAGCTGCTGATTGATGTTCACGAAAGCTGAGGTCGCATATTATACCCAATTAGAACTGTAAGGCTTGTCAAATTTTGCCATCGGGTTTGCTAAGAAGGAACCGACGGAGTTGCAGTCTAGCGCGTGCTCGCAGGGATTAGCCAATGTACATTTGAGGTTTACGTTCCAGAACTGTCGTCCAAAGGTCTCAGACAGGGTGGCATCGACGGTTGCGCCCTCCCAGTACACGCCGTCCAAGTCCACGCCGCCATCAAGGCCTGTTGAAAGCTGTTCGTCTGTACGCCAAACATTCCAATTGTCCTGGGTTAGATCCCACTCAGGATCGGCACATTGTTGCTTCGAGCTCTGATCTTCCAGCCTTATCGGACATCCCCAGGTGGCTCGATAATAACCTTCAGATGTGATATTGAATCTCTCAAGGCATTTGATAAAAAAGCGTTGGGGATTGGACCCCACATCTTCAGTCCATCCCCATTTCTGTAAGGCGTTATGGAGACAGTGGTACCTCGGTATACAGATATCCCGTGCTGATGGTTCACAGCCACCGTCTTGATTGAAGTAGAACCCCATAGACATTGCGAGGCTATTGAGTCTGACATAGTCTCTGATGATTCTGAAGACTTCCACAAATCTGTCATGCAGTAAATCATCGGGTTGCGGAGTGTGAGTCCAATAAAGCATCAAGGTTGGTTCTTCAGCTGTCGGTCTTTTGACGTCAAGATCGGAGTCGAAGCGCTGCCACACACTATCATTATTGCAGTATTCCATGAGGCTTGCCCCACCTCTTGCCGTGTTTACGAATAAATCAAACCCGTTCGGCCGACCCTGTGGTATAGCAAGAATCCGGATACATATGATAGATGTCAATAGAATGATATGCGAAACACGCACACCGACATATAGTAGCATGGTGGCGGATTCCGTCCGATGATGTTTGACTTGCGAGGCTCTGAATTTTCAATCTGAATGCGTTTTTCTCAACTGATTCCTTGATGATGAGGCACGCACTGGTACATACCAAAGACGGTGCGCTGGATAATCGAATTGAGAGTGCAGCAAGAAGACTCCTACAGCGAACAGAATTTGGGGAAAATATGAGTACCACTGCATTGTTGCGACCGCCGTACGGACGTACCATGATCGAAAGCAGGCAACCATACAGCCGGTGTTTTGCGTTGGATGATTGCATATTAGCATCATGCAATTGCGACTCTACAAGCATTCATCCCCACCAAACGTTTACCACGATTCAGGTCTCGAGGAACCAACAAATTGGACAATGTACTCTTAAAGTATTGCTTGAGGCTTTGGCCAAGTCGATAGAAGAATTTTACCGTGTACTATGGCCTGTATCGACTTCATCAGCAAGCAACCTAGCAAAGTATCTGGAGCGAATTCGTGATGACATTGCATCATGCAGTATTGCTTCCGTCGAGAACACAATATAACCTTCCAACGAGACGGTGGCGCGTCGCCTGGTTCTCATACCTAAAGCCGAGGGTCGGCTGGCGGAGAATCTCGTTGTTGCTGGTCAGTGGGTTCTGCACGGAAGCGTTCAATGTTCATCAGCCGCTCTGTCGCTTATTGATTGCGTGTCATGAACAACCCAAGTAAAATATCATATGCTTCTCGGGTGTTGGTCGCGATCCGCTCGCCAGGGCCTTCTACCTATTATGATGATGGAGGTTGGAAGAAGGCATATGAGGGCCTGATCTAGCTTCTAAGATCAGTTGAAGAGGGTATAATGTAGATGATAGTCGTGTAACACAACGTATTCGGACCTTTCACCAAATGGGGTGATCGAAGACGCCTATGGTACGAAAGAAAGGCCGAGACTATTGCCTCATGACCATCGGCTATTTAACTGCAAAAGCGGCAATCGCGGAAGCACCCAGCTGAGTAGACGCCAGATACCGTCCGTACTGAGCTGCCAAATTAAAATCCAATCGCAATGTGGACATCAACCACTGAAAGAATCTCTACTGAGTACTGTTCTATGTCATTACCAGGGCCATGTTTCGAATGCACATACGCTTAGACTTCGAGCAGCAGCTATAAAGCAAGATTTCAACCATCGGTACAATAATTGTCTAGATCGAGGTTTCGATTGTTGTACACCGACTGATTTCTGACACGACGAACCATGGGTTTCTAGCGCTGTTATTGATGGTCGTACACGCCTTATTTGGACTTACGCTGCTCATCAGATCTCATGCCTCCCACAAAGCTAAAGCTATTGACTGAGCCATGGGTGTGTTTGAGGTGTGCCCATCGTGCAACATTCGCAACTGGGCGAGCAAGAAGGCCACCTCCCCTCTCGCAGTACAAAGCTCGCTCACGACCGTCAAAAGAATCTCCCAACCGTCAACGGCCATGGACGCAGTCTTCGAAGAAGCGATACAAAGAAAAGCCGGAGCAGAAGCTGACGCTATCCGATGCCTTGAGAGATACCAAGAAGGAGGACAACAGCCTGCTATCGCCCGTCCATATTCCAGAAGATCCAAATGGCGTCCTCAATGGACAACATCCGGCGGCCCAAATCCTGGCCAACTCGGGCATCGTTGTACAAAGGCAATTGGAGCTTGTGAACGTTATGCTTGGGTTCGAGCAGGCGAACAAATATGTCATATTGGACCCTCAAGGGAATCATATCGGGTTCATGGCGGAACAAGATAATTCGATGGGGAGGACGATGGCACGGCAGATTCTGAGTACACACAGAAGTTTCACTGCCCATGTTTTTGATAAGTATGAGAAAGAGGTTCTAAGGGTATAGGGAGCCAGGGAGATTTGAGCCATAGGTCACTGAGCACACGGCTGATGCTGCACAGTTCCATCGACCCTTCTCATGGGTATCATCCCGTATCGGTGTGTATGACCCTGTCGAGGTAGCAGACGGCATTCATTCTCAGTCAAAAGATATGATTACGTCGAATCCTGGCTCACTTTCTGCCCAAGTCAACGCAACCCCATCCCAGATATCTCCCCTTTCTCTTTCGGAGATGCGAACAATTGGCGAGGCACAACAGCAATGGGCTCCTTTGCGCCGCAAATACAACCTTTACTTGTACGATCAACCTCCCAACACCCGAACGGATCTCGGTCATCGTCAGATATCTTCTGGCGACCTTCCCCAATCCTCATCACAGCAGCTCCAAATTCAGCAAAACGCCCAAGGTACTTCTTCGGGTGATTATAGTCAATTCGCCTACGTCAACGAGCCATTCCTCTCGTGGGATTTCTCTCTTCTTTCAGCCGATGCTCGGAAGATCGGGTCAGTCAATCGCAACTGGGGTGGAATTGGCCGTGAACTCTTCACCGATACGGGTGTCTATGCGCTACGTATGGACGCAGCGGGCCCCATACAAGAGCAAAGCCAGACCAACGCACCAACGAAGGCAGCTGTCCCTTACGAGGGGGGTACAGGCATGACATTGGATCAACGCGCGGTTATGCTTGCCACAGCCGTCAGCATCGATTTCGACTACTTCAGCAGACATAGGGGCGCTGGCGGTGGGATGGGATGGATGCCCCTCTGGTTTCCTGGGGCTGGAGGAGAAGCTGCTGCAACAGGTGGGGCTGCAGAAGGAGCGGGTGCTGTAGAGGAGGGGAGTATCATCAGAGGTGCAGACTCTCCGGGTAAGGTTGGAGAAGGGGCGGCTATCGGGGCAGGGTCAATGGCTGGCTATGAGGCCATGCAAAAAGGCAGTGGTCGCAGCGGGGCGGACGAACCGACATTTGCGCAGGAGTTCCAAGAAGAGTTCCTGGATCCCGGTGATGTGGAGCAAAATCCCGAAGAGAAGAACAACGATTACTGGCCGGGTACATCGGAGCCCAATCCAGGCAATTGGGGGGGCCGCGGTGGAGATCGGGACAGTGCAGGCGATGGTAGGGGCAGCGGCGGAGGGGGAGGAGGATCTGACGGAGGAGGAGGAGCTGACGGAGGAGGAGGAGTCGACGTTGGAGGCGGCGGAGACTTCTTTGATTTCTAGGTGATGCACGATTCGCTCACCTTGACCGTCAGAATGGGCAGCATACTGCCGCGGCACTCTCACGCGAGTGAGGGCTTATGATCTCCATGTCCGGTCACGATGCATGTATATTCAACGAATGATACCCCTCTTGGTTCTCACACACGATTCTCCAGACTTTTTAAAAAGATCCATGTGGACATTATTGCCAGTAGATTGAATACTTGAAAGGCAATCTCGTCACTGGCTAGTCTGACACAGGCAGAGCGTAAACCCCAATTTGCTATCGGAATCACCTTGTAGAGCAACGCTCGACAAAGGGAGTACCCAAGTATCATATGCCAAACACATCCCTCACTGTACTCGCCCCCTTCCCCTTCCCCTTCCCCTTTCTCCGCCTCCCCCCTTCCCCAAACACAACCAAAACAAAGCTGTAACCCTGAATATGAAACGCACTGGACCACCGAAATTCCCAGATCTCAACGCGCGATTAACGACAGGTCCTTTCGTCTTTCTCAGAAACCATTCCCGCCGTGTCTTGGCAACAGAATGTTGCAGGACTGGCGGGTATGCGTTTTCACGTTTCTTGTCATGCTCCGGGGAGTGGAGGGTGATTGGGGTTTCTTTGGTTGAAGGAGGGAGGGAAGGAAGCGGAGGGAAGAGGTGGAGGTCGAGGGGGTGGTGGTGGTGAGAGGCCGAGGTGCGGCCGGCGCTAGTCTGTAAGCGGGTAATGGGAAGTGGGGAGGTAGTGGAGATGCTGGGAGGGCGATCGATAAGAGGGTTTTGACTTTGTTGCGGAAGGTGGTTCTGGTTGTTGATTGCTCGATCATTAGAGGTCGAGAACCATAGGCCTGCGTTGCTAGTTTACATAGGGCATTTGACCATTAGTGCGTCACAAGGCAGGATTCTAATTATACGTATGTACACTAATGTGTGTCCTCGCCCATGGACAGAGAATAGTTCTAGATCTTGTTTTGCTGAAAATGCTGATGCGCTTGGTTGGTCCTCATAGACGATGGAGGCCATGCACAAGACTCTCTTCCCGAGGTTTTCTTGTGTCGGGACGTATGACGATCCAACGATGTTGCTTCTTGCTTGCCTGGCTTTCATGTTCTGTTCACTGCCCTGCATTCGACCATCCATGCCATGCACCCGGCACTCCCGGTTTGCTCAGTACGGTCACGGGGAAAGCTCGCTGTGCCGTACGTGTGACATGGGATGTGTGCCTCGTACTTCGTGGCAGACGATAGCTGCATGAGTTATGTCCCCCACGACTCATGCCGGCCTCCATTTCATTCCAAGGATGTCAAGTCGTCCATCTCTTTGTCCTGCCGCCTTCGCATGCTGGGGTCTTCTCTCATCTCAACACCAGGCCCGACGGACCTCGAAGTTCGTCCACTCGGAAAGACCTGAAGGGAACGTGCATGAGTTAGCGGATGTCACTAAAGACGCAGAAAGTATGAAATGAAGCAGCAGGAGTCAATGGCAAGCTGTAGTGGCACCGGTTGATGTGTAGTTTGGCAACATACCTTTGTACCCGACCAGCCGAAGCGGAAAGCCGCCTCATGGGCCAGTAGTTCGCCGAAGCCCAGCATGAGCCCATTGACAAATGGTAGCAGGAGATTGATGGCGGCACCCCTCAAGAGACCCCAGAAGGTAGGCGGCGAATATAGTATCAGTGGCGAGCTTGACGAAGATGGAGGCGAAGGAGAGAGCTCATTGTTGGAAGAGGAATAGTTCTCGCTGTCGGAAGGAACGGTCAACGAGGATTCGGTGAGATCTGGTCGTATTTCATTGGGTGGATCGGAAGACATGGCGAGGGATTATGGGACTGATGGGAAGGGGAACCCAGATCATCGAAACATTATTTCATGTTCCCTGAAAGCTGCACCGAAGAGCTGTCGTCCATCGAGATGATGTTCCAATGCTTGGCGCCAAGATTTCTCGCCCGAGACGTCACCAGACGTTTGGCTTCCTCGCTCCCTTCAGCGCAGGCTCCCGCTTGCGCACGACCTGGATCAATTCTGCAACTTCCCACAACAATACCTTAGTATCGTGATCCTCCACAACATTGTTCTGCATGCTGTATGTCTTATGCAAAAAGCCTCCATTTATTACCCGCATGAAATCTTCTGCAGGAACGGTTGGCTGACCACCTTGTACCGACCATTGCTGCCGGCCAAATTCAACCCCAGCTTGTTCGTGACGGAGCAGGTCCTTCTGGGTTGTCACAGATTGTACCTTCGCCCGAATCGCCCCATGGTCCTATGAAGATCAACGGAGCTTCAGAGTGTTTTGGCAGTCGGAATGTGAACGCAATTTCGACCTGGTTAGGCTTGGTGCCCCCTTTTTTGAGCTCTTAACTTGGTAAAATAGATTGGAGCTCGTATAACTTATACATTTCCACTGCGCCACAACTCAGATTGGGGGCCACATACAATCCGGATGGTTCAGGTTTTTATTGAACGACTGGATGGATGAGCGCCTAGAGTAGTAAGGTCGGGCTCATCCACCCTGGTAGCACCGCCCCAGATTCACTTTGTCAAATTGCGCTCTAAATTCTTCTGCCAAAACTCTCTGATATTAATGTGGTCCACCGTTCCACCTCTGTTTCTGCTTCAGGGGCACCAGCATTGGTGTTTCTACGCCGCAGCCAACCAGAGGCTCCGTAGCCAATGCTATTTTCCCTCAATGCAGCTGATATGCTTGCATGCTTACTATTCCTTCCTAACGTTTCATCTCATGGCTGAAAAAGTCGCAACGCTTCAACAGCAGGCTATGCGATCCTTGCAAATCGCCATGTCGTGCTTGTCGAGCTTGAGCTGCGATCCCGCAGAAACGGATCCCTCTTGAATCCTCCTCTTACGTTCTTTATAAATATGAGTGTATTTCCCTGTGAGTCTTGCAGTTGGTAGCTATCTCCTTACCATCATTCTGTCTGGTTTTGGTGCAAGTTTCATCGTTGCTCCCTTCCACCATGTCTCCTAAATGGTCATCACGTCCGTTGCTGGTTACGCTCTCGACATGTTTGCTTTTTGCATCGTCTGGTAGGTTACAGACATCGGCTGCTGGTAGTCGAAACGGTATTGATCATTGACTCAGTGCTCGGCAAATGTGAATGTGGCTACTCGGTCAAAGGTCAAGGCACATACACAGACGCCTTCGAAGCCGATTTCTTTCATCAAGAAAACATCGCAAACGACGAGAACTGGGACGTCTCGAGGTACGAACAAGTGTACAAAGATTCCATATCGATGCAATATAGCCAGGACAACGTGATCTCGAATCCGGTGCCCGGATCGCTGGGTGATCCTGGCCTTCAGCTGTTCGTTCGTGGTTACACGGGAAGCGGTGCAGTCCGTACAGCAGAGCTCGCTACGAAGCGGGTGGATATGCATTATGGCAGTTACCGGGCTGCCATCAAATCCACATCTGTATCAGGCACTTGTGGTGCCATGTTCTGGGTAGGTAGCACCTCAGTGCTCCCCTTTGAACTGCAATGCGACCCCTTCCATTTCGACCCGTCCGGCACTCAGCCATTGCGAGTGCGCTCGTAAGGCGCTGTGCCTTCGCCTTATTCACACAGTCGCGCATCGCATGTGGCCACGGGAATTTACTGCTAACTCTAGAACAGATGAGGGACGGCCCACAGGACGACAACAATAAACAAGAGATTGATTTCGAGATCCTCTCTCACGAAGACACAGACGCATCGCCTCAACGGAAAATCCACACAGTACTTCACGGAGGGAGCGGTGGAGGAGAGAATGTGCCTAACGTTCCTTTCCGGCCGTCGGACGGCTATCACGAATACAGGTTCGACTGGTCGCCTGGGAGAGTATCTTTCTATGTAGATGGCCAGCTCGTCCAGGAACGCACAGACCTCGTTCCGACAGTGCCTGGAAGAATCATTCTGAACCACTGGAGTCATGGTCAGTATTACTGGGAGAAAGGCCCTCCTGAGAAGGATGCCGTTATGACCGTAGCCTACGTGAAGGCATACTTCAACACCACGAGGCCCGCGCCAAGGTGCATTGATCCGGGAGCGAAGGATGCCATTTGCGAAGTCCCTGACCAGTTGGGGCCCGTCTCTCCCCAAACGCCAACGACCTTCCTTACCGACGTCAATTTGATTTCTGGGAATGGCGGTTCTGTCAACCCTGTCAATCCAACCACAACGTCCGCGGCAGGGCCGGTATCGACCGATCCACGACCAGGAAAGATCTCTCCCGATAACAAATGTGGGGGGAACGAAGGTTTCACGTGTTTGAATGGGCCAGCGGGAGATTGCTGCAGCCGTGCTGGATATTGGTATGTTCGCAAATGCTCCCCAATATTCCGATATTGACTCCCATCAGTGGTAAAGACCCAAACTATTGCGGCAGCGGTTGTCAACCAGCATTTGGCAAATGTGGTTCTGGCGCAACGCGTAAACATGCGAAGAGCCGTATTGCCAGGTATCATTGAGTAGGACCTTTTAGGAGCATGGCATGAATGGAGTAGTGGATCGGGGCTGGCTAAAGCATGTTCTTAGGGCCCAGCTGTTGGCAGGCGTCCGTGTGTTGTATCGCACAGATGCCCCTGGTGACGACTCTCCGGATGTGTTTCTGCAATACACTGTAAAGCGATCTATCCTTGGTAATTCAATGTTCCATCATGTCTCTACTAAGTAATGACCATTGCGACGCATGTAGAGGCTTTCGTGTTTTGGGTTATTTAACACTTGAAGATTTGGTCGCCATGGACCCAGGACGGTACATTGGAGTCACTGCACTCTTCCAGGTTCGACATCAAGGTATGCCCGTTTCGTTTCGTGCTGCGGAGGTCGTTCGATATTCCCTTAGTCGTTCGCACAGCAATGTTGAACGGCATCATGGTCTTAAATGTTTACCATCAAGTCCTGCTCCTCAAAGAGACACCTCCAGTCATAACATCCTCACATCCATCAGGGCCTAGAGGAGTACCATTTCACTCCTAGGCATACGCGGTCAGGGCATGGGAGGCGGTAAGCCAGTGGCAGCGATGTCGTTGCTTCTGATACTTAACCAAGCACGTTGGTACCGTTCAAGCAAAGACTTTTCCTCTATCTCTGATGTAGACGCCGAAAGACCTTGTACAGATAAGTTGTATTTCGCGGTGCATTGAAGACATGGCTGACGGCAGAGTTGACCAATTGACGTCGTGACCCAGACTATCGATCGAGCCCTTCTGTCATCATTTGCTTCCGGCGATAGAGTATCGACCGTAGGAGTTTCACAGAAGTCTTTGAAAATTATCGAACACCAAGATCTCGCACCACACTGCCCTTCAGCCCAACGGCTGTTTTCTCGCCACCTCACCTCATCAAACCAATGGCTCTGCATTCCTCTTCGACGTTTTGCGAGTCCGTTGATCTGGCGAAGGATTGCCTGAAATGGTAATCTTGTCCATTGGGATCGCGGATAACGACTGCTCAGCACAACAGCTTGCGAAGCTGTGTACAAATATCCATGATATCGACATGTCAGCTTTATTAGGCTAGACCACGTGCATGAGGTCGATATAAGGCTCCTTGCATCAATCGAATGCAGAGCAAACCGGGTCGATTCCCAGAGAGACATTTTGCATACAGCGAACCGAACCCCAGGAATCCTGATGTTTCACTTGTGCATCACTTCCCCACGGGTTCTCTCCTATCAGAGGGAACAAGATCTACGTCAACTGGGATGCGTGGCGCAGAAAGCGTCCTATGTCTTCGTACCGAGCGGTCGTTGCGCTCTGGAAGAGAAATCTGGGAAGAAAGGCGGTAAGGGGAATAACTTTGTCCCTTGCTTGTACAAGTATATCAAAGCCCCTTCGAAGACATCATGAAAATAACTCCTGTTATTCTGACACTCCATCGCAGACTTCGTCACATAGGATCACTTATCGAACACATCACAAGAATGTCCCGATCGGACTCTCCTCACCCTTGCCCCGAAGCGCCTCCACCGAGTCCATCGGCCAAAAGCAACGGGCCAGGACCACCGAACCATGGAGCTTGACATTGGAAATTGCTAGGTCCGTTCGCTGTGTTGTGTGAGCAAAAAAGCCACTAACAAAGAAGAAAAAGACCGGCTTTATCGTCTTCGTGATCCCAGTCGCTTCTTCGCATCCGCTTTAACAATACATCCGATCATTCCTGGCGTTCAGCGGCATGCTCCTTCTGCTTCCTGCTTTTCCCTACCTCAATACTTCGCTATTACGGACTCCTCGATCAGGAGACCGACGGTTTCTTCGTTCAGACATCGACATCTGGCCTTGAGCATGGATACCACCATGACTAGTGGAACCAGTCTTCGGGGCTTTGCAGCCAACATTTTCTGTGCATCTCTGAGAGTTCCCTGCAATCCCCTTGGCCTCTACCCCTGATCTCTCTATCATGATATATCAGCGCCATGAGAAGACAGCCTCAATATTGAGCCTTTCGATACTCGACCTTTCGGTTTGTTACTTTAATCTCTGCATTCGACTTCCGCTTCACGGGATCTCTGGCGGCTTCCATAGTTGATTAGTCAATCTGTTTGCCTCGCTTGCGACGTTGGCGGTCAAAATGATCAGGTGGAGTTTTGAGACGCTATTGTTTTGCCACCGGATTCCATAACTGCTCAAAAGAAAGGCGGGAGGTGATCTGAAGTAATAGAAAGTCACCAGGTAATAATGGAAGGAAAGCTTTGTGTGAGGACTTGGCGTTCTTCGCTCTTTTCGGTACGCAAAACAGGGGTAAACGTGAGAATCATGCAGATCAATAATCAAACGACCACCATCATTTCTTAATTGAAACCGGATCAATTGGACGGCCAAAAAACCTACATGAGGCATATCATGTTTTACGTGAATGCCCAAAACCGTCATTCCCCATCCACCTTCACTCGTCCCCCCCTACAGCCCATACACCGCCAATGCCCCCGAACTCACAACAGTCAAACCTAACACAAACTGTCCGGTCCTCACCACCGTTTTATTGGAGAACTGCCTCCCACTATCCCACACCAAATGCCGAATCCCATTCCAACTGTGATAGGTAAACGGCAGCGCCACCCCGAATTTCAGGAGCAGCTTCACGGCAGTCGGTAACTCGGCGAACGAAGCAGCGAGCGCGGAGGATTCAAGATGCCAGCCCAACAGGGGTGAGACGAGGTAAGCGGCACCAAAGACGTAGAAGCCGCCGGAGAGGAAGACGCCGGTGATGCGGTTGAGGATGGAGAGCGTCCAGGGGATCTGTGTTTGGTAGATTGTTAGGTGGGGGGAGATGGGGCGGGAAGCGCGTTGGGCTTTGAGGATGGAGTAGGCTTCGTCTTGGGGGACGGTTTGTGTTGCGGCGGGTCTAAGGGGAGGTGGGTTAGTCGGTTGTGTTGATAGATGTATGGGAATAGGATGTGGGAGTCAAGAGTAATCCAGGGCTTTTGAAGGGCTTGACGCTTAGTTACCTTGATAGTGTGAGAGGTTTGCAGGCGGTGATGAGAGCCGGGGCGGAGAATCGAGTTGACGTGAGGGAGGTGGGCCTTTGGGCGAAGACTGTAGGGATTGTTAGCAGAATCCTCCCTTCGGAGATTTTCAATGATTACTTCGCCGCGCTGAGGTCTGCGTGAACCTGTGTGAAATCATCGCGTACGGTTGAAGGTCACCAGTAGGATGGAGGTTGAATAAGGTAGCACGTCTAAGGGATTGATGTCCACATGAAGTGAAGTGAATCGAGGTGACGATTTGCGGATTAAGAGACCTCGGCTTTTCCATCTAGCCAATCAAAGGACGGCAGCGGAACTTGTTCGCTTGTTCTCCCAACTTGTCGCGACTGGGATTGCTGGATCCAAGCTGCAGGCTTTCTCATTGAATTTCAGGTTGAGTGATGTCCATCAGGGCCTGCAAATGGCCGAGCTCACTCATCAAAGCCAGGCCGTCGCGAAAAAGCAGTCTCGCGTCGGCTTATAGACAAGTTCGCCCACCCTATGTGCAAGCTTCCACTGGATATCACAAGCTGACATGAATCCAGTACTCTTCAATCTCGTTCACAACCCCAATCTCATCCTCCCTTACTCCCGGCAGGATACATATAAGTGGAGAGAAGCATATCTCGAGACTACCCTTATCACACCACTCTCGGAGATCTCCTCTAAACCTTCCAACTCACGCTACATCAATTCGCTTCGCCTCCACCACTGCAGATCCCCAGTCAACGCTCGTTGCAGAACCGTTTCTGGAGCCTTCGACGGCACCAACCAGTGATACACTGCCGAATGCACAACAACTCCTTGACTTCACTGGCGGACCGCCCGACGTAGAACGTCACATTGGTTTTCTGAAAGAACTGGGGCTAGACTTTGGATGGGGTCCCACTTCATTGGTCCAGTGGACACTCGAGCACGTCCATGTTTACGCAGGGACGCCATGGTGGGCCTCAATTCCCTTGACCTTGCTGGCCATTCGAGTTGTCCTATTCAAGACGTACATCGGCAGCGCAGATACTTCGGCTCGATTGTTGGTCATAAAGCCACACATGCAAGATATAAGAGACCGCCTAGATGAAGCCAAGCGGACCGAAGACATGCCCGAAGTGATGCGACAATCGCAGGAGATGAAGAATATCTATCTCGCAGCGGGCATTAAAATCTGGAAGAGTTTTCTACCTTTCCTGAATATTCCATTGGGCTATGGATTCTTCCGGCTAACTAGGAGCATGGCCGCATTACCCGCACCCGGGCTCGACGAGGGCGGACTCTTGTGGTTCACTGATCTTACCCTAAGCGATCCCTTGTTCATGCTGCCCTTGGCGAGCGGAGTTGCGACCTTTTTCTTGTTCAAGGTAGGCTGTTGAAGCATTCCGTATCGTCATCGGATGGCTAATTGTATGACCTACAGGCTGGTGGTGAACTGGGCTCCACGGCTGCCATGAGCACCACTGCAATGAGATTCTTTCAGTGGGGTGTGCCTATCATGTCAACCGTATTCATGAGTTTCTGGCCAGCTATACTGCAACTGGGTTTCTTCACCACCTCTGTCATGGCTTTGACCCAAGCCCATCTGTTCAAACAAACCTGGTTCCGGAACTTTTGGAAGATCCATCCGTTGCCGCCAAAAAACAGTCCAGCCATAGAAATGGAGTCGAGATCTGGATATAAAGGCATGGTTATTCCGACCACAGCACGGGAGGTCCCCCAACAACCCGAAGTCTCTCGAGGAGGGATCTTTGGCAACGCGAGATCGAAATTCAAGGCCACCGTATCCGACCTGCAAGAGCGAGGCCAGAAGTTTGTGCAAAGTAATATGGAACAGAACACGGGGAAGACAGCGAGCAGACGGTCAGCGGCAGAGGTCAACGAGGCCAAAAGGTACGATGAGAAGAGGAGGAAAGAGATCCAACAGGCAAAGATGCACAATTCCGGAAGAAAGCATACACGGAGGTAATGAACGGAGGTATAGCATGTTCTTTTTCTGTACAGAATCTTCTGCATGGCAGGTTTTTGAGTCGCTGGCAAGGCATGTAGAAAAAACTTTTCAACCCTCATCACACTATGGATGTGTGAACGGATTATCACCTCAGACTTCACCATCTCGAACCTTTGCGAGCTGAAGCCAAACACGATCGGCTAAGCGGTCGATAGCCGGAAAGGCTCTTCCTGGTCCGACGTGTAAATGATCACAGTACATGTCGCCATTTGGTTTCCGTCGCCATCACGTGTCGTTCAACCCCTTTTCGACTGCAGCAGTATCTACCTTGATGGCGGTCAGGTAGCGATGGTACAACAACCGTAGTCCGCCAATGGCTCCATGCCAAATCCAATTACTACAATTCTGTGGGACGTAAGTCTTTTCATCGTCGGTTCTTTGAACTCGTTATGGCCTTAATTCATCTATACTTGTTACTTTGTTTTATGGCTCTGCTGCTCTCAATGTGTAGTTCGGGGAACAAATCGCTATCAGTACACAACCGTTGAACCCACGATATAAGAACCAGTAGGTATATGCATTCTCAGCGCCGTGACAACGAGGACAGGGTCCTTTGTCGAAGTTGATGAAGGGGGTCGGTGGGTGTCATGGTGGTGGGCATGTTCTACCAGTTTTGTTACTTTTAGGTACCTGCCTACTGATGGCACTCGTTACTTCCTTTCTGGTAGGTAGGTATGTGACGGATTTTGTGGGACTGACATATGGTGCATGGAAGTAAACATACATGATTATGTTCTTTCCTACCTCTGGCAAAGAGTTGGAGAGCAAACAAAATCCCATCCAGGACTATCATCATACCTGCAATACATGGTGGAATTCTGGATTTAGGGGGTTCAGGTATGACGGGAGAGGCGACAGTGAGTGAGCTAATGGGGGAGAATGAAGCTGCTGGGAGTCAATATGAGTAGCGGTATCCGCCGGAAGCGCTATCGGCGGCATCATCCTCGTCCTTCTCGTCCTCCTCCTCCTCCTCCTCCTCCTCCTCCTCTTCCTCCGCCTCTACCGAAACTATTACAATCCCACCCACCGCACCCACCACAGCTACTCGATCCCCACCACCAACAAATAAAAACACAAACCACCCCTACATCTCACATCCCCCCTTATACGGAACCAGCAGCCCTCTTCACACGGATAGCTTCAAATACCAAACAATAAACTAAAACTATCGCGATAGGCTTCTCTGCTGCTTCGCGACCCAAAAGCGACGAAACCAGAACCCAATGAGCTGGGTATGGGAGGCCGGGACGGAGATCTAGTGGGTTGGTGGTGGAGAGAGGGTGGGGGGTGGGATGGAAGTTTGCGGAGTTCGGGTTGCTGGAGATAAATTCTGGATTGCTGATGCTGATGAAGTTGGTTGGAGTTTGGATCGGGCGGCTTGAGTAGAGAGGTGGTGATGGCTCCCGGGGGGTGGGGGGGTTCAGGGCGGAGTGTGGAGGGTAATTGTGAAGGTGGAGCAGTGGGGATCGCAACGAGGAGGCACGACGTGGTTTTTCTGGGTGATGTATATGACGATTATCACATAACTTGCATGTAGCACTGGAGTAGGAAAGTTTCTTGAGTAAGCATGGATTTATTAGCCTACTTTCTGTCCCATTTCTCGACTATCGTTTGAATTGCCTAGAAGGTAGGGTATGCTATATTTTCCAGTATGGAGCAATGAATGCTCTATGGGTTACATGAACCCTTTGTATAAATAGAACGCCATATAGCAATGGGGCTATATTCGCCGAAAACAGCCGCTTTGGTCGTTCATCCTAATATTGTCCCCTCCAGGAAGCACCTGACGCTCGCCATAGATTCCCGCAATGATATAGATATGCTGTAAGGAAAATGAAGACCCCGGAAGATTCGACCATGACGAGCCCTTGAGCCATTGCAGACATAAACGCACAACGTTCAATCCTTCTTGGCCCTCACCCCAAACCTCCTATCGAAAAACTTCAACACGCCCATGACGCTCGCAGCTTCTATTTCAAACGCCGTCCTCTCCAGTCCGCCAGGCACAGTCGCCAAGTGCGGCATCCAGGTGCTCAGCTCCTCGCTCGCTTTCTCGAACGCCGGGTGCCGGCTCAATGTCTCGTAAGCGTCTGCGCAACTTAACGTCAATACTGAAACCGGCTGACGGTTATGGATGTCGTTTGTTTCGGGTTTGGGAAATTCGAGATCGGACGAGGAGGGTGTGGGAGGGAGCTCCTCCTCATTTGCGGTGGGAGGCGGCGGGAAGAAAGCCGTGGACAATTGGTTCTGGGGATAGCCACGGCGAGTGGCGGCCAGGGACTTGCAGAAGAGGGTGCTGTTTGCGTCGACTAGACATTTATCGCAAGTGCCCGGACCATTAGTACAGGGCTTGGCAGAGTTGGAGGAAGAGATGGATTTCAGGTCATTGGCAGAAGATGAACGGTTCTCAGCTTTCATTGATTCGAACGCCATTTCCGCGCAGATGCATGGGGTGCCGTCTTTGCAGAAGCCGCAGGGGTCGGGGTTCTCGGCCAAGGGGACAGAGTTGCTTGAGGTGGAGGTGACGAGATTGGGTTGTTTCTTTGACGATGAAAAACGGGGGGTGAAATCGATCTCGTTGGCTTGAGGCTCTTCAGAAGGTGCTGAGCGGATACGCTTGCTATTTTGGTCCGAAGGAGGCGAGTGTGGCCGTTTGCCGAGGGTATCTGGGGTATTGGTGTCGGTGTCATTGATCTGAAAGGCTTGCTCAATGCATTCACAACGGGTATCCTGACTGCAGTTACCGCATCCCAGTGGAAGCTCCTCGTATGGATCAAGAGGTTGGGAGTCGTCGATCGGATCCTTTGTTACCGGCTGCCGTTGCTGGCGATTCGACCTCGGTGGCAAAAGCACGGCATCTGTCATCTGCTTTTGACGGTCCCTCAGTAGTGACAGTTCGGTCTCAGCGATCTCCCGAAGTCTCTTTTCTCGTTCGCCATCTGCCTTCAAATCCTCCATCCTTTGCTGCCACAATAGCAGAGTCTGGCGGTAAGAATCCAGCTCGGACTCCAAATGTTGAATACGTGCTCTAAGCTCTGATTGCTCGCTGGCATCTTCTTCCTCCATCTTCTTCATCAAATCCTCGAGCTCGCCCACACGGGCAGCCCTTCGTTCGCGAAAAGCTCTTTGGGCTTGGCGATTCTGGGCCTTTCGCTTTGTGGGCGGGGTATCGGCAGCGGGCTTGCGGCCTGGCTTCGGACGGGGTGGAATAACCCATTCTTTATGCGTGAGGGTAGAAGGAGTCTGAGATGCAGCGGCTCTTGGTGCAAGAAGCTTGTTCGCCGCTATGGATGCTGCGGGGGCAAGAAACGGCGGAGAAGAGGCAGATGCTGGTGAAGAGACATTACATAAAGACATGGTCGGCGGTCCTGCGTCTTGAGTATATGTCGAAGCAAAAACTTCAAATAATCGTACCATACCAATTGGTTGGTCGTGCCTCGGACGATCGTTCATCAATCTTATCTAATCGAGCGATGAGCGGGACCTTTTCCGCCCTCCGATCGCGGATGACCACACGAGGACAACCACCAAAAGTCCTCTTTAGTGCCGCTATTAATTCGATCGAACATGCATCAGAATTCCGAATAGCAGCTGACATTAGAATTTAAACAATCGAGAGAACGATGTCTATGGCGGACGATAGGGGGCTTCCAGACAAAACAAAGTCGGAGGGAAAAAGACCCAGATTTCGAGGTTCGCTCGCAGATATTCAATATTTCGAAGCATATAACTCTACCAGATCGGCTCTAAAAGTTATAATTCCGATATTATTCGAAAGCTCTAAGTCTATTTACTCTAAGGTAGAATTTTTAGATAATCCTACCGGTAGCGTATTGAGTTATTAGTAGCTAGGTTTTAGTAATAGAGAGATAGAAGCGCTTAGCGCAGTCTTACTTAGCTCTACCTAGCCCTAAACAGCCCTATAATCCTTTTTAGCAATATAAGGCTGAGGTAGTATAGGTTGGAAGCCCTAGCTTTATAGCGCTATATACTAATACGCTGAAGGTAGAATCAGTTAAAAAGAGTAGAATAGAGTATATAGACGTAGCGCTTTCGAATAATACCGGAATTATCGCTTCTGGAGCAGATTTGGTGGAGTTATAAGCTGTCATTTTATGCTCCAGGAGCTTGACCGGCAGTCTTCTTCCCTCCGACTTTGTTTTGTCTGGAAGCCCCCTATCGTCCGCCATAGATGTCGTCTCATAAGGTATCGAGGTTTCGACTGTTGTACGCCCTCCCAGCCGAGCAAGCCGAGCCAGCTCACGGGCAGCCATTAATATTAATTGTCACGCCTGCCACCTATGTACGAGCTCAGGATAGATTCGTTCCCCTATCTTATTTCCATTTGCCATCTCAGACTGTCAGGTAGTCAATAGACTACCTTTACTGCATTATATTCTTGTGCCACAGCTGCCTTCCTGATGAGCATGATCACAGAAGCTGTGCTATCAATTGCACGGCAGATCTCCTTCCCAAACTTTGAGAAGTAGTGACTTGCATGGAATCTTACACGACGAAACAGTAAGTTTATGTTCCCGTTTGTTAGTCTTCATAAATATACAGAGTCCAGCCATCTGCGACCGACACCCGAACGCCGTCGGCTGACTACTTATTCGAGAGGTCAACGCGAGGAGGGCTGGATTTGACGTTGGATGACATGCTCAGAGCATCTGCGAGTGTCGAGGCAGTACTATCCTTTGATATATCGCCGCGTTCGATACCCATGTAATTGTTTTACTACGCCATCCTCAACAAGGACTACCATGTGGTCACAATGTCCTCTGAGATGGCGTTGTCTCTAGTGCTTCCTCGTCGAACAGAACGATGTATTCGCCCATCAAGGCCAAGACGACTCGATCTCGAAATGACAACCGGCTCAATCTACTCCTGACATTGCCTTATCTCGACCAGATCCAGGGAGCAGGATCAGCGCAACAAGACATAAACCCATTTCAGCCTTTTCCTGCTTCTGAAATGGCGCCCGAAACCACTTCTCAAGATGCTCTACCTATCAGCGGAACCGCTCGCTCGAGACCTTGATGAATTTCCCGAGATGTGCCTGTACCAGCACCAGGAAGGACGCCTGCTGAACCCAATCAACGAGAGATCTTTGTAAAGTCCGGCCGATTCATCGAAGCCTGAAGCGTCAGGCCCATGTCTCGCGAAATTCGCGCTCGTGTTCTGAATTAAATGTCAGATCATGCACCTGACGCTCCCTTTTACAGAGCTGGCAAAGCCTATGTCAGGTCAAAAGACGGGAAAGGTATTGAAGTCTGCCATCTTAAACATCGGAGGCGATCATTCGTTAGATGAGAGGAATTTTGGGATAGGAGAAATATGAGACATCGCGCACCGCAGGAACATAAATGCGACCCGCAATAGAGTTCTTGATGTATACAATTCAATTGAAATTGAATTGTCTTTTACGACACATCTACCTTTTTGTTGAAAGTACTCAGATTCTTAGCATACGCTCCTGAATTGTTGGTCCCCTCGGTGATGGTTCCTCTACAATCTCGCATTGACGAAAAATCCACTTTAGCTTTCAATGAAGATACTTGATGAATCACATAACACATGAAGCCGAAGTTTATGCGCCCATACGAATTGCTTTCGAATCCATTCTTGCCCATTGAATCCAAAGTAATCGACATTCTATTGGATGATGTCAGATAGCGAACCCAACCACGACGAAGCGATCTCGCAATTCTCAAGCTTGACTGGTGTGGCACCACCCGAAGTAAGCTCTTCGTTTCCTGCGCTTGGTGAACATGGCATTAATGCTTCAAGTAGGCAAGAAGATACCTCGAATCCAGCCAGTGGGACCTCGAAGCTGCCGCGACCGAATACTACACCTCACTTGAAGAAGCAGCCGGCCAGGAAGAACCTCCATCAGAATCCCTTCCCGAAGCGGAAGAAACTTTAGCAGACGCCCCTCCAGCTCCCAGCGGAGGACGAACATTAGCTGGAGGCAACGTTCCTCAACCTATACCGACCACCTCCAAAATGCCCGATCAATCATCTTCGAGCTCCAGAGCAGCCCCAAAGAAGAAGTTCGCGACGCTGGGAGACTTGAGCGGCGGCGGAGGTAGCAGTGGTCATGCCGGTCACGGGCACGACGACGACAGTGACGACAGCGACTACGACCCCAAGCAGGATCTCTTTGCAGGCGGTGAGAAGTCCGCTCTCGCTGTCCAAAACCCCGATGAGATGAAGAAGAAGATTCTCGAACGAGCTCGAAAGTAGGCCTCTCACATCCGTCCTTCTATTTATCTCCCAACATTTTCGAAATTATACTGAGAGACTTTCTAGAAACCTGCCTCGTCCCACCGACTCGTCCGCTTCTCCAACCGCTGCACCCACAAATTTCAGCGGCACCGCCCGCACCCTTGGCGGCGATGACACTCCATCCGAAGTAATACAAGACCCTAACTCTAGAACCCCTCGCCGTGCCCCTTCAGTCGAACGAGTTCTTCATTTCTGGGCAGACGGCTTCAGCGTCGACGACGGTCCTCTCTACCGCAACGACGACCCAGCCAACGCCGAAATCTTGGCGCACATCCGTGAGGGCCGCGCACCGATGGATATCTTGAACGTAGAACGAAGCCAAGAGGTTGATGTCAAGTTGGATATGCACGATGAGAAGTACAAGCAGCCAAAGAAGAAGTATAAGCCTTTCGAAGGAGGGGGCCAAAGACTAGGGAGTCCAACACCTGGTGATGCAATAACATCCTCATCTGCCACAACATCATTGCCGTCAATGTCGACAGTAAACCCAGCATCATCTCAACCTCCTTCAGCGGTCAACATTGATGACTCAGCGCCGACATTATCCATCCAGATCCGCCTCGGGGACGGCACCCGGCTTGTCTCTCGTTTCAACACAAGCCACACTATCGGCGACGTCTATGACTTCGTCCGTGCGAGTCAGACTCAAGGCCGGGAATTTGCATTGATGACCACGTTTCCGAGCGCGGAATTGAAGGATATGGGAAAGGTGTTAGGGGAAATGTCGGAATTCAAGAGAGGTGGGACCGTGGTGCAGAAATGGCTCTGAAGATAGGACAGGGAGCACGGAGAGGATGCTTCTATACGCATACTCAGAAACGAGGATAGCCATGTGGCGATGAATCGGATGGCATTAGAATAGATATGGTATCTCGAAATTCTGGGTATCTACCTATCATTAGGCAGATCATAGCATAAAGGTCTTCTCTCAGCTAAGAGAATGAATTCATGTAGAATCCCCAGCCTATTCCGCGCTCGTCTTGCTTCATGTCAGGTTGACCACAACCCATACGGCATCCAGGTGACATTTAGCATAGAGAAACAATGTCAAGTTTGGGTTCAGCTACCAGACTCGCTCTACCATATTGATGACGCTCACGGCATGACCAGCTCTATGTGAGACACAAACTCTCCACCCCTTATTGAATTTATTTCCCGAGGCGAGTAAAGGGACTGGTTCTACTGGAGTCGACATCTGTACTTTTGATTGATAGAGGGAACAAACGTTGGACAAACCAGAGTTTGGCAGGCGCCAAAGGTAAAATAGGTGACAGTGCATGATCCAGGAGATTCACATAATACGGAATCAATCGAGCAGACTTTCGCAAGTGAATGGTTGAATTACTTTCGATCAGTACGAATAGTAGGTCCCTACAGAAGCAGGACTTATATCCAGCTCGTGTTTTCACCTCCGCTTGCTTTGCCCTCGGTTTTAGGAGCTTCCATTTGTGAATACTTGCTTCATGGCCAATAAGTAATAAATCCTGGTACATACAATCATCTGAGCTTCGATTAAACACCTGTTAGACCCCTTAAGATATCTCTTGCGCTGGGCTGTTGCTGCGAGACAGAGGAAACTTCACAAGAGAATAGCTGTGATTGGTCTTTGTGGCAGAAAACGATAGACCGAGGGGACGTCGAGAGGATGTAGTATCCACCCGGGGTTTACCCGGCGCTAGGCTCATGTGGTCATTAGACAGCTTGCTGTCTCTTTTACACGCCGTGATTTCATTTCTGGTCAGCCCCTATTATTGTACGCTAAGATATCTACCCGCTTATCCATTGGCTGTGAAGTGTTTTCGCATACGTCCGATATATCCGGCGGACCATCAAAACTCTATCCTTGCATGCAAGGTGTCCACAATCCTGGCCAGGGCAAGGATCCCTGAGTGTTCCTCCATGAGTGGGTTCGGACTCGGAGAGCGCTCTCCAAGACATGGGCGAATGAGTAGAGGGTGAGTCATTAGACGACTAGATCTCAAAGACATGCTTCAGGAAACACGGTCCTCGAGGCCTCCGACACTGCCCACGGATTGCCCATGGCCCAGATCCTTCCCGTTCTGAGGCGGAGTTGAAGGTGTGTTTCCAGTTTGTATACCGAGCCCAAGCAGCCTCGAAACAACCGCTGGTGGCGCCTATTGGACTCGACAAGCCCTATATGGCATTTATATTTGGCATGAAATCTATAACGAAGGAGTCTGGTGGAGAAAACCGATGGAAGAACAACCATCCAAGCCTCCGAGCAGCGGCTGAACACCAGGAAGAGGCGCAATGCTCGGGGCCTAGGGTGTGAAGAACAAGAGTGAGGTGTATAAAAGATGGGTTTGGCAGCAGAAGAAAACGTTTTTCAAAACACATCGATCAGCAAGTTCTCTACTCAGTGATCCATTTCATCTGAATCTCCCGGGAAGAGTACCACCTGCCTACCTCTCTTCCATACCGAAATCTACAGATCAGCGCACAGACATCAATCATGTATCCCAGCACTCTCCTATCCCTCCTCAGCCTCATTTCCTTTGCTCTCACCTCACCTATTGGCTTTGAGCGCAGGAGGGTAATAGATCTCACCCAATGCCAGTCGTTCGAAGAAATCTGTGTAAGGCCTTCATACTGTCGATGGCGGTCGGGTCGCCCGCCGAGTGTCATACCTGACTAATGAGCTCTCCAACAGAATAAAGAACAAACCTCATGCCACCTCAGATGTTCACCAGCGCCGGCGGTCTACACCGTTCCCGGGAAGGCGTAGTCAGGGACTGAAGGGAACTGTGCTATCTTAGGTCTTTCAGCTGAATATTCGATCACGTTCCAGCGTACTGTTTTATACACCTGCTTGGGATACTTGGAGTCTGGGATTGGCGGGCTGGTTCCTGGTAACGAAGACGTCGAGGCTGATAGGTCGAGCTTGAGCTTTGCGGGTCCGGTTGGACATCGCCAGTTTTCTATTGCATATGAAATCTCTCAAATGAATCTTAGTCCACCATCGTTGGACGTCATTTCATCAAGCGACCGTTTAGAAACGAGAATACGCCGTTGGACTCAGTTCTCTCAGCGTCCTTACATTCTATCCAGAATCGTCGTTTGCAGTTACTGGCCGATTCAGTGACATGACTGATCATGCAGGAAGACTTGTGATTTACAATATGCGATTCAAATGTGAGAGAGATGGAGTGAGTGACATAGGTCCCCTGACGTCAGAGGAGAAACCGCAATTCAAATGCCTTAACCCCGGCAATTATGTCCGGGTTTGCTCGATTGGAATCTCTGCGGGCGTTTGCTACACTCGGTGATTTTCCATTCCAAGGACTTGGAGCCGATGATACTTATAATTAACTGATTGAATAAATACTCGTTATCACATCCTTTTACTTCTTCTGGATCACTTGTGAAGTTCTCATGTTGATGTAGCCATACACCTCTAGATATCTCCTTCAGTCCTTATCATGGACAAGATCACTGACAAGATAGCTGCCCTGCCAAATGATGCCAGCTTCTTCTCTCTGGAGTTCTTCCCACCGAAGACTCAGATCGTACGTCTTTTGTATGCCCGACACCGATCACCAAATAACCTTCAATCCAGGGCTTCTCTAACCTTCAAGACCGTTTACAGCGCATGTCACAATCCCTCAGACCTCTCTTTGTCAATGTGACGTGGGGTGCGGGTGGCTGCACATCTTCACGGTCCCTTGAGCTTGCTGAAATATGTCAGCGGCAACTCGGACTTACGACATGTTTACATCTCACCTGCACCAACATGAAAAGGAAGGTGGTTGACGAAGCCTTGCAAGAAGCCAAGATCATAGGGGTCAGAAACATCCTGGCCTTGAGAGGGGATCCGCCCAGAGACGAAGAGTACCGGCTAGACACGGAGGATGGGGAAGAAGAGGAAGAAGTAAAGGAAAATAATGAGGAGTTCGTTTGGGCTGCAGACCTTGTCAGACACATACGACGGAGATATGGTGACTTCTTCTGCATTGGCGTTGCAGCATACCCGGAAGGACATTCAGACGAATCGCATCCGCGAGAGCAGAATTATGAAAAAGACCTCCCGTATCTGATAAAGAAGGTTCAGGCCGGCGCTGACTTCCTTGTGACCCAGTTCTTCTTCGATGTAAACGCCTATACAAGATTCGAGAAGACACTACGGGAACATGACTCCGAAGTTTTTCGCAAGATTCCAATCATCCCTGGATTATTACCCATCCAAAACTATCAGATCTTAAAGAGAACCACCAAATTGGCTCATTGTCGGATACCTCCAGGTCTACTGGAGGCTCTGGATCCAATCAAGGTCGACGATGAGGAAGTCAAAAGAAAAGGCATCGATGCGATATGTGACATAATTAGGGAGATCCAGGCAGTTAAATCACACGGACCTCGGGGCTTCCATTTCTATACTTTGAATCTAGAGAAAGTTGTTGGGTCAATCCTCGAAAACTGCAATCTTATACCCTCTGAACTACCCGCAATCGACGGTGAAGACTCAGCCACCAGTGACTTACCGGCAACGACGAACGGCATAAATGGCACAACTGAGAAAGCTGTTATTGGTACCTCGCAAGTCCGCAAACCCTCTGACCTACCTTCCAGCCGGCGTACGTCCATCACTTCAAACTACCTGACAACAACAATTAACGACTTCTCCTCTTCTGCCCCCAACGCCACAAACACCGCCAGCAGCCAAACCGTCAACACCGCCTCGCGTGAAGCAACCTGGGACGACTATCCCAACGGCCGTTTCGGCGACGCCCGCTCCCCGGCTTTTGGAACACCCGTATCTTACTCGCCCTGCTCCCTCCCCTGCACTCCAGCTCAAGCACGCTCTCTCTGGGGCGAACCTACCTCACCCTCCGCAATAACTAACCTCTTCACATCCCACCTCTCCGGCAAATCCCCACCCCAACTTCCCTGGTCCGATGATTCCTCGCCCTCCCTATCACCCGAAACGGCACTCATCCGCGACCATTTACTGACTCTCACCACGACCCGGAATTGGTGGACCATCGCCTCCCAACCCGCCATCGACGGCCTGCCCAGCACCGATCCCATCCACGGCTGGGGTCCCGCAAAAGGTTTCGTCTTTCAGAAACCTTTCGTCGAATTCTTCTGCCCCGCCAATGATTGGCACGACCGTCTGAAGCCTTTTCTCAAATCTTCCTCCATCTCCCCAGAAATAAGTTTCTACGCCGGCACTTCATCCGGCCGATTCGAATCCAGTGAGAGCAGTGACGCGGTGCATGCGGTGACGTGGGGGAGTTTTCTGGGGAAGGAGATTATGACGGCGACGATGGTCGAGGAGGTCAGTTTTCGGCAGTGGTGCGAGGAGGCGTTTGGGAGGTGGGCGGAATGGGCGAGGTGCTGTAGGGATGGGGAGGCGAGGGCGTTTTTAAGGAGGCAAGGCGAGGGGGTGGTGTTGGTTAATGTTATTGGGCATCGATATCGGGATGGGGAGGGGGGGAGGCTTTGGGAGGTGTTGAGGGAGGTTGTGGAGAGGTAGGGGGAGGTGACAGGTGTTATGGGGTTATGAGTGTAGACGATGATGATACTCAGGTTTACATGTGCCATGTGTATTATCTATGTCATGAATGCTCAGGAAAAACATCTAAGCCGGATACAGTAGAGAGACCATGGTCTTTGATAACAAATAGTGTATACATCGCTTTTCTGGCCACTTAGGTATAATACCAATGTTTGTACATCCATAACGCCCCACCCCTAAAGCTTTTATATTGAACAGGACCTGCGCCGAGACATGCAATATACACCCAACAACAACCTCCCCAGAAAAGTTCAAGAAACTCTTAACACCAAGCTCACGCATATTTTACAAGAAAATCTCAAACACATTCCCACTCCCCAAAAACACACCACCGCGCACTCCTATCCGCCAACACCAACCCCCTCCACGTCCCTCTCTCCCCTATCTTGATGATCGTCTCCCAAACACCACCATCCGCTCCATCGGACGTACTCATCGCATTATCCGCTTTCCGCGACAGCCTCAATATCTTCCCGCTCGGGGCCTGGATTGCCAATTTAGCCGGCTTGGACTGCGCCTGGGATTGCTGCACGGAGTGAGAATTGGAGGAGCCGGACGCCTGGGAAAAATAATCGGAGCCGGATACAGACGACGAGATCATGGACATGGCGGACGAGGGGCGGGCGAATGGGATTGGGGATTGGGCGGATGGGGGAGGCGTGGTGCATGCCATTGACGAGGGGTGCTGGCGGACGGCGAAGACGAAGGTGTTATTTACGGCCAGGCGTTTACATTGCGGTTGGGCGACGTAGAGATCATGGCGTTGAGCATGTGGTGTTGGGTGCCTGAGGAGGAATTCATAGGGGGGGTTGTTGCCCGTGTGGATTATGGGGATGGCGAAGGTGATGGGATGGGGGTTATCTTTGAAAGAGTGCATGAGACCGCGGATACCGGAGTAGACTTTCAGAACACCTTGACCTTCGTCACCAGGGAGATGAGCTTTGACTGTGTAGCGCTTTTGGCCGGCTACCCATTCGGCTTGGGCGAGAGCACGGGTGGTCGTGGTGTCGCCGCTTTCGAACCAGTCGCCGTCGGCATCGCGGACGTAGGAGCGAGCTTCCACTTCGGCATAGCATTCGATGTCGGTCGGCACGTTGAATTGGATCTGGACGAGCTCGAGATTGTCGATCCGACAGAGGCTGGTATCGTAATCGACCATCTGAATGTCGTTTTTGAAGTATGGCGGACAGGCACACGGCAGTGCTAGGAGGATATCCGGCGTCACTGGTGGGCATATATGCTGTTGCTCGTGGTACTGAGGCACATGGGTGTAGCAAGCCTCGAGAGGTCGTGCCAGGAACCATCCATTCTCGGCGACTTGAGGTCCTGCGCATGAGTAATGCGCCCTTTTGGGGTTTGTTGGAGAAGCAAGTGAGCAATCCATGATTCTCCAGCCGTTGTCGACAATGACAGCATTCCACCAGTGGTTCGGTCTGGGTACACTATCCAGATCAATCGCCTCTCCAGGTGACTTCAAGTAACCTCTCACTACCTCCGCATGGAGGCCCATAGCTGAGCACATCTCTGCGACCAGAACAGCAACTTCTTCGGCGCATCCCCTCCGCATCTGGATGACCCGCCTCGTGTCTACTTCGCCCTCAAAGTCTTCTTCCCATGAGATCTTCTCGCTGACCCAGGTGAATATCGCTCGAAGTCTCTGGGCGTCGCTCCTATATGGCCGACAGACGTAGCCTTGAGCTAGACTGGCCGGGGTCGTCATTGGGGGTAGACTGTTGACGAAGCGTGCGCTCTTGTCCACAAGCTGGTAATTGACAGATGAGAAATCGACTGGTTGATCCAAAGGCAGCCCATCCTGTCCTTCGTCTCCCTCCGTGGACTCGAGCAGTACATCGATTGGAGCCACGACAGGATAATCCATCATCTGACATCTTTCGGCCTTTTCTACCCTCTCATTCCGGCTTAGGGAATTGGATCTATTGATGTCTCGCCGAACTTGGACCCAGTCAATGCCACTTTTCTCTCCGCCCAGTCCGAGGTCTCGAGCCGCGCTACCTCCAGCGATTGCAGTGACACCATTGGGGAGGAGGTTCTTGATCGGTGAACGTGGAGGTTCCATTTGCCCAGCAGCTATACTGCTCCTCGCACTGGCCGCACTGGTCTTAGCCGACTCTACCAATTTCTTGAAGAAGCCACTCTTCTTTGGCTTCGGTGCAGTCAGCCCGCCAAGGACACCATCCGACTCTACTGTACTTCCCGCCCAAGCTCCTTGGGCTGAAGAGTTTGGTCTCGGCGGTTGTATGTCTCCAGTCGTATGGGATCTAATGGGCAAAGATTTGTTTAGACCTGAAGGGTCTTCCTGTCGGTCGCCCACCACACTCATCGGTCGGTTCCTATTGATACTTCCCCAGCCTTTCCTCCGGGCTAAACTCCCTGCACTCGTAGCGCTAAAACCCCCGGCAGAGTAGCCGCTCATCAGACTCTGGCTGGTCTTCGAGCTACTCGTCGTTCCGGTCGTTGCATTGCTTTGGACACCACTGGAAGAATTCGTGGCGCTTGACTTATTCGTGAACGTACGACCAAGCATATCGCGGCCCAGCTCGTAAGCAGATTTACGGCTCCTGAGCTTGCGATTGGAGCTAACGCTTCCTACAATAGAAGGTCTTACGCCTTGCGCTGAATTAGTCCTCGGCCAGAAAGTCGACTCTTTCGCAGGGACAGGAGGTGGATGCATTGAGTCGTCTGGTAGGAAAAGCTCGTCCTGCGGCCTGCCGTCAGACTTCTGCAAAGCCCGAAGGCGGCTTTCCATGCGCTCCACATGATTGTCGATCTCTGGAGGACCCTGACTATATTCGCCGGAAGGTGAAGTCAGGCGACTGTTGTAGGCGTCAAACATTGGTTTATCATTGCGAGCAGAAACGAGACCGAGGGAACTACGAGGTCGAGTTGAATGGGTTTGCGGCCTTACGCGAAGCTCTTCGAACGCTTCAGGGGACCATGGATCCAGGATCCTTCGTTCTGGTTCATGATTATTGGACGGCGAGTCCTGGCGCATCTCCATGCCCTGTAGGGACGTCATGACATCTTCCATTGCATCCCGCAAAGGCGAAGGCGTCATGCCAATGCCCCCTGGTGATGGTGGTATAGGAGATGCGCCTCTAGACATTGTAGGACATCTATCGTTCATTGACGGAGCAGGAGAAGGTGTCCGAGCGGCACGCGACGCCTGGTAGGGTACACGATGTACAGGTGGTGGTGGTGGAGGTGGAGAAGGGGAACATTCGTCATACACAGGCGCATTCGGGCGTGGATCATGGCGGTCGACCACGGGCGGGACAAGAGAAGGACCTCGAGAAGTATGAGGATTGTTGCGGCTTGGGGATACCCCATGAGCCGGCTGATGGAGAAAGCTTGATTGTCTGGAGGGTAGGGGCGAAGGATTCTCGGAGCCAGCTTCCAGTTTCGGAGCGGCAGTTGACGGCTTCTGCGGGCTAGAGCCGTACGACTGGTAGGGCCTTCTGCTTTTCGTCTTTTGGGGTGTGGCGGTCGGGGTTACTGTGCTAGAATTGCGTGATACATCGCCGCTTCCCGTTGTAGCTGAGTAGGCAGTGAAGGGTTTGCGAAAGACGCTCTTGGAAGCTTTCGGCGGTGTGTTGGTACTCGCCGCAGGTGGTGGCATCGGGCTCACCGACCGACTCACAGGCTGAAAAGTCTGATCCAAGACCTTGACGAAGTTGGAGGGGAACAAGCCAATTGAGCGCTTGTCGCGACGCAATCTTCCACACCAGTAGTTGGAGTCGCCAGCATTCAAAGCTTCGATGAGATCGCCTTCGACGAAGCCCAAGTCGCCTTTTGTTTCTCCTCCCCAGCTGTACATGGCTCGGACCCAGCAGGGAAACCCTTGGGCAGGTAGATTGGGCGCAACAGCAGCCATGTTGGACTGTGGGATAGGATAACTCGGGATAGTTGAAGGCAGCGGGCTTGATTCACGGCAACATTCTGGTCGTTACAAAAGTTTCTTGTTCCGTCGATCCCAACAATAAACGTCCTAATTCACGCATGCAAGAGGAGAGACTGGTTTCAGCCGGAAACTGGGGTCGGAAGTCTGAGCAGAGAGTTGATGCTCAGGTTCGCAAACTGGCGCCCGAGGGGCCGTTGTGGAAAGTCTGAGTGTTGACATATTGCCTTCCCAGGACTAGCTCCCGCATCCCGTCCTGAATATAGTCATCTCTATCTTCATCGGACAAAGACATTCTACCAAAACTCACTCACTACTCATTGTGTTTTGTTGGTACTTTTATATTGTGCTATGTGGTCGGTCGATACTGTATGCCCCTGCTTCCTTTGATCTCAAAGGAATCTCCTTGACCACAAGGCCCTCATCTCTCGGCTAAGACACCCGACAGCCTCCTCTACGGCTGGGACGTTAATCGGCAATGGCTCGACGCAAGCGGTGGTGTGCTTCAAGTACAGTTCCGTCCAGCTTGTATAGATTCTCACTATGTATGCACATGGTCTACGCAAAATTCTGTATGAATGCTGAATGCTCTCCTCCAACATCTGAGCGGGTCATTATCCGTCCAGCTTTACTGCGCCTCAAAACCTGAAACCTGTTGTATGAAGCCAGATTTCTTTCCAACTTGTTGCACGTCTGTCGTAGACATCCATTCGTTGTACCTCCATAAGCACGAAGGACGTTGGTGTTTCATGGGCAGCGGTCAGCCATGCGTCCCTTTGAAGACTGCATGAGAAGTACGTCGCTTCTTTTTTGCAGCACTTACTCGAGGTACTTGCTTTACTTTACTTTCTTCTTCCCCTGTATCTCAATTCAACTTAACCCGCGTTGAATGCGCATATTGGGGAGTTACCTATTGCATCCACTTAGAACATAGGACAGCTTCCTGAGCCCACTGGTTTCGGCCGCTGCGATGTATTTACCATCTGTACGTCTCACCTGATGTGCTTTTCTCCGAGTCTTTCATTGATGACCCAAAAGGGCCTACTACTCGCACCACTACTTTTCTTGTGTGGAAGTGCTGCACCTCAAGGCGGTGACTCGAACACCCTTGGTCCTGGCGGTTACATTTGTTTTCAGGGATCGACGTTTCCACCTCCGCAACAGTGGAAATCGTTTGAGGAATTGGCCACGATCAATCAGGACAGTCTCGGCCCACGCAGCAGCGACATACTCGAGGCTATCAAGTCATTCACTATGTCGCCCACGAATGATCTCGATGCGTACGTATTGTTGTGCTACTCACGATTTGTTTTGAAGCTGAACATACTTAGCAAGCACTTCCAATGTCTCATACTCGTAATGGTTACACAAGAGTCGGGCGGCGCAGTGAATCTTGTGGGTGACCAAGGTCTTTCGCATGGTCTTCTTCAAGTGCAGTTGAGAAACCCGGACGAGACACCAGTGACATGCGATCCAAACAGCTGTACCAAGGACAAGATTGTGGAGATGCTCCAGCAAGGTGTCTACGGGCACAGTGGCACTGCGCCTGCGGAGCCCCCCGGTATCGCCTTCTATCTTGGCACAAACAGCCCGGGAGCATCACTGCGGTTTTACAATACGGGTTCCCTGACAGATCCGGACGATTACAGTGTCACCCCTGATCTCAAAAGTACGCAAAGCTATGTCAGCGATATAGCTAACCGGCTGTTGGGAGTCTCACCTAAAGAGTTCCCCAACAAGCAATGGCTGCTGGAGACGTGTGGCTTCCAGCCTGCTGAACAACAGTAATCGTCCTATCGAGTGTTGCAATTCTCGGAGTCGCATTTCGCTGCGCAGACGGATGTACCGCCTTGTGCAATGTACACTGGAGCATATCTAACTGGCGATATCACAAGCATTGTTTGAGACTGTGAGTAATCCCAAAAGAGTTTCATCAAGGCTTAATGAACTTCGTGGTCACACAGCGCTCTTCAGCACCTCTTGTTCCTTCGTACTCTCTAGCTTGTCCGTGATGCTACCTTTGAATCCTCTACCTCCTGTCGGGTCATTGCTATGAGTCCTAACCGCTTCATCGACCTCTGCACCGACGCCTCAGCATACGTTTGAAATACTTGCCCAGAGAACGACTCACCATCATACTCGTCGCTTAAGGTGATCCAATTATGCATCTTCTCCCTCCTGAATTCCGCAAAGTCCCACTCCCCATCCTCCAACTTTTCTTCTCCCGCCACCCAGACGTAAGTCTCGACCTCAAGCTCTTCTCCCTCTACATTTTTTTCGCCGGCCTCGTTACCCTCAACATCCAAAATCTTGATCTTCACTCTCCGTCTCTCATACTCGTTCCCTTCGAAGATGTCAAGACGATAAATGTCTCCATCGGTGAGCCCACGGACGTATGTGCCGCGGACAGTCGACCCCTGTTGGGGGATAACGGCGGGGTAGTCGTAGTGTAGGACTCTGTGACGGCGGTGCTGATGAAGGAGCGCAGGACGGAAGGAAAGGAGACCCTTTTGGAATGGAGTTGGCGTTGAAGTGCCATAGCAAACCCGGTAGAGAACTTGCGGTTCCATCTGCTATATCATTTAGAGTGTTCGACAGAGGAATTCGTCATGCTAAAAATGGATCGCAATGAGGGGCGTACAACAGCCGATACCTCGTTAGGGGATATAGTTCTAACGGTGGTTCAGATATCACTATACAGCTGGAACGTTGGATGAAAACATCATTTTCAACAGAGTCAAAAGAATGTGATAACTTGGATCTATATTACAAATACCAGATGTCTTGGACTGGGCGGCCCCCATTGCAATCGATTCTTGTTCTGACAAATGGAAGGAAAGGCATTTGAGCGTACCAAGGTTCCTGACGACTGATTTCAGCACATGCGAGGGATCGGTTTCGAGGACGTGGGTCCGTACCGTAAAAGAAAGCGCTATGGTCGCCCATCATGACGAGTCAAAGACGACGAGATGTCGTGGGTGGATGACTCTAGGTTCGAAATATCGAAGAGTCTGGAGTAGACCTACTGTAGAGTACGAATGACCTCTCAATTTGTCATTATCGTTATCGATCTCGGGTGAAACTTAGCGTTAAGATGATGCAGTAGTGTGGCCCCCTGCCAAGACTTGAAGATCTGCTGGCTGAATATTTTTCGACTCTCAAGATTACTCGTACAGCCTCTGCGTGGTACTACTTGATAATTGTCCTCGTAACTATGTATAGCTGTCGTCACTGTGTCGCGGTGTCACAACGATGAGTAAACATACGGCTGCTTCTACGCTTTTCCTCTGCTTGCTGTGCCGGTCGTCAATATGGCGATCCTCTCCACCTTGATGGGAGTCTTTGCTCCCATCTTGTGCGTTCAATCCCATCGAAGAATCTCACGATTTTACCGGAGACTGACTCTATGAACACAGTCTGATACTCTCGCCCTTCACCTCCTACACGGACCAGATCCTGTCTATCCACCGCACTCGGACATCGGCCGGCTTTGCGCTCGATATCCCTGGGATAATGCTCACGGCTTCAATTCTGAAGATATTCTACTGGCCTGGTGCCCGATATGATATGTCCTTGCTCGTCCAAGCATTCCTTATGATAGGAGTTCAAATGACTCTCCTCAAGGTAGCATTGGACAACCGGCCTGCGTGGAGAGGAGAGAGGCCGTTTACCGAGATGGGGAAATCATTCGCCCAAACCGGTACAGGCAGGCCATTTGATTTCTGGCAATGGAAGCAGCAACGACCGTATGTAGCTTTCCTGAAGAGGTCGCGAGCGCTGTCGGAACCGGAGCAAAGCTGACTTTACAGCAAATAACCTGCAGATACTGGGAATATCTTCTCTTTCTGGCCTTCGGTCTGCTGTCACTCCACGCTCTCTTGCAGCCGGACGGATCTTCGCTCTACACCAGATTCATCGGAGGCCTTGGACTCACCATTGAGGCCACACTTCCGCTGCCCCAGCTGTATGCAAATTACCGAGCCCAGTCCTGCAAAGGGTTCCGGTTTTCAGTGTTGGCGAACTGGTTGTTCGGAGACATGATGAAAATGGGCTACTTCTTTGCATCTGAGCCGGGCAGGGTCCCGTGGGCTTTCAAGCTGTGCGGTATGTTTCAGGCAGGTTGCGACGCATGTCTGGGTATACAATATTGGATGTACGGCGAAGGAGAGACAACCAGTGATGTCGAGACACGCTTGTCAATGAGGGCTTGACAACGATTTCTGTTCCTATCCTGTGGATGCTTGCACAGCAGATGGTGGGATCTGGACGAGCACTACGGCTGGGTAATCCAGCATGCAACTGCATGGTGGCCGTCAAGATCCTATATGCTTGCGAAAACCCTGCGGGTGGGTATAGATGACATGTGGTCCGTGCTTTGGCCAGCAATCACATAATGGCAAGCATCAGTGTTGTCGAAGGCCGTTGCAGAAGGAGCAGGTTGAGAAGCTTTATGGAGTCGGGCAAGAAGAAGCCTGAATCCGCCACAACGCTGTCTGGTCGTTCTGGTTGGACCTGAGGTACAAGAACGACGCGGGACTGTATTCACCCGACAACATTATTCGCACCCACCGAGTACGCCTGTTTGCAGAAGGTCGAGTTGGGAGCAGAACTTGGGCCTCAACCGGGTATCTTCGTTACAACAGCAGCAGTGCAGTACATGTCACCAATGTTGCGGACTGCTGGAGCACGTTCCAATGAAACGGCAACAGCTTGCTACCACAAGCATGCGAGCAATTGACCAAGCGCGAACTCATCTGTGCTACGCTCGGACTCTGCGGGGCTTTCGATCCATTCTACAGGTTTCAAATATTACTCACTCATCGTGTTAGCGTTTGTCATGATTTGACTTGCGATCTCCAGTCGTGCTGCCGTCACATGCGAGTGCTTGGGCCAGAGCGTGGCACGGGTATAATATCGGAAGCCGTTGCCTTGATTGGATCTCCGGGACCCTGGGCACATGGCGGGAGGCTTGTGTTTCAGTCTTCGGGGCTTGTGGCGATCAGCTAGTCCTCACATGGAAATACTGGACGTCAGAAAGAAGCCAGCCAGGACATCTGATCCGAGCAGTTGCCCACCAAGGGGAAATTCTGTCTTCTGCCTGGGGCCTAGGCAAGCGATACGCCAGCTCATGGTCGACGTGTACTGCTAAAGTCCTTCAGGCTGGACCGGACCTCCATGATACGAGGGACTTCCCAAGCAACCCCAGCGTAACGAGTGCATCGACCAACTGCTACGAATTATGGGTTACACCACTCTGCCTACCTTCAGGCCTCAATCATAAGGCTTGAAAAACAAGCTTGGAACATGGATCGGCCTCGCGTGAAATAACCTCCCGAGTTCGGACGAGAGCATGCGCTAAGGCTAAGGTAGACGTCCAGTGTCGGTTTTTCACCACGAGCACACAAACAAGGTGGTGACTGTATGCTCCGTCTGTCGCCATGATAGTACCGTCTTCTCCGGTACACGTCTCACCATGTTATCCAGTCATCTTCGCTGACTCCGGATTGCCACCTCGTCCATTGAACGGACATTTGCGGGATCGACAAGTGATGCCATTCTTCCATGTCACAAGCGTTGGCGTCAGGCACAGTGTCTCAGAACGATACAACGCCTCTCCGTCTTGACTCATATTGTCGTCCCCGCTTCTACTCACGTGGACATGTCGCTGCCATTATGGTCAAACGCAAGCGGGTACCTGACATGAGCATGACGATGAGCATTGTGCCTGAACTGCCCGAAAACATCTAGGATGCTCGATCCCAGTGGAGTTATCTGTCGATATGGCGTTGCCAGTCAAGTCATACTATAGCTACCGTATCTACTCGGGCAAACATGGCCTTGATCGTCGTCCTAGCAGCCACCTTCACCCCACAACCCAACCGGTTTATGCTGAAACTGTTGTTGCTAATGACTCGAAGCAGTCTGCTTCGATTCTACGACGCTCGTTGGCCGCGATGTTTCTATACGCTGCTCTTTCCTCATGGGTATCAAATCTCGGTATCTTGGCCGCATTGTTGCAATTTTACAATTTTGCGTCTACTCATGCTGAAACAGACATGCCAATTGCTGTGCCATCTCAAGCTCCACCAGGTCTGGCCGACAGAAAACCGGCCGCATCGACGGTGTGTGGTATTGATTGGCTTCAATGGCGTCTACAAGGTGAAACCGTCGGCCTCGGCCACCCAGTTAGCAGCCAAGCAGCTCGTCATCTTGCTACGCCTATCCTGCTCATAGAGCATCAAAGAGCTATAAAACCCCCCTTCGTACACTTCCATTGCAGATTCTTCAATCCAATTCTCTCCATCCCTATCATAAGTTGAACGCGTCCGAGAGTTCGGTCAAATAATCCATCCTATCTTTTATTCAATCTCTTTCAAAGCCTCCGTCACCCGCCTTCGCATCGTCCAACCCGCCATCATGCGTTTCGCCGCCATCTGCAGCGTTCTCTCCCTTCTCGCTGCTCCCCTCGCCATCATTGCAGCTCCGGCTCCAGCTCCAGCAGCCGTAGCAAACCCAGAACCTCATGGTTGGGGTTACGGCAAGGGCCGTGGCGGTCATGGCCATGGCGGCTACGACAAGGACGAAGTTGAAGATGAAACTGAGGACCAGGGAGAGTTTTTGGGAGGAGCAGAAGCTACAGGCACCTTCACGGGCTTCGGCGCCGTACCAACGGGCGGGAACGACGACAACGCCTTAGTCGGGAACGACGACAACGCCGCAGTCGGGAACGACGACAACGCCGCAGTCGCCAACGACGACAACGCCGCAGTCGGGAACGACGATAACACCGCAGTCGGGAACGACGATAACACCGCAGTAGGGAACGACGACAACGCCGTAGTTGGGAATGACGACAACGCCGCAGTCGGGGACAGTGTTCCGACACCTGTGGTGCAAGGAAGTACTGGCAATGGAAATATAGTTGGCGCCGGTGCTGATGAGGACGGCGAGGCCGTCGACGAAGCCACCACTACGACCTCAAGTACTCGCTCTACACCAACGGGTTGAGCTTGCGGTATGTTCATCATGAACTAGAACTCCTGTCCAGATTTTGGCTAATAGGATTTCATAGTCATGATTCACTATCATCTACCTCAAATTCTCAACCCTCCCAACGGCAACAACTCAAAACATACCAAATCCTCCATTAACCTCTTCCTCACCCAAGCATGAGACACCGGCGTTCTCTTTTCCATCGGTTCACGATGTCTTTCGTTCGCATCTAAGGATAGGTCTACCTACGTAATGGTAGTGGAACTAGAGTCTACGAGTTATCGTGGTCCTTCGATGAGATGTACATAGCCGTGAAACCCACCAATTGATAAAAGTCCACCACGCTTTTTACTATTTATTCTTCTACCTTCTTTCCGTACTTGATTGCCTTTGCGCGTAGCTTGGAATACTGTCTCATAGAGTTCCTCAACCTGCCTAAGACCATGTTCTAAAATAATCACGCAACGATGGTCATCACGCAACCAACAGGCAAATATATCTTACCTGTAGCAAGCATTATATCGCACAGGGCAAATTCTACGGACTTGAGTTCTTACCTTATGCTGTTTAGGCTTGTTCGTTTTGTCGTATGTCTTGCTCCACGCACATCGACCAGCTCTTCAGCTCTTGTCTGTCATTCCCTCTCGTAGCTTTTTGCTTCCTGCACCTGTATCTACATGAGATTATATCACATATCGCACACCGACTCCTTTTAGCCAACGCAAATTCTTCTTTTTTTTTTTCATTTGACGTGGCGGTGGAAACGATGCTGCGGATTGGGAGAAATATCTTCGGACTTTTCGTTTTTCGAGGAAGTCAGCTGTCCTGGGCGAGGATAGATTGCGGAGGATATCCTGTGTATAATTAGTTGATATGTATGTATGATTGGGATTTGAGGGATGTATTTGGGAAGGTTCCGGGAGATTCAATTCGGTGACTAGAAATATGACGAAGCAGTACCCATTTTCCCCGTCACCAGATAAGATAATGTGCGCTCGATTTGACTGGGCCTTCGTTTCGAGACACCTGCAATCAATCATTCTCGCACAAGTGGTGACGGGAAACGGACGAGCTGCTCCATTTTGATGCACCAATTGAACAGCACCAGTATTTCCAAATACGAATAATATACCACGGGAGTAGGATTCGAATCTGTTCGAAAGATGATCAAACATCATAAATAGCTGCGCACGCTGGCATATGTACATACAAAATGGTCGCGAGAGGAAGGAACCCTTTATGATTCCCACCCTTCCTTTTCCGAGATATTTTCTCTTTCCGCATCAAAGTGGTGGAAAAACAAATTCCGTTAAATGACACCGTCCCAGACCATCGCGAGCAATGCTTCGCTATGAAGAGCAACAAAAAGGAGCCAACATACAATCCACTCGCCCGCGGTTCATCGGATGAAGATGGAGTCGCCTTTACCCGCAAAGAGCCTCGTTCGGTTGACGTGGTCCAGACCGAGCTGATCGTCCAGGTGGGTGGCTAATGTCGAGAGGTCGTCATCTGTACCATCATGTCAGTCGAATCTGTTCGTTACTTGATCGCCCCGTGATTCAGCTTACCATCGTTGAGGTACGTCGGCCTCGAATACGGCGACCGTTGGATAACGGCAAACTTGAGCTTCTCAAACTGCTTTCCTTTGATGCCGGTGCGTTTCGATAATCGCTCTTTCGTGTCCTTGAAAAGCTCACCCTGGGTACCTGTCAAGCTTTGCCGTACATGTCGCTGAATTGGAAGAGGCACTTACGGGTTTCACGACGAACTTAAAAGGAACACCATGGGGTTTGCTGATCTCCTTGTCAAAGTGGAATGCATCAATCGCCCGATCGTTGTCATCGGCGCGGTCCTCGTCTTCAGGCATGAGCTCCGCAAATAATGTAGAGTAATCGGAGATACTAGCAAGCATCGAATTGGTATTGAGATATTTGCTGATCTTGTATCCGTGGCTTTCGTAGAATCTGAGCTTCCCTGTAGCTTCATCGGAGAGATTGAGCTTCCTCTGCAGAGGAGAGATCAGGTCCTCGACTATCCCATTCTTCGGAGCTAGAATATCCACGGGTTCCTTATCACCATCGTCAGCCTCGATCAAACTTCCGCAGCTCGCGTCACAAACCTCTTTCACGACCCCTTCGGGAAGCCAATGTATCCTGATATTTCTTTTCGTTTCGAGCTCACTTATACTCATCTCCAGTATCTCATAGAACATTGCATCGGGACGCTGGTTCGAGTTCGCATATGTGCCGAGCGCTGGCATCAGAGTTTGAGCGAGGGTGAGACCTTGGCTACGCCGTACTGGCTGCTTTGCTTTCCCGGTGCTGGAGAGCACGGTGGAAAACCTCAAATGGGTCGGGTCTACCTTGAGATGTTCGCCGACCTTTGCAGAATATTGATCGTAAGACATCTTCCGGCTTAGTGCAAGGCTGAAAGTGCTCTCTTCCTGCTCGTTTGCAATCTTGGGGAAAAATCTAATGACGATGCGATTCAGGAGGTAGTCATAGAATTCCCGCGTGTCGGTGTAGCCCCCAGTCGAGGCAATTGCTGAGCTTTCTTTCTCCGACAAGGTCCTTTGAAAGCAGATGATATCTCCGTCTTGTATTTCGGCTTGCTGCAAAGTGAATTTTAGCTTCATTGGTTCAATCATCGACTGTTTGATTTCCTCAAACAACTGTATACTGGGCGTGCTTGTTGCAGGACTTGAGATGGGTGAGAGGCCAGCGGATGATGTGGATGACATAAGCGTCGATTCCTTGCTGGGCGACCAACCCATAAGCTGCTGGATAGCCGGTATTACTTCAGCGACCTTGGAGCTCTTTTTCATGTAAACATGTGCCACCCCCTGCAGCGTTTGCTCTTCAACATTGAAGTACTTCAGGAAGATGAGAACCAGAGGCGAAACACTAGGGGCCGGGTTCACGTTCGGCCATGGAGGTTTGCCATCCGCGAGACTGGTCGCTGTTTCGACCCAGAGGCGGAAGGGCTTATCGCGTGTACTATGCGTGCTGTAAGCCTGGCTGATGGTCATGTTCAGATCGGATAGAGGCTGGTCTGGTCGTATTGTCTTATTTTGTCGATTAACCATTACCCATAATCGTATTTGTTCAGCCGGCAAGCGCAGCGCCTGGGCGACGGTTGTTGTGAAATCACCCACGGTACTTGCCCTAAGAACACGGTACGTTTGCGGTGTCGAGGGCGCGTTGGGGTCGGACTCCCAGTTTGTCAAATCAAAGCCTTGGAAGGCTTTGAAGGCATCTTCAGTGACGATGCTGATCGGGAGATACAGATGTTGTTCCTCGCGATCTTTACGCTTTTTCTCAAGTGCTGCTCTTTCTTCGTTGAGTTGTTTCGCTGTCCTAGTCGTCAGCATCGTAGCATTCGGCAGCTTGCAAATCATAGCGTACCCAGGTGAGTAGGAGTTTCATGCTCTGTTACGTCAAGTAATATGTCCTTCTCCCGGCTTTTTCGAATGTAGACCAGCATGTATGCGCTCATCGATCGTTTGGTTGACAGCGTTCGGGTATAAGGATTGCGAACCCCAGCATGACCATTTACCATATTCCCGTAATCGCCTCCGAAATTCTCTTCGAGGGCCTCCTTGAGCGTGGCTCTCGTAACCTTGTCATCGTCGAACCTGTAGAAATGGCCGTCCACGGTAGGTTTGAGAAAAGCATAGTAGTGTCCGGCAGTCAGATCCCCGCTGTGCACTAAGACACCATGGAGCTGATAAAGATACGGTTCTGATTTGTCTGCTCCCTCGGAAAGGTACGGTGTCGCGTCAAAGACCTCGGGGAATTCGTATCGATCATTGACTTTCATCATCGCATCTCGATTGATGTCATATTCGAACCGTTTGAGCTGAAGGTGAAGCACCTGCGGGAAACTTTCAAAGATGACCCCTTTCCTAGCATCTTGTAGGCCGTGACCTTCGGCAAAGTATTTGTTCTCGCCATCCATCGTCTCGACTTGAATGTAGTCTTTGAAACTATCGTCGAGGCTCTTGTTGCCGCTGACGTTGAGTTGTATGTCCCAAAAGTCCTCGATCCTGGAGGATTCGTAATCGACGTTAATGCAGGATATGTAGGTCTTCATTTTACCGACCAACATTTTGGCCAGAGCATTCTCGGCTTCGGTACCTTTCATTCGCTCTTCCATTCTCTCCATCAGGATTCTTGAAAGCTCTTGCACATCTTGCTGCTCGAAGATGTGTCTGGTCTCCCACCCAAAGGAAGCAGTGAGCTCCTGAGTTGATACGGCTTCTTCGCTGGTCTGGAGCAGGTAGAAAAGTCTCTGTAGAGCCCAGGCACTGTTTTTCCTTTCCGTGTCGTTCTCTGTCGGTATCTGATAGATGGCCTACGAGAGGTTCAGTACTGAGTAATCAGCTGACTTGGAGATGCGCACCTTCCGAAATGCATTGGTGAAATACAGTGACTGTAACAACGAGTTCAGGTAGCAGGTTGCTCCCTGGTTCCGCAACCCGACCATGCCGGTCTCTTTTTTCGAATTGTAACTGGGATTGTGTTAGCGCCGCGCAGCGAGACAGCTTGAGATGACGGACTTGATGAAGTTATGCCACAGCACGCCCGTCGGATCCTTGTAGATGCGGATGTAGGCAGTCACACTGACAGCTTCGTTCTCGACCATCGCTCTTCCTGTGCCTTCCCACTGCTGAGCAAACATTTTCCGCAGTTCGCTGAAACGGGTGAAGCCCCAGTCGCTTTCTTCGGCAGTAAATCTGTGATTTGCAGCTGCACAGTGTCATTAAAGGCGGTCAAGATTCACCCTGAATGGGCATGGGCTTACTGTGGCACATGTAGATTGAAGGGTCGTTCTTGTTCCACATGCACAGGGTGAACTGTGCACAGGCATACCAGTTATCTGGCGGTTTGTCCGCCTCTTCATGCGCCTGCTCAAGGTATAGAGAGGCATAATCGACATTATTACCGAACGGGAAGAGCAGTATCCTCCTGCGATTGAGTCAGCGGGATGCCTCTCCGGATGGGCGCCCTCGGGCTATTGCCTGCCCACATACCAAGGATGTCCAGCGCACACAAATTTGGGACTTCTTTCTTTCCGCGTCAAGCTTCGATAATTCTCAATGTCCCAGGTGTAGATACTCTCAGACTCGGGTTCGAGGTCCGGAAGGAGGGGCAGGATGCGTGCTTTCATGCCCTCAACTGCGCCTCAGTCAGCTCTGAGTGGAGAGGTGGACGGTGATGAAGCGACACACAGTCATGGGCAAGGGGGTCTTGGGGCTCGTCGGTGGAGCTGTCCGGGGTGATTTCTGCAACATCAGATTTCTCATCTCCGACATCGTAGTCGTCCATGAGCATATCACCTCCTCGAGTGATCTGCATGTCGCCCATTTGGGTCTGCAAGTCAGCAGTCGAGTCCTTCTGAGGCCTGGAGTCCCGAGTCTCGCTGTCGAGGTCACGGCTTACAGGATCCATGCTGTTGCGGAGTGGCGGCGGGCAGCTTTAGATGGGCGCGGAGGAGCCAGGAAAGGTCTACTTTTTTGGCTGACGAAGTATCGACAGATGTGGGGGCCAGTCCTGCTGATCCACCGAAGGGCGTGTCCACTGGACGGAAAGAAGGGAAAGGTTTTTGGTGGTGTATGCTCTAGATCATCGGCTGACGTATTAATCTTTAGCACCGTTCTGCAACCCCGTACCTTATGCTGGACGCAGGCATATGTGGATGTGCGCTGTGGGCCTTGGTGTCGTATGGACCTTTTTCGAGCGGAGGGCGAAGGAAATAGGGTAGCTATTGTTGCTGGGCAATAGAAGATCATTTATAGTTGGAATCGAGCTCAGCAATCGCATGAGATGGGCGAATCATAAAGTACTGTAGTATTTGTTCTTGCATACGTCAGGCAAACGTGTTATTCACTATATACGAGGGATTGGGTGACTGATGAGGTCGATTGTGGAGTCATGCTTGCTACCGCGAAGGAATCATCGTAATGTCCCCTCAACAGCGGCTTCCGTCATGTGCTATGTAGCATGCAAGAGACAGTGATAATATTAACTTCATGCCTGATGCTATTCGTACACAAGAAGGAATTTACACCGCCAAGCCTTCCGCCTTACCCCATCGAGATGGTGGCCGGCTACATACATTCAATGTCCCATCAGGTACCCTGAGCTGTTGTGAACAGTATCAGGAGACCCAGACCATTGTGTCTCTTTCTCAACTCTTCCGCATGGCAGGAGTGCAATGCTACGGCCTGTTGCCCGACAAATCTCAACAACCGTTAGACTGAAGGATTGCTATCTCCGCCGCCAGGAGCGACGTTGGGCCTCAGGAGGAGCTCCACCATGGCGCCCTGCTGCTATCCTTGACGAGTGGGCGCAACAGCACTCCAGTCTCTTGAATCGGCTGACTTATTGCCTTTTGAAGATGGGTGCAGCGCGAAGCCAGACCCATCAGTCTCCGTCAATTGACCTTCTTCGGCCGCACTTTGACTGAGGACCGACTCCTCAGCAGCGCCAACTATGTCCGCACCGAACTACCCACACGGTAAAGAACTGCTGCATCTACCCAAGCGACCTCCCGACCTGGTCGCTGACTCGCCGCAAGACTCGCCCACCGCCTGCGGGACATGCAGACCTTACCCTACGTCGTTGTCACCAACCCCAACATGTCTCACGTCTATGAGCTCTACTACAAAGCCTTCGAAACCCTTCGGAGAGTGCGGGAGATCAAGACCGTCGACGACAACGACCGATACTGCAACATCATCACAGAGGTTCACCCCGAGCTCTGCGCCTTGTTCATCCTCTGCTGATCTGCTGACTCAGACATTGCAAGAACATCTGACTGTCATACCGAAACTTGCCATGGGCGTCATCGAATGTCAAAGCCTCATGAAGCCCGAAGAGACTGACAAGTTCATGAACACTATGCTGAGATCCGTATGTTTTGGACCTCCTCGATGCGATTGCCCCGCGCACTCTGACATACTGTAGCGTATATCTCGCAGGGTCATTGCAGAGCAGCATCTAGCCCTGACCGAGACCTTTCATTCTCCCTGGCATTTTCCAGACGCCAAGCAACCCCAAGAACCCAGCGCAGACTTCGTGGGCGATGTTTTCCCGAAATGCAATGCAAAGGAAGTCGTCGAAGAGTGTAGTCAAAGGGCCAGGACCTTGGCGAGAGAAGCGTTTGGAAGCGCCTGCAGATTGCCCGAAGTGAATTTGCAAGGCCATCTGAACGCGACTTTCCTATACATCTTAAGTCACTTACAGTACATCGTTGGCGAAATACTTCGCAATTCTATCGAAGCTGTCGCCGAGAGATGGAGGCACTTACCCGGCCATCCAGCACCTGTCGAGGTTCTGATCTGCGAGGCGCCTCAGCATGTAATCATCAGGATCTCGGATCAGGGTGGCGGGATCCCCAAGGACGTACTACCAAATCTGTGGTCATTTGGCAAAGGGCCTCGCAGTCACATACATTTGGAAAACTTTGTCCGGGTACCAAAAATGGCTGCCACCATGCAGGAGTTGAAGCCTTCCCCAACGTCCACCGGTGGAAGTGCTCCAGATGCGAATGATTGGCGGCGACCAGTGGACGGCTCGTTGAGTTCGCTTACCTATCGGCCGCCCGACTTGCGTCTAGGCATGGGCTTGCCGATGAGTAGAGTCTACGCGGAGTACTGGGCCGGCAGTCTTGAATTACACAGCCTTGAGGGCTATGGGGTGGATACCTTTTTGACCATTTCGAAGCTGGGTAACAAAAACGAGCAATTGAGTACAAGAGCGAGCATGGATGCAGTCTGAGCCGACCCCTAGCGGTAACCCAGCAAGTAACTTAGTGGCGGCGCAATGTACCTATCCACTGAGCGATCTGCAACAGCTGCATTTTCCCTTCTCCTGGTGAGGCGAGCATCCCATACCTCGACCACCAACCAAAGCGGATGCCTTACCAGTGCATGAGAAAGTAGCTTGCTTTTTGCAGCTGGTTACCCGGTAAAACCCTCGTCTGTGGGGCAGCCTCCTGGACAGCGAAATGCCGATGTCGTCGAGACGAAAAGGAAAGCAGGTAGGTTTGGTAAACACCCATTCGTTGGATTGTGCCACAAGGAGGCAGACTTGCGTCTCAATTGCAGATTTTGTTGTCATGTAAGAATTCAATCGCGTCGTGGGCCCACCAAGAAAAGCCCCATTTAGCAGCATTCTTCGTCATTACAACTGTCATGTTCGATTGATCATATGCTTGAACTTCGAAGCAGCAGCTGTACAGGGCAATCGTCCTATCGAATTCCAACAACGAGGTACCGACGGTCGTATGCCTCCGATCGATTGTTTACACCACGAAGGGAGGCCAAGTCCTGACGAGCAACTTCCACTTGATTGTTTGTGGGTTGCACCTGCCTTGGTAAGCGGATTGAGATCGAGATCCTTTTCTACTACAATCGTCGTTTTCCCTCCCCACAGTGTTAGTATTCTACTTTGCTTTCAGTATCAATTTCACAGCAATGGCTACTACCATCCCGACCATATGCCTTGGTCCCACAGTCACCCTGTAAGTGAACTGCCTTCATGCAGTATGTGAACTGAGTTCGCTCACCAGGCCTTATAGACTGCGATCTGGTCATCCTCAAGCTTCTCAGGCGGAGACCCTTCTGACAATGACCCTGCATGGGCTTGATGAACGATGCAACAAGCCAGCAGATTTTTACAAACCATGTATTCGCACGGCTTCAGCATTCGAGGACAATGGATTCCAACGTATTCGCCAGCCTCCGGTCCTTGAGCTCGTCGATACCGTGACGACCTGGAATGGTCTTACACTCGACGATTGTGAAACGCTGCAGTTCATCCAAGGGCACCTCAAGGTTTGCCTTGAGCAACTGCTCCAGCCGCAACTCATCCGTTTCCGGGCTCGGGTTCTGGATGAATTGCGATCGATGCACAGGGTAAACTGTGCAGTTGCAAGTTTCACAGAGACATCAGTACTCCATCGATGTCGGTTTCACAGGGCTCACCTGATCGAGGCCATGCTCGAGGCTCTGGACGCACCAGCAGATCACCAAGGAAGGGAACGTGATACTTATTCCCAAAAGCTCCTGATGCTCTATCTTTGGTCGTTGAATTGTTGGCTTGACATTCCAAATCCGGATACTGAGCGTACTGCAATCGACATTCGCTTTCAAATCTGTGGGGATTCGGCCGCACCTTTCCAGCTGCTGAACCAGGCTCAAGTAATGTCGAGCCCTGACTACCTGTCTTTCGAAGCTCTGAATGTCTTACCTCTGGAAGGCTCCAGCATTGCTATCAAACCTCACTACCATCCAAATATCTCTCAGGAGCTTGGAGGTCCTCATCTACATGTCGAATACTGCATAGAATCAAACCATCCCTGGATTCGCTGGGAACCGCGTACTGGAGCTTTTACAGGTCTTGTACCACGCTTTTCTCAAAGTTCAGACGTACCACGACTTTTTGGGCAAGTCTGTCGACTCAGCAGCCTCAGCTCATATTCAGTCATACACCTTCTAAAAATCGATATCAAAGCCATCGCTGTCCTTGGCTATGGAGGCTCCAAAGTACGCCTGCGAAAGACGGTTCGGACGAGGATCACATTGAGGGTTCTGCCGCCTCCATCTCCACCAGATCAAGTAGCGATAATTTTCCCAAGGCGCTCCCCACAAGTCGAAGATCAGATCGGACACGGGTCGCACATGGCTCATGGACTGCAGAGGTGTGATCTCACCAAAAGAGAAAAGGATAATGTTTCAGGATACAATTCCGACACAGCAAACTCGGATTCTCCGTGCTTACCTCTCCCGACTGTCGGTTTTCCGGACCTCAAATCGAACATGTCGTATCCACATCATCAAGATAAGTCAAGCGCCAGTATTTCCGATCGGTCTAAATTCAGTGAACGCTCAGAGCCACCAGTCACGAAATCCGAGAAGTACAATGAAGAAGCCGAAGATTTGGATTGCCAATACACGCCACGCGGTCTACAGAAGAAGAACGATGCATGCCGCTGGCTTAATGCTAGTGTATCGCCGAAGACTCGCAAGAGACAGTCATACTCAGCTACCACACCGCGGACGGTACGGCGTCAGCCTGCTGTGCCACCCGCCGAGAGCAGTAAGTCTCAAATTCTTGGCCAGGCGATGGATCGTTCCGAACCTTCTCGTCACGTCGAGGATAAAGAGAATAGCCCGATTGGCAACGTCAGAGCTGCTGTCCAGCTGGACTTCTTGGTCAAGTGCCAACAAGATCGTCAAGCTCGGAAATTTCCTTCTTCGCAAGTCCAGCAGATCTCACCAAAACGTCAAAAAGGGAAGCAGAAAGACCTTAGTAACTGGGAATTAAGACTTCCGCTCGGCGGCAATCCGAACCTCAGGAGCTACAAGTACCAGCCCATGCAACGAAGTGAACAGGTCCTAGCACCGCAAGCCATTCAGGAAGATGCCACACCGCTGGAACCTCTCGAATGTTTCAACAAATTCTCCGTATTGCAGGACCTGTCAGATGCTTCAAGCGCCAGGTCGGTGGGATGCAGTAGAGCCTGCTATCCGACGCCACCAACATCGGATTTCGAGCCTGCTTCATCCGGATCCCATTCCCCTCGTACAGCATTGCTACAATCGACGGCAGGACGCCTCAGAAGTGACACCCAGTCCACAGGACTGAGCATTGCCTCTGCTTCCAGTATTCCCGCACCCCCAAGTCCCACGAAATCCGGCGGTGATCTGGAAGGAGGATTTGCTCTAAGCACCCGTCGCGATTACGATAAGCTGAAGAAAGTACTTGAGTCGAGACAAGCCGTTGACGTTTTCCGGCAACCGGGCTTGTCGCAGGTTGAGAAAAGGCAGATTGTCGAGGCGTTGAAGATGAGTGTCGGTAGCAGCACGAGTAGGAGCAGCTCCTTAGCCATGCCGGTAGATGACTATAAAGGGATGACTGCGGGGGAGAGCGATGGTGATATGGAGAACGATGAGTGGGATGGCGAACTTTCGGATGAGGATTACAATCGTGACTCATGGGCCCCAAGGCTGTGGAATGGGTGGTAATGGGCACCATCTTACCGACAGTGTGTTGTTTCTCACTGTAGCATTTCTTTCGGGGCCTCGTAAGCCGGCGTTCACTGCTGGGTTGATGAGTACTTTCCATTATTAGGGAACGTCCAGCGTTCTCAGGTTATTATTCAGTCATTAACTTAATATTAGCGAGGCTCTTCTGTCGCGTCAAAAGTCGCAGCAAAGGGTTGTTTGTGTTTCATTGCAGTGTTGAGATTGAGAGGACACTTGCCATTTGCCCAGACACCGATTCTCTACCAAAATTGTTGTTGCGGTCGACTCGTTCTGGCATCGGAAAGTTTTCTAGGATCAGCACCGACCACGAGTCGAAGAAACGATAGAAGCGTAGAATTGTGCTATTTCGACCCGAACGTATGTAACTACCTCGTCTCTCACATCTCAAGTAATTAGAACGCGCGGACGGATTGGGTGAACGAACATGAGTGACCCGTCACCAAACCAGACTCGCAATCCCCCCCCCCCAGCTTGTTTGAAAAGAAGCCTGTGATAGCCAACGTCCCACCCTTGGTACCCCCTAGGTACTCTTGCTCCCCCAAATAGTCTACACCGATACAGCAAACCGCCCATGACACAGGTACATTACAAGCCACCGCTTTCAAAAATCCACAGAAAGAAGAAATGAAAAAGCAACATAAATCTCCAGACAATGACGACGACATCGGGCAGGTGCTACTGACAGGCCAAAGGTGCAAAAGAAAAAAGAGATGAGAAAAGAAATACGCAGTCCCGCCCGGTCTAGGTTCCATACCACACTTTTGAGCATCTCCCACCCCGCCCAACACCGTCCTGCTGTACAGCCACGCTATGCAGACAAACTGGAGATCTATCGCATATCCTGAACACTCATCCGACGAGGAATGCGCTGCGTCAACCCAACTCCGCCACCCGGGTAACAAATGCTTGCCGTCGCTTCTCCTAACAATCTGCTCCGTCTAATTTGCCGTGCCCGCGCCAACGCTGAGTTAATGAAAGGGACTGCATCGTTCCGGAATCCGTTCAGGTCGGCGACTTATTCGAGTTGGCCCCGTTCCTTCGGTTGTCGTCATTCATCGATAGCCCGCCCAATCCGCTCGAAAGGAAGGCGAATGGGTCAGGCCCACCGTCCATACCACCGTAGTTTGCACCGCTGTAAGTAGAACCATTCGGTGCGCCAGCCGATGGAGGCCCGTTGTTTGCAGATGTGAAGGCGACTTCTGCGGCGCGGCTATCAAAGGGTCCTCCAGAATGTGCACCACCGCCCTGGCCATACCCTGTATTCATGGGAGGATAAGCTCCAGCGGGGGCTCCGAGTCCCGAGGGCAATGCGTAGGTGCTGGGTGGCCCACCGTATTGATGACCACCAAACCCACCAGCGCCGAACCCACCGGCAGCGCCAGCAAATGGGCCTGGACCTGGTGTACCAGCTACAGACGGAGGGCCCATGCCGTATCCAGAGGGTGACTCCAGCGGAGAAGGGAAAGCCGAGTCGGCTACGACAGCAGCCCCGGCGCGACTAGCTCCACACCGTAGACAGCTGACGTTTTTGGCAAAGTTGTGGTACCCGCACCCTTCAGAACCACACTTCCAATCGCCAGCCCTGAACGGTACCATGCCGCCGCCACCCATACCGCGTCCGTGACCCATTCCGTGACCGCCATGGTGACCCATAGGGTGATGATGCGCCATCATATGTGGAGGCGCACCGTAGCCGTAACCCGAATAACCCATGGGGTCTCCGCCTGGCCCTGCAGACACAGCTGGGAAGGAACATCGAAAACATGCCGTCCGCCGTTGAAAGTTGGAAAACCCACATGACGGGCAGGTCCAGTCGCCAGGCCTGGGACGGTTTTTGCTGGGGGGGAACGGGGTGAGAATCTCGGCGGCACGATCGAGGACCCGGCTTGAGGATGGCGAGACTTCGATTGCTTTCTCGTTCAAAGCGCGCCCGTTCATACACAGACTCTCGGCGGCCTGCAGACAATTAGCACACGGGAACAGAAGGGCCGCTTGACGTTAGTAGCAAACATATCGACAGTCATTGGTAGGATATCACAAGAAGTCAACTGACCTCTTCATGAGACGAGAAGACGGCGAATCCAGATCCCGTGGGCTTGTGTTGGTCTGGGGTGCGCAGGGTCCAGAAAGCGATGGGTCTACCCCCGAACTGAGTGAACCAGCTTTCAAGTTCTGACTGCGTAGTGTCATGTGGTAGACCGCTCATATGAAGGACCTTACTCCTTTCCGACAGAAAGGCGCGAACGTCAGCTCTTGCATCCATAGGTCGGGTTAGGACATCCGGATGGTCTTGCGGTGGCTGAGACTTGTGGATCAATCCACGGAGAACCCGTGCCAAGGTGACAGCTTCCTCCATCGCACGACGGGGGGACGCTGGCGCCAGCGCTTGCAGATGAAAGGGCAAGTTGTGTTTTATAGGAGCCGAGGACTGAACGGGTTCGACCTCGAGTGCGGCGCAGATATTGGCCAAGGAGCTCGGACCGAAAGGCAGAGACTCGGGATGGTGTTGTTGCCAGCGCTGGTATTCGGTACGCAAGTCGTAGGTGCGTGAATGCTGTAAATAAGGGGGTAGCACGACCGCTTTATCCCGGGCTTCGCGTGGAAGCTGGACGCGCAAGTCCCAAGAATCCAGAGTGACGAAAGAGAACTCCAAGTTGTCGCGGAGCAATTGCTCTTGGGCGAAACTGTCGAAGCGGTTGATGGCATCCCGAAAAGAACCGGCGGTGCGTACATGCTCCCAAGTCAATGTGGTGAGGCTTGCTGTCGAATCTGTCAGCATGGAGTGACCTATGTACAGAATATCAAGAAACTGACTGCAGAGCGGCGTGATAGGAGTGTTGACGGGCTTCACGAGGACGCTCTCCCGGTACATCTGCAGCGGTCAATAAGTTATGCCTGACTGGGTGGCAAGTGTCTGGTCGGGAGGGATACCTCGTCACACGTCTTAGCATTCAGCAGGAGCCAACCGATCTCAATGACTTCGGCGGAATCTTTCGTCACGTAGACACCATGTTCGTCGCAGGTGGTGGCCACATGAATGACAACATAGCGGTCAATGCTGGGCTTTTGGGGCTGGTTACTGGCCATGTTGTCGGGCCAATGTCAAAATGGGGGAGAATGAAAGAGTCCCAGGCTGGGTGGAGGGCTAAGAGTGAGTCCGAGGCCGGACGAAGTGCAGGCGCAAGAGGTGGTGACGTCTCAATGGATTCAATGTGGAGGCGCGAGGTAGAGTAAAGCTGATAGACAGCGTCTCGGGTGCTGGCGCAACTTACGAAAACGGGATCCGGCCTCGGGGGATGGTAAGAACAGGGCAGAGGGGGAGGGGGAGAGAGAGAAAGGGGAGCTTGAAGGGATCCTGAGAGTTGGGAAGCTGGGAGTCGGTGTTCGAAATTACCGTCTAAAATTTTCTGGGAGGACGCGCCAAGCCAACGGTTTCTCCTGTTTCATAATCACATCACACGATGATACATCCACCAAAATTACCTTATACCGCACCTCGCGGCGAGCAGAAACATCCGGACACTACGGAGGTAGGCCTATCGTCTCATGCAATTTGGTAGTACATCCGATTTGGCCGGCAGTCGAGGTACCGAATGCCCACTCCGCCAAGTCGATTCGAAGGAATCTGAGAGTGTCCGAACGCTCACCGCGACTGTTGTTTATGTTTACGCTCTGTCATCTCGGAGTCGGAGCGAAGTCTCGTGGAACATGACTCCTGACAGACGAGACTGACAGGCACCGACCTCAGCTCAACAAGAGCAGTGATATTATTGATGTCGCTTGTACTATCAAACCCCAACTTCAGGGGTCCGTCTCCAGCAAAGGTTCTTTATGCGCAGGCTTACTTTACACAAAGGTGGTACAAACATCGAAACGATCAGGCGTTAGGGGTGTCAGGTACTCTCTGCTGCAGCCACCATTAGTACCGGCTATCATCGACTGCATCATCGTGCTGCTGGTCCATTAATCCAATTTCTGGCCGTGCTTCATGCACCGTTGAGTGGGAGTCCTGTGCCTGTCCCGTTCTGCATGTTTCATCCCTTTCCTACTACGAGCTACCGTGCTCAAAGTGCTCTCAGCTCCGGTCGGACGATTGAACACGCCTGTTTACCTAGGCCTTCATCTGAAGGGGGGTTCAGGAGAAACCTGGCACGGCAGTCGGGGATAAAGTACGTTGCCATTGTCCACCCTGCAACGTTAGAATACATATCCCTCGAGCTCAGATGATCGGTGTAGATGTGACCGGGCAGGGGGGAAGAAAAGGAGCAGTGATGAACCTATGCATAGATTGATGAATAACTCAGCCCAACCCTTGTGATGGTTCATCTAGATTACTGTGGAGTATATATATATATATATACGGCACCGAACTCAAGATATGCTACCTTGATAATATCAACCCTTAGCGCCAGCGGAGAGGACTCTTACCAGACTGATGAAGCCCCTGACCCCTATCTGTCATTCCTCGAGGGACCCCGCACCTGTCCGTAGCAGTGGGGGCTTCACAACCGCTTCTGGATTTGATACCCCATCCGAAACCTGAGAAGTCGACTCTTGCAGCAGCCATGAAGTTCCTCAAGCATATGAGATCCAAGTCAAGATTGAAGAACGGCGATGAAGCTCAGATCTACGAATACAACGCGCCCACTGCTTTTTCTCCCAGGAACCGGTCCGGCCGCGATTGCACCTCACGGTTACCTCTAAAACTCCTGACCGAGATTCTATCCAACATCTGTCTTCATGCCTGCGACGACAATTACCTATCACTGGAGGATTCCATGCGTGATGGAGGCTGCATGCTCTGCGACATGCGTGATCTGGCCCAATGCGCCTTGGTCAGCCGGCGTTTTCTCGTGGCTACTCAGACGATCCTGTCAGTTGATATCAATGACAGCAATCGGACTTGATCTAATCCGAGTAACAGTTACCACAATGTCCGCATCGATCCTGTGCACTACTGCGAACGCGAAGTCGACCTGGCCGCCAAGCGCAAACGGAAGTCATTCTTTGAGCGAAATGGAGAGCCTGTCGATGCTCCCAGGCAACGCGTGGAGCAGTTCTCGCGCACCGTGAGGGACAATCAGAGCTTGGCCATTCAAGTCGAATTCCTGAAGATGCCCTACATGACGAGAGAGACCTGCATTGCAGACATGGCCCGTACCGTGTCCGTTCTCCCGAATCTGAAATATGTCGACTTGCCCGATGGGATTTACAGCGATGATCGTTCCTGTGTGACCTTGAAACAGGAGCTTGAAGCCCGATGTGCCGACTTGCGCAAGATGAAATATCTTCGTGGGGCTGAAAGGAGCTTTGCCCTGCTGTCTCAATCGAGGCCGTGGCAGAATCTGGAAATCCTGGAGCTGTCGCGGCTCGAGATCGATCCAAACACCCTGGTCTCGGTGTTGGCCTCGTTCCCAGCTTTACATGAACTCAGGTTGGAGGAGCTCCCCATGATTGACGACACTATTTTCCGTCGGAACAACTCTACCTCATGCTTCCCGCCGATTGCAACATTCTCCCTACAGAGTACCCCAGGGCTGACCGCAAGCGGTTTCGAGGCCTATCTCTCGCGACCAGAAGTCCGTGAAGTACTGACCGATTTGACTATCCTCGACACGGGCGTGATACCTGGCGAGCTCCACCGGATCCTAGCCACAGCACCCTACCTGAGGAATCTCCGCATCACTCAAACTATACATCGTGCCCTCACTCCCTCAACTATCCCACCACTTGCCTCTCGCTCGCTACAAAGGTTTCAATTCGAGATTGAAAGCCCCTCGACATCTCCACATGATCTTCAGCCGCCCTCGGAGAGCTATTACGAATACCTCGCTTCATCCATTCTCGCAGGCAACTTCCCATCGCTTGGTTCGCTTTACGCACTATCTACATTGTTGCCATCTCTCTTGCTTCCACCACCCGCAGCCCCTTTCGCCAATCCGAAAGCTCCTTCTTCCGGCCTGAGACAACCTTTGATGTTATACACGAAATCTATCCCTGAGCATGACTGGTACCTTACCGTCATAAGCCCACCTACGTCCACCAACCGACGAGGCAGCGCGACGGCGACCCGACCCATCAGTTTCTACAACGGGAGCACGCAATTAGGGCCGCAATGGGGGGATAAGGCGAGGGATAGTGTGATCGTTGGGAATGGCTTTGGAGGCTTCCTGGCGGTGCCGAATGAGGACGGGCTCAGGCCATCATCTTCGAGTGGGCACAAGCACAAACACAGCTGGTCCAAAAGCAAGAGTTCGGCCGGTTGGATGGGATGACACGTTCTTGTGTGCCAGATATACTGCAATGAAGGGCTGGCCAGGACAAGATACGGGGCTGTGCTTGCAATGTGGAATCATGGAGATCTGTAACTGACGAGAGCCAAGGCGTTGGAGGGCGCTGGGCCAGAAGATACTCATGGGGGGCGGGCGTTTCGAATGGCCTCCGTCGACCGAGTTTTGGTTTCTGGCTATTGCAAGGATAATAGCACAAGCTGACGATAGATGAAGGATACCTTATACACTTATAAGACGACCAGTCTGAATCAGGTAACGTGTCATATGATCTATTGATCGTTGACTCGTCAATTAACTCGCGTCGGGATCCCAAGTAGCCCCCGTCCATAGTAACTCGGAATTCCAAGTTTCCAACGGGTGTGGCGTAGCTTCCAACTGCCGTTCTTATAGCGTCCTCTCGGCCATCGGAGTTTCACCCGAATGCGCGTCAACAGAGAGACATTTCAATAAATATCGTTGACCTCATTCCATCTTCCATTCTGCACCTGTGCTTTTCATTCTGCAACTGCACGCTCCATTCTGCACGGTATCTCCACAACATCTCAGGACAAGGATTCGTCTCTCGTGAGAAGTTGCTTGGGTACGACTACCTCGATTTCTTTATCCAAAGACTAAACGAGCTCGCCGGCGCCATTATGCCTACCTATGCTGTCCTAGGTGCCACGGGCTCCACCGGCAGCAACATACTGAAACTCCTTGTACAAAACCCGGCAAACAAGATCAACGTCTACGTACGCTCGAAACCCAAGTTGCTGCAACAGACCCCCAACATTGCATCCAACCCCAATGTCAAGATATTCACCGGAAACCTCAGCGACACCGCCATCATCAAGTCATGTCTCGAAGGCACCGATGCCATCTTTTCTACCGTGGCGAGCAATGACAACATGCCCGACATCCACGTTGCTCAAGATACCGCCCAGTCACTCGTCGTTGCCTTGATGGACATCCGGATGACGAACCCGCAAGCCAAACTCCCCACCATTGTCTGGCTGAGTTCCGCCAGCCTCAACGAGAAATACTACAGAAAAGGTCCCGCGGTCCTGCACTGGCTGCTGATGACCGCCTTCTCCAACGTCTACGGCGACCTCGCCCACGCCGAAAGATACCTGGCTCTGCACAAGAAGTGGTTGAAGGTTGTCCTCATGCAGCCAGGAGGCTTGGTCGAAGACAAACCGCATGGCCATGAGTTGAATCTGGAGAAACCAGCGGATTTCTTAAGTTACACGGATTTGGCGGCCGGGATGATCGAGGTTGCGGAAACAGGAGGCTATGGTTGGCAAGGCGTGACCCTCGGAGTAAAGTCCAAGGGCACCAAGATCGAGTATGCGATACCGGGTCGACTGGTAAAGGGGATGACGTTTCATTACTTTCCGTTCATGTGGTGGGTGACGAAGAAGTTACATTTGCAGTAATAAGAACACGGCGGCGGAGGAATAGATTATTAGAATTCTGGCAGCGGTAGCCATCTCTGCTCTCGTTGAAAACTGTATGGCGGCCACCAACACACTCATCTTACCCGAGCGGACTTTGATACAGCATTAGACTAGCCCTTATTTGAGCCGTGGACGCGTAGTTCGTCAATTCGTCGTTCGGTGTCCATTATTGCCACCATGTACCCATCTGTGGTCCCCAGAGTCCGCTGGACTCCTCCCGTTGTGATGCCCGCATGAAATCGTCCCAACCAGCCCAGTTGAACTGTTCGCCGGATGGAGCCAGGCATTGTGAAGGGGTGGAAGGCTGTTCATTCACAGCCCATTGATTGAGATCAATCTGACGGGACAGTGGCGTGCCCAACAAACCCTGAGATCCGCTGGAGGACGGAAGCAACCCATCAGCACCGGCCTCTAGTGAGGCCATGGGATAATCAGGCATGTTCCCCAACAGAGGATCACCAAAAGAAGGCGGAACCACTTGTGAGCCAATGTTGAAATGTAGTAGCGGGTCGGTCATAGCCACATCGTTAACATTCTTCCCATCCCTTGCGTTACGGGCTTTGTTTCTTAACTTTTTAATCGGACGCCAGAGTCCACCATTCTGCGAGTCAGCGACTTTTTGCGCCCAAGGATCAAAGACGCGGTCCACAGCTTGCCAGGCTCGGTCCGCGATCGGTCCATGTGGTTGGTTGCACAGCTCAGCTAAAGCCATGGCAAGGGCATACCATTGGTGCCAAGTACCGAAGAACCATCTCCACTTTTCAGCGCAAGGTTCTGTTTCCAGGATGTGGGCAAACTCGATCACTTCGGTCGCAGTAGAAAGCACTCTCTCATGGTCTGTATTGCGTGGCGACATTTCACCCTCTTGCCGCTGCAATGGTTTATGCACAATCAACCACATGCGAGCCATGATCATGCGGGTGACCATACTCGTAGCCCATGAAAGCGGGACCGATATGTCGCAATACTGCAAGTACTTGTTTTGAAGACGTTCGTGACATTCATTGACCAATCTGTCCTTTTCCACTCGGTTCGGGAGACTGTCCGCTGCAGTCCCACTGGACAGCCCGGGAGGAACATAGTTGAGTTGTCGGATCGTGACAGAAACCTCGTGGCAGATCAGGCAGAAGGTCATCTCAGTGTAACCTTCCCGACTCACAATATCTTGTGTCTTCTCGGGGTCGATGTCTTCATCGTTGACGTTCGAGGGCATCATGGTATTATAAGACTGCTCGGTAATCATTGGATCGGAACCTCGATCCTCTGCTGCGCGTCCGTCCAGTATTATTATCTGCCACCAGAGTCGACGGCGCATTTCTGTGTTGAAAGGAGAAAGCGATGCGAAGCTATCATCGCGATGCAAATCTAAAGCATGGGCGATACGAATTGCGATGCTTGTCAGGGTCCAGGCGACTCGAGAATCATCATGACACCGAATACAGATCTGGTAAGATTGGTGTTAGCATTATTCTCCCACCCAGTCGCCCACAAGTGGCGCCGGAAGGTTTTTTACTACTGGCGAAGGACCGGAGTTGTCGCCATGGTACATACCAGGTAAATTACCAAGGCCTGTAAGGTAACCATCTCCATGCTATTGAGGATATCCGCTTGAACCAATGCCTGCTCCGTTCCATATCTGTATCTTGCCAGAAGCTCGGTCTTTTGCTCTCCAAATTCTTTCATGCATTCCTCCGGCGTCAAGCTTGTGATTGCTGCAAAGTACATTGCAAACATCAGAGCTTGCATCTTGCTCCCTCCAGGCATAGTGTCCAAGTGGTCTTTTGCACCAGTAATGAATTTCCTCAAAGTGGGCTTGTGGAGGATTCTGTTAATAGGGTCCACATTCATCAAGTATATGTTACACATGTTTTCGATTTGGAAGGGATTCGGATGCAGAAAGCGTAGGTCGATCTTGGGAGTACTGAAGTTGAAGACAAAGCCATTTCGCGAGGGCAGTTGTTGAGATGTGTGGAAAGGAGTGGCGGCCGTTTTAGCAGCAGATTCGTCGGTGTCGACCTCTTCTTTGATATCGTCGTCTGAGGTTTGGTTCAGTTCTAGTCTCAGACCTTCGACCTGTATCACGATTAATCCGGATGACACCACATGCGGCGGTAACCATGAATCTTACCTCGTCACTCAAATTGGCCCAGAAATTACTGCCGAGGTAGCGACTCATCTCGCCTTCTAAAGCGGTCTTCCCTCCTCCCGGCTGGCTTCCACTGCTTTGGCTGGTCTCGGATCGTTCTCTTTTCTTCCGCAGAGCATCTCCATTGCTGAACTTCTCGGGACTCGAGTGGGTGGGAGTGCAGACACTGCTCTGCTTCGTCTTCTTCTCGATCGCTAGGCCATCCTTTTCATCAAGGCCGGCTTTCTCGACCAAGGCTTCAAGGCGATTAAGCCGCTGTAGAAGCTTCTCGTTGGTCTTTTTCCGTTCGCCCTGGCGCTTGCGCGGCAGACGTTTGGCGCTGGGAAAGACGCAGGGAACCTTGGCCCGTTGACAGGTTGAGCACGGCTGGTTCTTGTCACATCTTACTTTCCGTTCTCGACAAGTGCCACAGCTGAGAGATTTGGCTTTGTTGGGTAGACCCGAGGGCGGCGTAGTAGAGGAGCTGGTGGTGGTGTTTGTAGCTATGCCGTTTGTGGGTGCATCACCGTTTGGGATTGGCTGTTGTCCGTCTGTAAGGGAGTCTTGATGATTAAGGATGGAGGTGTCACTATCGGTTGCCATGTTGCCGCCAGTCGAATACGGCGGATGGCACTGGTGCTAGGAGGTCGTCGTTGCCGGCTGAGAGCCAAGATATAGCTCGGATGCAGAATTAACAGCAAAGCACTAGTGGGCTGAGTACCTTCTTGGTTGCCCGAAAGGACAAGACTGACTATGGACGGAGTAGCAATTACTTTACCTCGCCAAAGTCATCGGGATCGGTCTGAGTCCAAGGAGAGAGACAAGTGGAGGTGAGATGCGACAGAGGAGTACGATACGATAGAGGATAAAGGTAGAGAAGAGTCGACTCGCGAGGTCAATCGAGTAAGCTGGAGGCCCGCAGCCGCAGGCAGATGAGGCAGGCAGCCGATTGGGTGAGCTGGGTTGGCAGAGGTGGAGACTTCTGAGTGATCGACTGAGATCGACTTAAGGCTCGCGAGTCTCAGAGTGCATCACGTCATTAGGCAGGGTGCTCGCACATCGAGCCTCGTGGACGTCAGGATTCATGCAGCACGCCGTTGGCATCCAAGCACCGCGCTAGATGTTAGGCTGTCGATGAAGCGAACACCCGAAGGAGCGGTCCAGATTAGCAGTATTTAGTTGCAAGGCCTGCCAACTAAAGTAACTGGTCGGATCATTATCTTGCTGGCTGCTGATGTCGATCAACCATTCGCAACAAGCGGGATGGACAGGGGACCTACTTGGTATACTAGCAGTAATGCCGAAGTAGCACAAGCTGGAGTGATACGTATGGGAGAGGAGAGACGAGGAGTCGATGTGAATAAATACCGTCATACTCCAATGTCCTGTATGACGGAGCACTTCTTTTCAGCTCGCCATCACTTGACTCCTCTCCAAACACGTATCGGATTCTGCACGCAAGTCAGATTCCATCGAACTTTCCATTCAACCCGCATTGTCTGGTTTTGTCCTGGTCTAGTCATTCCACAGACGATGGGATTATTGTCGACCTAACGGAATCATAGCTTGATGAGCCCCTGACGGGATGCGACAGTCCTAATGCAACCCTCATGCGCGATAAAGATCAGCTCAGGCCGAACGGGAAATCCCTGGCGAACTCGGCTGAATGTTCGGTCAGCGAGGGCAACCGTTGGGCCATGTGCCTGACAGGCCAAGTCCATATCTCATCCCAGCGTTACTTCGTTCGCTTCTCAACCTCACCGTTCGAAGTCGCTGGCAGAAGGCACCGTTTGCCTTAAACTCTCTCCAGCAACCATCGACGTGCAAACCATGCACTGTGCCACCCCAACTGCATGAGTAGCGCAACACTTCCATGACAGCAGACACGTGTTCTAGCACACGCAGACCATGGTTCACGTGGGAGTTGCTGCGGTTGTCGATTGCAGCTGATTGTCCCCATAATCGACTTATCGCATCGGAACGTCATAGGTGCGATGCTTGTTGTATATGGCAGAATAGCGTTATGTGCATCTACAGCGGGATGGCGGTGCAACTGGCATTACTTGTCTGGCAGTCGAGGTATTGGTTGGTACGATCTCTTGTGTCTTGTCACCACCCTATACATCTTCTTACAGCGACAGATAGCTGTTACCGTTGACGGTCTTTGCCTGAAGGGATTGCCACTGCAATCCAGACAGCCCCAGAATACTTGAGAACGCAGCGTCCCTCTCTCGCATCCCTTCGAAAACAACCTTGCTCCTGTTGATGAATGTCACTTCGAGGCTCTGCAAAGAAATCATGGGGATTTTCGATGCCGCAGAACCGTCCTTCTTACGCATCTCCACCAACTCGAGGAATGAGTGCCGCCAAAGTTCCTTTCGCTTGATACTTGAGACGAATCGAATCCCCCCAGAGTAAACAACCAATCGGCCAACGACGCCTTGTGAGAATGCTCGATATGAGACGAAATCAGCATTCAGAATGGTCGTCGTAGAATGGACACTATGCCAATCTTCGTCTTCGTCCGATTCAGTGGCATCAACGGTAACTTCGGGAGCTGCGTGCGCTAGGCTGTGGTAAGATGATGCCCGCGCACTATTCTGCTCAGATTGATAGACGCGATCCGCCACTCGTTCAATCAATTGCTCCCGTATAATCTGACCATGTCTCCTCAAATATTGAAAGGCCCATTCAGCTGCAAGGCCACCAGTTAGCCAATAGCAGCTTTATTGCATTAAACAAAACCAACCGTCGGTGGGTATGTCCCAAAGTGCCCATTTCATCGGGCTTACCAATAGTCGATACCTGGGATATTTGCTCGCAATGGGCCAGCAAAAGAAGAAAGCTCCTCCGATGATGAAGCTCATAATCTTCATGCAATATGCCATTTCCGTCAGTACGGTTACCAGAAAACAAACGACAAGGAAGATTAGGGTGGTGGCAGTTTTTCGGGGATAAATCCAAGCATGAAAACTAGCGCAAATAACAAAGTTTAGCTACGGCTTAGCATTTGATGAAGACAGCAACCACTTACTTTGCAAAGACCTCAAGCATGTTGGCCATGTCGTTCAATTGAAGCTGTACAAAGGGTCCGAGGTCGTCAAGTAGTGGCTCCAGCCAGTGGTTTCGGCCATGCTTGTCCACAAGCTCGCCAAACTTGTAAGCTTGACTCCGTTGATCATGCGATCTGTGCATCGACGCGCGCAAGGCTTCTACAGACGAAGGAAAGTAGCGGTTCTTGACGACCATATAAATAACATATCCATACTGTTTCCGTCAACTCTCAGCCGAGCAAGTATATGAGGAGTAGGCTGAGACTTACCACAAAGCCCATCAAATGCTGGGTGTACCACAAGCAGATGTAGACTGCAAGCCACTTGGCAGTATTCATCGGGTCTCTGCAGTAGATTTCGGAGTCAGCATGTCTGCAATACAATTGTCTCGGGAGGTCAAATCAGAGTGACCATAGCATGTCTCATTCCTGGCTTGGCAGGCCATCCGATTGATGCGTCAATCGAGGTCTCGAATGCCTAGCTTGCCCAGGATAGCCAAATTCGAGGGTGACTGGGGTAAAGGAGCTCCGAAGTCTACTTACTCCCAGCGGTAAATCGACCGCATGTCCATGAAGAAAGCTATCCCAAATCCACGTGGTGAGTAAATGTATCGACGGCCAGAGATCGGACAGGGTTCTGGACAGGCTTAAAAGTTGGCTTGCAGCGTACCTTGCCACGGGGCGCTGGCTATGGTCAAGCGCTCAACTTGAAGCCGAAGACTATCAATATCGAATGGGAGTTCGTCAAAATCATCGATGTACTGTCCAGAGAAATCTTGGGTATGGAAGAGCAAGTACTGACATTCTTCAGCAACCTTCTTACACTGTACCCAGGAAGGAATACCTACATGACCAATCCATTTCAGCCAATCATACCCTGTATTATTGCTTTCGTCGTCTTGTTCCACAAAGTACTCGGTTTTCGGGAATTTAATATGTCGTTTAGGGACGACTCGAACTCTCTGGACATATCGACTCAAGGTATGGGCAGCTCTAAGACTTTCCCTTTGAGCTTCCAGTTTTTCTACCTTCTCCTTGAAGTCGCCATTGGAGGGTTTGGGATCTTCCGACGAAGACACGGACTGGGCCCGAGATAGGTTGTCGTGGGCTTCGAGGAATTCTATATCCATATCCTTGGAAATATATGGCCGCTCAATTCTAGACAACCGGCCAGCAGTTGATCGTGTAGCTTTACCCTTGACTCCTTCCTTCGGATGCAATATTGCTGCCGCGACCGTCTGCAGATTAGTTTGAACCTTGGCTGCCAGGCCTTTTTCATTCTGGTTGGATTCGAGTTGGGTCGGGTTGAAGGCCGGATCGTACTTCAGCACTCGTGTAGCTGGATCGCCCGGTCGCGTTAGGTCTTGATGTTCATGTTGTTGATGCCCGGGAACGAATAACCGCTTCGTTGCTTGCTTCGTCTTGCTGGCAAGCTTCTCAAGCTTACTCTTACGCGTGATCGGGCTCGCTTGCGAAGATTCCGATGTGTCAGAAGAACCTGGACTAGGGAAGCTATGTCTGGCATCGTGTGTATGCCCGTTCAATAGGGTAGGACTTTGGGATTTTGAGGGCTCCATGGCAACAGTCAATGTTGGATATGGGGCTTGCGAAAGGCTTGCGGTCTCGGGCCAGCATCCGTTAGGAATGTCTTGGTGGTACCATGCTATGACATAGCATCAATCAGGAAAAGTTGTATCAAGCGAATGTGGCACTGCTAGGTAACTGCGATTCGAAGGGACGTGGAACTGCTGGAATGTTCATGGTGGGAATTTCATGTGATATGAGGCCACTCTGAGTCTGATATAGGAAAGTGAAGAGTAGCAAGATAGTCCTGACTGGACTTTGAAGATCATAATGTCGAAGGTGAAGACTACCTTATGGACTCTGGCAGCGTTATTAGTCGACGCGCCATCAATAATATCCTGTTTATCAATACTTAAAAGCCGGTCAATCTCTTGGCACAAACCTCGGCAATCTCAAAGCTGTTGCGCCAAGAGATGTGATCTCCCAGATTTTCGACTCAAACGCTTTTATCGAGACCTCTTCACACACCGAACTTTCACAAGCCATCTGGTGTTCCTTACTCTTACACCCACCCCTTCAGTCACAAAGATGAGCTTCCCTGGTATCCCTGGGGGACAGTCCGTTCCGGGCGGTAGCGACATGGCCGGCATGAGCGAGCAAGAGCAACAGATTACCAAGGCTGTACGAGGGACTCCAAAGTCTATCCCTGAAATCCGACTTTTACTGATTCTGTTACTACCTATAGATGCAGGTGACCATGGAAAGTTGCGCTGGCAAGACCGTAATGTCAGGCGTCATGGGCTTCGCCCTCGGCGGCGCTTTTGGACTTTTCATGTCCAGTGTATGAAAATCTGCCACTGGCCATCGTTACGTCGCTCCTTGACTGACTGTGACCTTTTAAAAAAGATGAGCTACGATACACCGCTAAGCGCTCAGGGCCAGCAGCTCACGAACCTCCCGTTGAGGCAGCAGTTGAGTCGCGGTTTCCGCGACATGGGCAGCCGATCATATTCTTCTGCAAAGAACTTTGGTATCATTGGAGCAATGTTCGCTGGTACCGAGTGCTGCATCGAATCGGTTGGCAAGCCTGCTGGATTCCTACAAAATAGTGGTCTGATCTAGCACACAGTATCGAGCTAAGAGCGACTGGAAAAATGGAGTAACCGCTGGGTGCATCACTGGAGGTACTTTAGGGGCAAAAGCAGGTCCTCAAGCGGCCGCGTTCGGCTGTGTCGGCTTCGCTGCCTTCAGTGCTGCAATCGACGCTTTCATGCGCCGACAGACGGATTAACTACGGTTACACAACATTTCCTCCGTGCGACATAATACGATGCAATAGTCATAGCAGCCATTCCCTTGCAAGGATGCTCTTCACTCAAGACTTGGCGACTTGACTCTCAACCCGCTGGGCGACTCGAACCAATCACTTAGAATGTCACCCTTTTCGGATCATCTCGTGGTGAGCACGAGTGTAGCAGCCCAGTTCATCAAATACAATCAAACGCTCGCTAAAGATACCGAATTTACAAAAAATCCGCAATGCTCTGAAGGGATCGGTCCAGGTGGATTACCACCCAACAACCGCGATCTCGGAGTCCATGGCCCAAGCAAGTATGTGGACCAAAAGTCGGACTTTCGGACCACCTTTTGGCCTTCGGCTATCGAGATATCTTTCACCCCATCGAAAGTACCACGAAAGTACCCACCGTTAACTGTAGACTCCAGTCTCAATTCGAAGTCCAGAAGGGCTATTTTACCAGGCCCGTTTGAAGATCGCAACGGTTTTCGTCTGGACAGGGTTGTGACCGAAAAATCTGGCAATGTGGGGTTCCATGGCCACGCTGGGGCCACGGCGTCTGACTGTAAGGATACCTTGGAGTCGAGGAGGGTTTTCAGAGGAAGGGCATTAGGTAACGCAAGATGAATAACATTCACTCCGCCTTTTGAGTCTTGGACGGATATGTAGCTGCTGTTAGGTCGATCGTTGCTGAGTGAGTCATTGTCTTTTCCCACTCATTCATCAGAGTGGAGGCCGTCATTTTCAGGTTACCAGGAGACAGCTTTGTTAAGGCTGGCCAGGGAATATCCCTTGGCTTCTCAATCGACACATCTGCTTGAGGAGCAGCAAAAGCAGCATCGAGAGAACTGGGTTCAGACGTCAGAAATTCGTTTCCCGCTCTTGGCATGGAAGACTCACCTCAGGCTGCTCCTTGGGCTTTCTCTTCTTGTTGATGGTGAGGCAACTGAATCAGAAGTAATGGACTCAGCGTGACCGTAAGATGCCGGACGAGCAACCACCGGAGAGTCCCAGGTATCCCAAGGATCCTCGTCATCAGAGCTGACGGCTTGCTTAGTTAATCCGAGGGGGCTGTTACTGGATTGAGCATCTCTCTTGTCTCTCCGTACAGGTTGTCTTATCGGTCGCTGCTGTACCGGAGTGGAAATAGTACGGGTTTCGCTGTAGGTATTCCTAGAACCTGGCCCATCCTCGGAAAGCGATTCGCGAGTGTAGTCATACACTTCCTGTCGGGCCCCTGGCGGACTGGGATTATTGACCGCCTTAAGTGTTGCTTTCAAAGTACGGTTCAGGTCGCTGCTTGCTTCTTCTCCTACAGTGGCTTGACGAAGATCTTCAAAGAAGGTCCATAGCCCCTCCCGGAGATCACCGACAAGCTGTTTACCAGTCTCGATGAAGACTTCTTTAGGTTGCTCGTTTGAAGTCTCTCGCGCACTGGTACGGTGAGGAGGTCGTCGTGTACTCAATGTCTGACTGCGCTTGAGGAAGGTACTTGTCTGGCTGGGATGTGGTGCTTGCGAACTTGGCTTCTGCAGGACCAGACTGGAAGCTTTCCTGGTTGTGCCGACTTTCGAAAGGAGGGAAAGAGCTCTGGTATGCCGTGATCCTGCAAAAACCCTCCGCTGTGTCTGCCGTGTGCTGTTTAGATAATTCGCTTTCTGCTCGTATTCTGTTTGCCCTTGCTCTCCTTTTTCGGTTTCTGCGGGGGGACGATCATAGGAATCGAACGTAGCTGAAACATGATTCCGTGTCCGACATTCTTCATAAGAGGATCGATTGGCTGGTTCCAGCTTCTGTAACTGCTCCCGGTGCCTGAATTCGTTCCTCTTTTTGATCGCTTCATGCGTTGCCCATTGCTTCTTCAGCCGTGACAGATCGGCTTCTGCCTTTTGCAGTTCTTCTCTCAACTCAAGCACTCGCCTTTCTTGGGCGGCAAGCGCCGATAGAAACGAGTTGGAATCCCCAATGACTGAGGATCTTTTAGCGGGGGATCCTGGCCTTGTAGGTGATGACGGTGCGTTGGGTAGCGAGAACGCTGGGGTACGAGATGCGTATTGTGATACTTCAGTCATCGCAGACACCGTCAAAACATTAGATTCTTCTTGAATGACCTGAATGAGTTCGCCCTCGGCAGACAATAGACAGGGGGTCTCTTGATCTCCAATTCAACAAGCAAGGCACTAGTGGAGGAACGGGGTTGCTCCACCAACCGGGTATCAATAAGCCCCTATTCATTTTGTCGCACCTCAAAACTGCTGTATGCTATGCTTGGAAGCGGATCCTCAATTGAAGTCTCACAGATTTTAAAACTGCTTTGGTGATGGACCAGTACGAAGTCCTTGAGGAGCTGGGTAGCGGCAGTTTCGGTGTTGTTTACAAAGCCATCGAACGAGCGTCGGGAGACATTGTTGCGATAAAGCAGGTGAGTCTCAAGATCGACTTCTCGTCTTATTGGGAGATTAGAACCATTGACCATCTGTTAGATCGACCTCGAATCAAGCGACGATGATATTCAAGACATCCAGCAAGAGATCTCGGTTCTGAGCACCTGCCACAGCCCCTTCGTAACGCAGTACAAAGCAAGCTTCTTGCGCGGTCATAAACTATGGATTGTCATGGAGTTCCTTGGTGGTGGCTCATGCCTAGATTTGGTACTGTTCCTATGCGCGGCGTGTCCAGAACAGTGCTAATCGTCGCAGTTGAAAGCCGGTACCTTCAACGAAGGCCACATATCCATCATCTGTCGGGAACTGCTCCTAGGCCTCAACTATCTACATCAAGAAGGCAAAATACATCGAGACATAAAAGCCGCCAACGTTCTACTGTGTCAATCAGGAAGGGTCAAATTGGCAGACTTTGGGGTCGCCACACAGCTCACCAATATCAAGTCGCAACGCAATACGTTCGTGGGTACACCCTTCTGGATGGCACCCGAGGTCATTCAGCAGGAAGGGTATGATTTTAAAGCAGATATTTGGTCGTTGGGAATCACTGCTATGGAAATGATCAATGGGGAGCCACCGAACGCCAACACTCATCCCATGAAGGTTCTATTTCTTATCCCAAAGGCGCCGGCCCCGAGGTTAGAGGGCAATCACTACAGTCGGGACTTCCGAGACTTTGTTGCTGCATGTCTGGTAAAGGACTCCGACCGTCGGCCAACGGCGAGAGACTTGCTTCAGCACCGTTTCATTCGTGGTGCTGGCAAGGTCGAGGCTCTGCAAGAGTTGGTCCAGCGCCGGCAGCTATGGGAGAGTAGCCGCGAACGCAATGGAGAGCTGCGGTACTATGAAGAGACGCTGAAGACCTTACCTCCTCCAGAAGTGAAGGACGACTGGGTGTTCGACACTGTGAAAGCACCCACGATAGTGGCGCAAGAAGCCCAAACACAAAAGCGCCGGCGTGTCTCTGCCAGATCTCAAACTTACAGTTCCATCGCGGTAGATGCTCTTGACAAGTTGGCGCTTAATGGGGGATCGCGAGAAAAAGAGACAACGCCACCCTCCACCATGCGAAAAGCTACGACCAAGCGCCGGTCACCACCCGCACTCTTAGCCACAGCCCGCAAGCGAACGTCAAGCGGTCAAAAGCAGCCCCTTGCTACTAGTACGTGCTTTGGAAACAGTGCATCAACCGCCAGACAGTTTCGACGGGTTTCAGATAAATCCTTGAATGAGTCATCACCCACGTCCCTGACCGAAGTCGATGAAAATGAAGAACCCACGGCTGGGACTGTGACCAAGGACGGTCTCATCGGAAGACGAGCATACAACAAAGCCATCGAGATCGCCTTCCATGAAGCCTATTCTCAGACTGCGAGCCAAAGGAAGCGAGAAGCGTTATCACAAGTAGCGCAGGCTTGGAGTAAATTGGACCAAGAAGACCCTGAAGGAGAGTGCCAGCTGCTCAAGCTTATTATGGGAAAGCTGCAAACGTGAGTGTTTACACTCGCAAGAGGTGCTTCGGGCCGGCGCTGATCTCTCGCACAGTGATTCTAAGTTGTCCACAATGGTGTTGAGTCAACCCCTGAATCCTTCCGCGAGCCCGAAATTGTTGTTGGCGCAGAGTAATCCACACCTTAAGAGTCATCGTCGCCGTCAGTCGTCACTGATCCCCTCAGACAACGGTGCGGCGGGGAAGAGCATGAACCTACCTGGCCAGACGATTCCGGGGATGGAGCACACGAAGCAATTAGCTGATGTGCTGTATGGCAAATGGGCGGAAGGGCTCATGAACCGATGGCCTGCGCTCTCGTGATATCTTCCGTCTTTGAGATCTGCAGTTTGATACCCTTGTGTCCATTCTGGTATTGCCCGGTTGCTGAGTGAGCGCGCGGGATGTTCTCGATTGGGTGTTTTGGGAATCCTAAATTTCGTGTAGCATTTTTGAGGACCTTAGGGAATCAATACGACCGGCATCACGGTCATACCTTTCTTGTAAATAAACTCCGATATCTGCGTGTACAAATCCAATTCAACATGCAATGATTATAATCTACTATGCAGAAGAAGAGCCTACCCGGTCCCCAACTAGAGTAGATACGGGACACAGACCCTGTTGGGTACAATGCCCCATTGCCGAGTATCGCGGAGGAAAATGTTATTGCACCTGATGCCGCTACTAATAGCATGTGCAGCGGCTCGTGAGACGGTAAGCAAGCTTATATACCTCACCTCTCTCGCCACAAGTCTGGCAGTTTCTTCAAGGTGTACACCGTTTCTTCCAGCTCTCCGACTGCCAGGATGATCATCCGATACCTCGACTGCCAGCAGAATCGGATGGCACCACCAGTGAGTGCATGGGATCAGGTACGTCACACTTGGCCAAGGGCCCCAGCTTATATATACTTATAGGGATTCATGATTCCCCGCTGGTCACGTTTCAGTCATTATCACCACACCAACTTCCGGAAGCTATGACCTACCGGGTCGAACAGTCCTTTAACCTGCTTCATCAGTCGTATCATGGTTTCGCTCCGGCTGTAGCCGATATATGGCTTCTTCTGTAAACCGAGACCGTGTTCGGCGCTGATGCTGCCATTTCGCTTGGCGATCCACTCGTAGACAAATGGCTCCAATTTCTCTTCGACCGCCGTATCGAACCTTCGTGTCGCCACATTAAGATGTAGATTTGAGTCCCCCATGTGACCATACCCAACCACAGCCACCACGGGATGTTCATTAGTGTCACCAACAAGACCCGCCGAGCTGAGCCGTGCCCGGGTATCCTCGACCAATTCGTAAAGGTCTGACAGCGGAATCGAGACGTCATATTTGTACACTCCACCCCAATGGCCTAGACATTCAGTGATACCTTCTCGCCAGGACCATAATGACTGCATCTGCGATTCGTTATCGGCGAGTGTGCCGTCTGATACAATCTCTTCGGAAATAACGTGTTCCAGAAATTGGTCTAATTTCTCTTTGTCGTGCTCGGCATTAGAACCACTTGTTTCGATGAGGCAGTAGAACGGATGATCGCCTTCCAGCGGCTTTTTCTTGTTCGTGACATCGTGAACAAGATCCTGGCTCCGGCCATCCATCAGCTCGAAGGCCGACAGGATTTCCGACAGTTGCTGTTTGGCTTCACGGTAAGCATGTTGCACTTTCTCAAAGCTCTCAAGGGCAAAGAATGCAACATTGACAGCTTGCGATCTTTGAGGACAGAGGAGCGAGACGCCGGTGATTATTCCCAATGTGCCTTCACCCCCAATGAAGAGTTGCTTCAGGTCATAGCCCGTATTGTTCTTTCGTAAAGTGGTGAGATCGTCCATGACTGTACCGTCAGGTAAGACCGCTTCAAGACCCAACACATTGCCATGGAGACTTCCGTATCGAAGGAGACGCAGCCCACCTGCGTTAGTCGCCACGTTGCCACCGATCTGACAGGACCCTTTGGCACCCAGATCCAACGGGAAAATATGACCTTTGTCGGCCAGGAACTGGTCAACAGACTCAAGTATGCAGCCTGCATCCACAACGAGTGTGCCGGCTACCGGATTGAAGGACCTGATCTTATTGATCCGAGAGGTACTGACCACTATTTCGTCGTAGACGGGGACAGATCCTCCAACTAAACCAGAGTTTCCCCCTTGAGGCACAACAGCCAGCATGTTATCGTTGCAGTATTTTAGAGCTTTGCTCATCTCTTCTGTAGAAGCCGGTTTTATTACGAGCTTCGTATGACCCTTGTACTTTCTCATCCAATCGCTGTTGAAAGGTTCCAAATCTGCTGAGGCATCGGCCGACACACCGTCAATAACGGCAGATTCAACTCCAAGAAGATCCTTGAAATATTGAACATGGCTACTATTGAGCTGCATAGGTTGTTCAGCTTGGGGTGCAAGACTGTCGAAGTCATCTATACCTGACTGAATTTGGTGTCTCTTTTGATATTCGGGTATCTATAATCACTGAGCGTTCCGAGATTATTGTGACGGGTATTTCGGTTGACTCACATTTCAGAAGTGAACTTGATGTGTTTCTGTGAGGACGGCGCACCGGTCGTTCGACCCTCAGAGTCGGGTTGTAGAGGTTCTGTTGAAGCAGAGCTGCATCGTGCCCAACGGGTTGCTACAGTACACCTGGCAGGACCCCACGCTCGACCAGAAGATATCCTTAACAGGCGAAATGCTGCGGCACATGAGCGCGAGATCATATTTGCAGGTGGATCAAGAGACTAACCCACGTCGACGTGGGGTAACGAAAGGTAGAAAGGGCAAGGTGTGGCATCTAAAACCACCAGCCGTGGATCAGAAGCGCGCGCTTTGTCGCGTTTGATCGAATCAAGGTAATGTATCCTTGCCCCGTTGCGTGACAAAGCTCCGCGTAATAACGAAGTATCAAGAACGACATCGACTTCCACAATACTGGAGCAGTATAGAATTCTGAATTGCACAAAGTTGTCGGTCCATCTTCCTCTGATCGATCAGACTCGTACTCCTTCTCCACGAAATGTCGTCTGGATATGACAGAGCGCTGTCTGGTAAGGCCATAACCCATCTTAGCAAGTTGCAACTGATAAGCTTCAGTCTTTAGGTAATTTCACCACAGTGAATCCTGCCGGCATCACCACTGCTGACGGCCATTTGCCAGTCCCGATGGCCACGTTTTCCAGGTTGAATATGCCCTAGAAGCCGTCAAAAGAGGTGCATGCAGTCGACCTGGTGTGAAACGTTCAGCTAACAAAGTTTGATAGGAACATGCGCTGTGGGTGTTAAAGGAAAGCACATCGTTGTTCTTGGTTGCGAGAAGCGGTCTGCAATGAAATTGCAGGACACAAGGATCACGCCGTCGAAGTTATGCCTCGTTGACACGCACGTCTGCCTTGCCTTCGCGGGCCTCAACGCCGACGCACGCATCCTTGTCGACAAGGCTCGAGTCGAAGCACAGTCACACCGGCTGACCGTTGAGGACCCGGTGACGATCGAGTATATCACAAAGTTTGTTGCTGGAGTGCAGCAACGGTATACCCAAAGCGGTGGTGTGAGACCATTCGGCATCAGTACCTTGATCGTCGGCTTTGACAAAGGCGACCACACACCACGCTTATACCAGACAGAACCTTCCGGCATCTTTTCCGCGTGGTAGGTCGTTGTGTTCGCCCTTTTCGGGTACCGTTGTGTCGCTTACTTCCGAAACTCTAGGAAAGCGAATGCTATTGGCCGATCCAGTAAAACCGTTCGGGAATTCTTGGAGCGGAATCACAAAGACGGAATGGATCGAGATGAGACCATCAAGCTCACAGTCAAGTCGTTGCTCGAGGTCGTGCAGACAGGTGCGAAGAACATCGAGATCGCTATCATGGCTGCTGGTAAGACGATTGAAATGCTGCCCGTGGAAGACATCGAATCCTACGTTAAGAACATCGAAAGCGAAAAGCAAGAGGAAGCTGCGAAGAAGAAGACTGGAAGAACACCTGGCCAAGGTACAGCCGCAATCTTGACCCGCGGTTCGGGTTCGGCAGACACATAATAAATCCGACCAAGCCCTTGCTGTCCAAGTTGAAAGTTCTCTAGCGTGCGACATCTCTAGCGACATAGAGACGGGTAGCCATAGAAGGTGAATGCAAATGGTTCTTCAAGTTACCCCTTAGCGCCTCCAGGTCCCTTCTCTGCACAATCACAGCGCCACCCCAATATGAAAGAACCATTGCTAAGAAAAGCCACGCGCTCTTTATCCCAATCTGTCCGCGGCATCTTTGACATCAAATATTCGGCGTTCAGGCGCGCTGCGCACACGATCATCCTTCAACATACGGGCATCGATCCTTGCGTCCTCACCCTCAACATGAAGTGCTGGTGTTGGTGTCACGGCCTCGAGAATGTAATGGTTATCGCAGTGGGGACAATACTCGTCACTGCATTTTAGGTTAGAAGCATGTCACAGATGCTCAATCGGATTTCCGACCAGTCTTCGAAATTCGCAACATCCTTCCGAAAGCACTTTTTGCATTTCTTGCAAGCAAATGTCTGCGTTGTCTCGGATCAGCACTGTCGAACACCTCTAGACGAGCTATGGCACATTTACCATGTCAAGCTGTTGCAATAAGGGATGATCCTCTTGCTCGGCATGACATTCCGCGCAATCGAACCATTTCCGACCTTTCCCTACGTATGAGTATCTGTGCTCCACCGACTAAGACAAGAGTGGTCCACCAACAACAAGGCGATCTGATGGCCACCTGGGCGTTCAAGATGTGTTTACTATTCTTAGAATCAGTCAATAGGACGTGATGTTGGGATCAGACAGCGTAGCATCGTTACCACATGACCGTAAACATCAATCCTAGAGGCCTTTGGAGATGGTAGAGTGCTGTCTGGTAATTTTTCTTGCTGCAAAGGATGCACTATGTACCCCACACTCACATGCAACGGAAATAAACGCGTGTCCAAATTTAGAATTAGTGTTCCGGCCGCTTGTTATCCGCACTCAATAGACGCATGGGAGACTACAAACTTTGGAGAAATCAAGGTCAGTTCGAAATCTACAAGAACTCCTGTCGAACGTCCCTTTAGTAGACACTGCTGGCTCACATTTGATAGACATGTGGCGCAAAAATACAAACATCGATCCATATCACCAGCCGGACTCATGAACACATTCCAGTGTCATGTCCTACAACATACTGCTGAAGACGCCTCATTCGACGACGGCCGCCGATGATAAGACTCTCGGATTACGCTAGATGGCTCCGTCACCATGACAAGTCATCATGGAAAAGCCACAGATGAGACTTCCATTGTACGCTTCCACATGTTGCCTTTGTAGACCCTCGTTTACGCTTACGCTGTAGAGACCCGTCTCCTCCCTTCGATCCCACTTTGAGCAAATCACTCATCAGGATCATCAAGCTCGGACACCTCTGAAACGGGAGACGCAAAATCATCTACTGCAAAGCGAATTATCTGGAAGTGGCTCGCACATCAGCCAGCGCCTGTCGTTGGACAATCCTAGGCCCAACTCCCGTTCAATTCAGCGCGACATTCAAAGGTCTCAAAATAGCCGTCAGAACACTGCTGAGCCAGACATACCCATATGTCCCCCCTCGGAAGCGAGTACATGGAGACGAAATCGTCCCATGTCCTCACATTCTCCAATTCTTCGACATGGTCCTCCGCCTTTGGTTGCCATTCACTCTCCCTCCTCTTACTCTACATCCAAAAGCTTCCTAAAAAACGAGTCGGATCTGCGTGCGCGAAATGGTCCCTCAAAGACAATAACCCGGCCGGAGAGGGATGCTGATGTAGCTGGGATAATGGTGGGGCCTATCCCCAATCGAGCGACGAAACCCAAGCTGCAGTCCCAGTCCATTCATAGACCCATCGTTCAAAACAGTGGGTCGGAATTGCATGTTGGGTCTCAAAGTAGGTATAAATACTTATCGTACTGCTCCAGGCTCGAGGGCGAGGCTTACCATGTCTAGTTTTACCCGTGTCATCTTCGAGCCTGGCGACTGCTCAGCTACGAATGGAAGCTGAGGATTCCAACACAGTCGATCGAATCTCCCCTTTTAGTACTCCTCCTAGTAGTGACGACAGCATGAATGATCATCCTGTTAGTCGTGGAAAACCCGAGGTGGTACTAAACTCTCCAGCTTCACCAAGAACTCGCGATCCTGAAAATCCGGCCATGCCCTCTCGCCATGTCTTTAAAAACGTTCAGACGCGATCGCCACAAAAGAAGCAGAGTCCAGCTTCGAACGCAGCTTCGCTAGCTCACTCCGACAGACCAGCACAAAGCATACCTCTCAAACCCCCTGAGCTACCTCCTCGCCCAGATACAACATCGCGGCTACCTTCTACACCACAACCACACTCACGACTCACTTCGTGTGCCCCATTGGTTAATCAAAAACCCAGGCCAATAGATTCACGCAATACACTGCTCAGCGCTCGTGGAGAAGTTCTCGATGACAACCTACAGTCTACACCATCCCCACTCCAGCCCAGACTAATTGCGTCGAAACATGCTGTCGCAGGCCAGCTCTCACAACCGCGTGATGGATCTTCTTCGCTCGATCTGCCTCGACGGCCTATGGCGTTGAGCGACCGGGACCCTGACTCTGATCGTGTCGCCAACAAGAACGGGAATTCGTTGCTTGAATACCCAGATGGATCAACCTCAAGTAGGCGACCTCCGTACGCCAGAGTCGGTCCTCATGTCCTCCCCACAAATTACAATACCAAGGTTTACGACATGTGTGCAGGTTATGCGTGCTGTGTCGGTCAGCTAATGCGGGTCTGGGATCTGTCGTCCGGCAAAGTTGTCTTGAGCCTTGCCCTTGGGGAAAAGGAAGTGAAAGCAACGGCTTCAGCCTTCAAACCCGGCTCCAATTCAGCTGAGGAAGGGTCGCGTCTGTGGGTCGGCACTAATTTTGGCGATCTCCAAGAAGTCGACATTTTGACGCACAAAGTGGTTTCGTCAAATCTAAGTGCACACAGTGGGCGCGAAATTGTCAAGATACACCGCTACCAGAACACCATGTGGACTATAGACGAGGACGGTCTACTTTTCGTCTGGCCACCGGGTGACGGTGGCTTACCAACGCTGGGAAGCATGCCGATAGCACGCAAGGTACCCAGAGGACACATATTCTCCATTGTTGTTGGTGGACTATTGTGGTTCGCGACCAGGAAGGATGTACAAGTATTCTATCCCTCGGCCGATGATCATGGGGACTTCAACATAAAGCAGCAGCCTGCTAGTCAGCCTGGTGTGGGCGAGATAACGTCGGGTGCTGTTGTCGGATGTCAACTAGACGAGATCTATTTTGGCCACAGCGATGGTAAAATTTCAATCTACTCTACTGCCAATTTCTCGTGCCTCGGTATCATGAACGCAAACGTTTACAAAATCAATTGCTTGGTCGGAGCTGGAACACACCTTTGGGCTGGCTTCAACACTGGCAAAATCTGCGTCTACGACACACGAACCAAACCGTGGAAGGTGATCAAGGACTATCATGCACATGAAGGACCTGTGATCAGCTTATCAGTAGATCGGAGCAGTCTGTGGACATCTGGACAACTGCGAGTGGGGTCTCTCAGCTTGGACAATACGATCCGACTATGGGATGGTCTGCTTGAAGACGATTGGCTTGGTACGTCTAAGGGTCAAATTTCCACGTTCTGCCCGGCTAACCATGGCTGATAGAATCCGAACTTCGAGATAACGATGTATCTTGGTGCAATTTTGAGGAGATCGAGGCTCTCGTCATGACTTGGAATGCGGGAGCATCTACGCCAGCGGGTCTGCGTTATGGGGAGGGTGATCCAAATATGCTTCGCCTCATTCTACCGACCGGCAGGGCTCCTGACTTGCTCGTCTTTGGCTTTCAGGAGCTAGTGGATCTTGAAGACAAGAAACTCACCGCCAGTGTGTAGATCACCCTCCTATCTTCTAACTTCGCAGAACGTTGTCTAATCCGTTTCACTAGAGACGCTGTTCAAGGGAAGTAGGAGGAAAGACGGTAGCGACCAAGAACACATGAGTCGCCAGTACAGAGACTGGCGTGATCATCTGGTACGTTCTATTGAGGACCACATGCCTGCAAACGAGTCCTACGCTGTGCTGCATACTGCTAGCATGGTAGGTCTGTTCAGCTGCATCTTTGTCAAAACCTCAAGCCGTCCAAGAATCAGCTCCGTACACGCCGTTGAAATCAAAAGAGGCATGGGTGGCTTGCATGGGAATAAGGTTAGGGACTCCCCACTCTTACATATTGTCGTATCATTGATCTGTCGCAGGGCGCGTTGATTGTCCGCTTTCGATTCGATGACAGCTCGATATGCTTGGTCAACTGCCACCTAGCAGCAGGTCAAACCCAAACTATGCATCGTAACAACGATGTTGCGGCTATCCTGGAGTCTTTTGCCCTACCTGCCGAACAGGATAGCACGCTTTGCTCAAACTCTTTTGTGGGCGGAGGAGATGGCTCCATGATTCTAGACCACGAGATATGCATCCTCAATGGCGACTTAAACTACCGCATCGACACTATGTCCAGAGATATTGTCCTCAAGGCTATCCAGAACAACAACCTGTCGAAGCTGCTCGAAAGAGATCAGTTGCTAGTGTCGAGAAAAAAGAATCCCACGTTAGGCTTGAAAGCTTTTGTCGAAAGTCCGATCACTTTTGATCCGACATACAAGTACGACGTTGGATCCGACGTCTACGACTCGAGTGAGAAACATCGAGCACCAGCATGGTGTGATCGCATCCTCTACCGCGGCCCTGGTAAGATCAAACAGACGGACTATCGCCGCCACGAGTTGAGGGTATCCGACCATCGCCCTGTCACTGGTAATTTCAGGATACGCGTGAAATCAATCGTACCGTCGCAGCGCGCAGAGGTTTGGCAAGAGTGCCAGCAGAGATTTGAGGCCGTCAAGCGTAAGGTTGAGCAAGAGGCTAAGTATGAAGCCGCTTGGAATGCTTTGTGTCCATGCTGAAACGAATTTCGTCGCAGGGTACAGTACCTAAGAGACGTGCTGGGGCTAGGTGTAGAAGAGGCACGTGGCCTGGTCCGTCCCTCGTCTACCTAGGTTGGATTGTGGTGCAGGTGACATTGTTCCTCTTCTATCGCGCAAGCGAAGGCGTCAACAAAACAGGCATCGAACGATACTTCGGCCATGGCAGATACCACAGGACATTGTCTGGACGGCAGAACGGCAACGGAGTAGCCAGCGATCATATCAGCAATAAACCGGGCAGGATATGGTTCGTATCGATCAGGATTGCAGCATGGCTAGATAAGAGAAGACACGGTATCTCCCTTCTCTCGACTGCATGCGTGCTCGACCTTATACCGTGATCTACGTCACAGCACAGCAATCGCCAGTAGGTTGTTCTATATGAATCTTTCCCGTCTTGTATCTCATGTCAAGGGGTCACATGTTTTCTACGATTTTCGGCTGAGATTGGGTTAAACATCACGTTGGCCGAAAGAAGATGATACAACGAGTTGTATTCTCCATCATTGTCCACTTTGAAGATGCCAGATGTCCACTAACCACACAGACTACTAGTAAGCGCTGTGACGGTGCATCCCGGATTGCATGCTGATTCATGGCGGGCAGCGCTCCTACTAACAGTGGCGTGCATGGTACTGTCAAAGCTGTTCGGATCCGATCAAGCCATCTTTGCCTCCTGGTCAGTCGCGGTCTTGTAGAAAGCAGCAGCTGGCATTAGTTTTGCCCATGGCCAAGTCATCGAGAAGAGGTTGTGTCTGTGGAGCGCAATCCCCAGGACGGCACTACACGAAAACCGAGAAGCCTCGGTCTGGGCTTATGGATTCAATGGCCGGACTACGCCCTACAATCTGGAGCTTGACGATTGGTATCACCACGTATCACCACGTATCGTCATGTCTATCGATCTGGACATGCGTATGACAGTCTCGCTCGAAGCCCCTTCGAATGTGTGAAACAGTGTGTGTCTGAGTCTTGGACTCCGGGCAAACGCTACCAGCTTTCCAATCCTCATCTCATGCACTTGTAGGGCATCTGATTTGGCTGGCAATCGAGGTTTCGGATACCCCGTTTGGTGTGAGATCTGAGCAGCGAAGAGAAGAAAATGTGGGTATGCAATGATGGATCGATCGGTTGGAATAATCGACGCGATCCAGATGTTCCTTATTAGCTGGAAATCCTCACGTACGCAGGGTTCTTCCTCGTCTCATGGTGGAACGTAAAATATATCACCATCTTCTCACACTCTCATCCTGTCACATAACAATTCTCAAGTCACTCTGTCCCCCAACACTTTTGAAAGAGGTACTACTCTGGACGGTTTTCACGCTTGATACGACCGTCTTTCCTTATTGGCTGCAATGGTATGCTCAGCATGCCTGATTCAACTCAATCAACTGCTGATATTCATGTTCAAACCCCCTGGGGGCTCCTGTCTGGGGTTATATTGAGTTTTCATATATACATGTGTGTTTTATAAACGTTATATACGGTAATAATTGTTGTATTTTACGTATAAAGAAATTTTCACAGCTAAAGGTATATAGTTCGTCAGGCAAGGTTTATAGCGTTAATTACTTCTATTTAACTATTTTCTTTTTTATTCGCGATTACGAATCTTTTACTATATAAATATAACTTCGTTACTCGTAGTTTTCGGTCTACTAGTTTTTCTTCGACGTTATAAACGATTATAAATATCTAATATTTCCGTTATATCTATCTACTATAATACGAAGTAATTATAAATAATTATCGCGTTAGCTATATTTATTATATAATCTATATCTAAACGTTCCGTTAAACTATTAAAGTATTTTTTAACCCGTATAATTTTAAAAAAATCGCTAGCTATAGAATCGCTAGCTAGAAACTTTATCCGGTTAATTAAATTAAAAAGTAGTAGAAAAGTCGGATAGCGCGTTTTAAAAGCGATAAAAAAAATTTAATCGAAATTAAAATAGATTATTCTAGTTATAATAAAATAGTCGACGTCCGCGTAGATAGATATAGTTATTACGGATATAAAAAAATACTACCGTCTAATTAAATTTATAATTATTACTATTACGAAAATATATATATATTTCTAAAATAGTATACGATTATAGACCAAACGAAAAATATATTATAAAATTAATTTATATTCTAGAAAAACTAGAATATAATCTAATAATAAAAAAAAAGAAAAAAGCGGAAAAGAATCGAAATTCGATACGCTAGCGACGTTTTAGTAACTAGACGGCGAATTTCGTTTCTAAACGTTTTAATTATATTTTCAAAATTTATATAACGCGTCTAATATTTTATAATTTTTCTTTTAATAATATCGTTTTCGATATAATATTATATCTATCTATATATTTATAATAAATATTAAATAAATCTATTAATTTTATAGTTAACTATAAAAATTAAAAGAAATAAAAAAAAGAATTATTTTTAAACTATTATTATAATCGGCCTTTTTTTATATATAATGATATTTTAGTTATATAAATATATACTAAAATAAATTAAAAAGAAAAAATACTACTACGAATCGAATATAGACTTTCTAATTAATAAAATACGATCGTAATTACAGCTAGAAATATAAATTTCTATATTATAATATCGTTAAATAAATAATATAATATTATTTTAATTAATATTTTTAAAAAAATATTTTATATTTATAGATATATATATATATATTTTATAAATAATATTAGATAAAAGTTATAATAAATATAATTAAACCCGAAACTAATATAAATATTCGGAATAATACGATTTCGACGCGCTAGCGATAATATAATAATATTTTATCTAATAGAAATTTTAATTTTCTATATTTTATTTATTTAAATAATCTTTCGCCGTTAATATAATTTTTTTACTTTTATATATATAAATATATCTTTTCTATTATATATTAGATATTTATACTATATTACTCGCGATTATAGCGATATATATCGTTTATATTCTATTTTCGAATATTTAAAAAATTACTTTACTAATATTTACTTTAAATATAAAAAAGATAGAAAAAATTTATCCGATTATAAAATAATATAACTTTTTCTATTGTATTATTTCTAGATTAACTATAATAAATACTTTATTTTTTTAATTCGGCTATAAAGTAAATAATAAATATTTATCGATTTACGGTTTAAAATAAAAGAGAATTTTCTTTTAATAACCGTAAATTTATAAATAGATTGGTCGTCGAATTAAATTTCGAATCCGGATTAATTAATCCGATCCGATCCGAATCGAATTTTAGATCGGATTATATAATTTAATCTAATTTGACTAATCCGCTAAATCTATATAGTTCGTATAATTCTAATATAAAAATTATATTAATTATTTAAAAAAAAATTAATTAATTATATTAGCTAGAATGATTCTAGTTATATTAAATATATTAATTTAATATATTATTAATAATAAAAATTCAAAAATAATATATATATATAGATTTATTATATATATAGAAGATTTAGTAGATATTCGGATTTAATTCGGATTCGATCCGGACCCGACCGTTTAATAAATCGAACCGGTTCGACCTACTAAAATCGGGTCGAATTCCCGACGGTTCGACGAAAATCCGACCCGAAATAGCCAATCTATTTATAAAGAAGTTTATTTTAGATATTATAAATATTATTAAATATATTTCTATTATTAATACGATATTATATAATTTTATATAGAGATCTATAATTTTTAACTATTTCGCGGTAATATTAAATTCTTTTTTTAAACGTCTGGATATATATAAATATACTAACTAAAATCTATTTTATAAAATTAAAATTATATAAATTAAATGGTTTATTTTAAAAGATAAATTTTATAAATATAAAATATAGCGGGCCGTTATTATTTCTAAATCTTTTCTATAAAACTTCGGCTTCCTTTTATATTTACTATTTCTATTTATTTTTTATTATAAAAACTTTATTTTACCGGCGGTATCTAGATTTCTATCTTTTAAAATAGTTACTATTAATATTTCGATAATAATATAGACGTCTACTATAGTGTTTTATTTTACTACTATATTATATCCGTTTTTCGGTCTAAAATCTTTAGATATAATTCGATAATCTTTTATACGAAGTAGTTAATCGCTAATATATTACTATAAAATCGAGTAAAATTCTATAAATTATAATATTTTCTATTATAGAAAGCTATAAATTCTATTCGCTTCCGGCTAATATTATTTATTAGATTTCGAATAATAGACTAGATTAGTCTGGCTACTTCGGTACGGGTTTCCGTCGATACTATAGAAATCCGATTTAAATTTTAGCGAGTCGGTTTAATCCGACTCGCTAAACGGTTCGAATCGGTTTCTAATATTAGAATCGAAAATCGGATCGGATTATAAAATAGAAATCGACAAAATTCTAATCCGATTCGATATATAATTATATTAGATAGTCGAATATAAAAGTAATTATAGATAATATAAAACGGTAATATATTTTTTTAATACTAGTTTATATAAAAGTTATATATAAATATTAATTTATATACCGATATAATATAAATAGTATTAATTTCTTCTAAATAATTCTATAGATATATATTTTTTTTTT
>SAUG01000004.1:0-273601 GCA_011316305.1 Rusavskia elegans
GGGGGGGGGAGGAGGAGGGGAGATTATACGGCGGAGCTGCATGCGGAGTAGAGTTATGCCCTAGGGCGTGGATTCTATAATGGGCAGGGCGTGGCGGCAGGCCGGGTCAAAAAACATGAAAGAGGGGAAAATAAAAGGAGAAAACAAACGAAAGAAAGATGTGCGCCGTTCTCCAGACACAAAACCAATGTAGCCACAAATGCTCAGCTCAGCAGTCGAAGTACCTCCAAGCTCCAGAGTCCAGAGAAAGGTCGAAAAAGAACCTTCGACCTTGTCCTGGAGGAGAAGAAATAGAGTCGAGTCGAGATAAATGCTGAACTTTGAGAGGTGCTAGGAACTGTAAATGAGAGACTTGGGTGGTTGAGAGGGGTTAGGAGTTGGGAAGGATCAGGAGTTGAGGGATGTTAGGCATTGAAAGCTGTTTGGAGTTAAGAAGTGCCAGGAATTATGGCCTGGCGTTGGGTATCTAAGGAGTTTATATCTTCTTCGAAAATTTTGGACTTGAGAAGGGAGCTCTGTATACTGTAGCAAAGAAAGAACTGGACTCTGTATCACCTGAAGAATAGGACCGATCAGATATGGATGCATCCTTACATACTGTAGATGCCAGTTTGCGTATATCGTCGAGTCTTGGAAGGAAGTGTCTTCCTTACAACGATAGAAGAAGTCAGAAGATTGGAAGGACTGTGACACCACTCTGGTCTGTTTCCTTAAATGGTACTGTATGCTAACCGAAAGTGAACAACCTTACACAGTTTTTGAACGCTCCTTGCATACGAGTATCTGGGTTTAATCTCTCATCATCTGTTGTTTTAGAATAGGCTCATGGGTTGTCTTTTCCATCGCAACCTTGAATGCAGTAGGCCCAGTTTCGACGCTAGCCTCCGTCCCAAGCACGTCACGAACAAGTTCAGCAAGCTTGACATCACTCCCTTTGGTTCCGATGATGCCTATAGCAGCTGGCAGCCATTCTTTGTGCATGGTAATCTTTGAGATGAACGAGGTCTGGCCAACTATTCAAGCAAATCAGTGAGTGCTCTCTTTTTTTTTGGGTTGATGGTCTCGAAGTGAACTTACCTGGAACAATTATTTCAGGTGCTCCAGCGTAGGGTGAGAGGCTGTAGATGAAGAACCCAATGCCAGTAAAGCCCGGTGCCGATCCAGGATATTTGTCTCTGTAATCGGGCTTCCCCGTGCTCCATGGCACGACAAAAATTGTATCTGTGCAGCCGTCTTTCGAAGGTGGCATGATACTCTTTTCCCACCAGGATCTAAATATCTTAAGTTGCTCAAAGCCTTTCGCTTGTTCTTCTTTTGTGATCGTAGGGCTATAGTCTCTGTATCTCGGTCGTCAGATCCATTAATGTAGCCCCATGCGTGCCTTGCTCACCTTTTGAATTGCAGTTGGGGGTTCACAACCGCAGCTCTCCCAAACTTAGATTGGTAGTCCTCGAAAAATTTCTCCATGAAGCTAGACCATTGATCTCGGTTGGCCGCCCATTCGAACACATGCTCAAAGTGCTCGGCGAGGGCAAGGTCCGTCTCGACCACCTTTGTTTTTTGCCACGTTTCCTCAAGACTGATCCTAGTTCTCTGAATGCCAAGATGAAGTTCTAGTTTGACGACGAATGCCTCGAAGACTGCTTGAGATTCTTCATGCTCCACGGGCCAATAGTCTGTTGGGTATAAGATCTTGACCGGTTTCTGTTATTTTGAGTCAGCAGAATCTTGGCATGTACACTCGCAATACAGCTACGCACCTTCTTGCACTCAGAATCTGTTGCTGAGTGGTAGAGCGCTCTCGATAGCTTCGCAAAATCTTCCGCGTTCCTCGCAAACCCTCCAACAGTGTCAAAGTCGCTAATAAGGCATTATTTCAGTGAAATACTCTTGTTGACTGGGGAATACTTACCCGGAGTAAGGAATGATGCCATCACAACTTGCCGCGCCAAGGGAAGGCCGCATCCCGAAGATACCTTGCACTGTGGCAGGGTCACGAATACTTCCAAGAGCTGTTGGACGTGAGTATCATACAGTATTGTCGGAGTTTGGGGCTTACTGTCTGTCCCTATAGTGAAATCAAGCCATTTGTATGTTGCAATCGCAGCCGCGCTTCCTGCACTACTTGCGCTTGGATCTTGATATCCATCGGCTCGTGGATTGAATGGAGCATGGTAATCAACCCAGTCACTTGTTGCCCACTCGGTATCAGCAAACTGTGTGGTCTTCAGCTTGCCCACTATAACAAAGCCAAGCTCTAATAACTTATGCACCACGGCTGCATTTTCGATACGAGGCCCGTAGAGCTGAGTATAGGCACGAGACGACGCCCCAGTGCGAAGGCCTTTCAAGTCGATGATATCCTTGATTCCAATTCGGTAGCCAGCGAAAGGCTGTGTTTCTGTTTTAGTAAAGGAAAGGCGAGATGGCACGGCAATCGTGAGAGTAGAAGGATAGGTCTCGCCATAGGCAGCTGCATCAAGAGACCTGTACCTGAAACAATGTCAGAGGAATTGCATTCCACATGCACAACAGAGCCGAGCTTACTGGAAAGGATCGCTAGACGGGACTGTAGCGACAACGAAAGCCCCAGATGTGTCCGGATACAGCCTGTAAGATGCGTGCAGGTTTCCCTGTTCTAAGAAATAAGGGCCCTCGGGGTATTTCGTCGATTTGTTCGAGACATGGATGTAATTAATTTGCTGGTTTCCATACTGCTCCAGAAGTTCCTTTGCATCAGGCTGCAGTGAAGTTTCAAAACTGTCTGATTGCACCACGAGAGTTTTCAGATATCTCTTCGACCAGACATCGTCAGAGCGTTCAAACCTGGCAATAGTGTCGAGGAGAAAAGTCGTCGATATGTCAAGATCTCCAACCGTCATGACGGTGCAAGGCTCCCGGACCTGCCCCTGGCCGATGGGATCGCCGGTCTTCCGCAGTTAGCACGGATCCGATTGCTGGTGAGGATACTTAGGAGGAAACGGCATATACCTCTGGCGTACTGTGCATATAGTACGCAATATCATTGAACCTGATTACCGTCGAGGCATATGTGTCCTCGGTCATGGCTCCGACCAAGCATCTAAGAATGGCTGTGGCAAGGAGGGGAGGAGTCAGAAGGCGCATTTCAGATGGTGACCGGAGGTTGCGCTGGCGACAAGATGGGCTAATATTGTATTGCAAGACCGGGGACTTGCAAGAGCCGCTCGCTGTCTCCTAGTGATCCAGGCAGCAGGTATGTCACCGTATGTGTGATTTTGTAAGGTATGAATCAATTGATTCCAGCCCAGAGAGAAACCCTGGCCCAAATACTAAGCTATTACATAATGCGACTGTGGGCGGAGGTGTTGCCTGCCACTTGGCTCGTTGACACGAAGAAAATGCATGGTCCCACCGGGATTGGATTACTGTACTGCGCTGTACTGTATCAATTGCTAGGATCATATTTAGTAAGAACATAACTACAGCGCAGTCTGACCTGGACCGAATGGACAACGACAATCTGCTTTCCGTACCTTATTAATCGGTAGTGCATCACGGCCACCTCTAGCCGTTGTGTCTTCGGAGCGCAACAATAGAGCGCAACAATTTAGTGGCGCAACAATTTGCCACCTACCACGAACTTTGCAGGCCTACAAAGCCACTACTACCACCTCTTTTAAAAATTCTAAAGAGTGCAATCTTTAGAGGTTAATCTATCCTAAAATTCTGCTTCTTCACAATTCTAATCTACCTGCTTACCTGCTGGTTAAATCAGGTACTGGCCCTTAAGGCCCTTCGAATAATCTTGGCGGCTCCGCTGTAAGGCTAGCACGCCAAGACCTCTGATAGTAGACCTTTTAAGAAATTTATCGGTTTTATACGGTCGCAGAACTATTTCCTTACTGCTACTAAGTAAGCTTGACAAGCCCTATAATCTGCACTTTTCAAAACCCTGAAAGGAGGTGGTGGTGGTAGCTTTGTAGGCCTGCAAAGTTCGTGGTAGGTGGCAAATTGTTGCGCCACTAAGTTGTTGCGCTCTATCGTTGCGCTCCGAAGACATAACGACCTCTAGCAGAATGACCGCCTGTGATATCATCGCGGTCCCCCTCAGCGACCCGCAAAGACTCTCGGAAGTGAAGTATGCTTGAGTTTGACATCCTTATGACCGCGACTGGAGGCTGAGATGGTAATAGCATTATCGTGGTGCCCGATTTCGCGAAAGATGGCACGCAGCCTGACAACAGCCAGGATTGGGTCAACTCCATGATGCCACCTGATGGAACTCAGGCTCAGATTTTGCGCTTCGAATATCGAATTTCCTTGAACGGTCTGTCTATTTGGCACCAGCTAAGCCAAAATGGTGATGACTTACTACGCATCTTCCGCCGCGAGGCAGGGAGATATCAGGTATGCTCAAATAGGCTATTTGATGAGTGATATGCTTTACTCATTCTCTTCAACGTGAAGATGCTAGAAAAGCCAGTAGTAGTAATCGGATACGGGTTGGGCGGTCTCATCGTCAAACGAGTACGTTATCATCCGAAGCTCTCCACGGCTTCATCCTACTTACTTCTCGGGAGGCTCTAAGTGTACTCTCTGATCCAGCTATGTCTGCTGAGCCAACCATGCAAGTGTTCACCAGGGACTTCTTGAACATCATCGCTGGTGTTATTTTCTTCGGCACTCCACATACAAAGATCAAGGAGCCCAAGCAGTGGTGTCGATTAACACAGTTATTGAAATTCGCAGCAAAACTTCCAAAGCGATTTCTTGCACACTCCGAAGCAGATGCAATAGATGCAGCTATCATAAGCGAAGACTTTGAACAGTCGGGACTCGAAGCTCGTGTACTCTCAATCTATGAGACCAGACCTACAATAACAAAGTCAACTCGATGGCTGCGGAAGGAAGCGGCTATGGTCAGGGTTGATATTTTCCTGTCAGCAAAACATTGCTGACGACCGCTTCAGCTAGTAGATAAGTCCTTTGCCGAAACTTGGGCTAAAAAGGAAAAATTACTGGGTAACGATACCTCTCACGAGACGGTGGGTATCTTTCGCCAGGGATCAGCCATCCACCAAGAAGTTGGACTTCTTTTGATGTTTGCGCTTAGCATGCGAAGGGACGACATGACCGCAAGTGCGATTCAAGGTAAGGCATCTTCGTCCACAACCGCGCTTTAGTTGTCTTGGCCATGTTGACGACAATAAGGAGCAAACTTTGCCAATCAGATGGAACTCTGGGAGGACTCGATTTCACAAGTTTCAATGAATCGCGAACGCAATTGTATGACGATCTCCATGTTCCATTCTAGATGTGTGTCCACTGACAATGTGCCTCATTAGACTCCTCTGACGGCGCAAATTTCGGATCAAGTCTGGCTTCAAACTTCGATGTCGTTCCTTCCAACAACATGGGCGAATATGTTGACCATGAGCCTGAGTCAAATATATGGCCATGTTACTCGTGGGAGGGAATTGAGGAGGTGCGGAATTTCATCGGACGCGATGATATTTTCGAAGCGATCGATGAATGTTTCTTCAAGGCGACAGCCTCAGAAACGACCCTCTCTCCGTTCAATGTTCAAAGTCTACCATGCTGCTGCATCAGTGGTCTCGGTGGAATGGGCAAAACGCAAACGGCGATTCAATACGCAATCTCACGACGACAAAAGTTTGATGCAATCTTCGTCATTCATGCCAACAATAATGTCAAGCTTTCGGAAACATTTCACAGAATCGCTCCCACTCTTGGTCTTATAGACGATGCGGACGAGGGAGGGAAGCCGAGTGAGGAACCAGACTTCGTCGTCAATCGGAGTAAGGCGTTGAAATGGCTATCATGTCCGAAATTCTCCCCCACGGCTCTGAGCAAGAGATCGAGTCTCGAGGACACAATCACTCGTAAGCCCAATTGGCTTCTCATTTTCGACAATGTCGAAAATGCCTCTATTTTAAGATATTATTGGCCTTTTGGAGATGTTGGTTGCATTCTATTGACGACTCGGGACGCTAGGAATAGCAATTATCTCCAGTCGCAGAGCCGTGTAACTCCTATATATCTGGACAGGTTGGGCACAACCTTTGCATCAAATCTGTTGCTGCAGCTCAGCTATAAGGATCCGAGTACAAGTAACACCAATGATGCTTCCGCCATTGTTGACAAACTTGGAGGTCTTCCTCTCGCAGTTGAACAGGTTGCTGCCTACATCCACCGAAAGTGTATGACGCTGGGTGAGTTTCTGGATCTGTACAACAAGACGTTACTTGAAAGACCGAAAGACGATATAGGCATTGTCTCCTGGAGTCATGAGATCGTTACGTCATGGGCGATGGATGGTCTGAGCACCGCAGCAAGCTCCTTGATTCGGATATACTCCTTCATGGACCCGGACGGCATAAAAGACTCGGTCTTATCTAAACCTCAACTGGAAAACCTTCCCCAAGACTACCCAGCCGAAGAGCTTTCCTACATAGACACTCGCGGGGAGTTGCTGAAAAGCTCACTGATTAGGGTAAACATGGGCGAAACTCCTGCCATTGTACGAATGCACCGATTAGTTCAAGACATTGTCCTAGCCAGAATGACAGCTCTTAAGCGGATCGAAACTTTCACCTTTGTTGTCAGTGTCATCTTTGAAGCTTGGCCCTTCACTGAGAACAGCTGGGATCATCAAGCTGGATTATGGCCAACCCAGGAGGCTTTACTCCCACATATTTTTCGATTGGCCCATATTACGGCTGCGTATGATTTCAGTGGTCTCGAACTCTCACTGAAGCGGAAGTTTATAACATTACTCTCGAGTGGCGGATGGTGAGCACACTGCTTTAAGACTTCGATATTCTTTGGACTGATCAATCCTTTAGGTACCGTCAAGAATGTGGCGACTTCGATTCCGGAATTCCTCTCTTTGAGCTTGGCATAGAGATGTGCGCAAGCTCACCCGAAGATTTCTTGGATCTTCGGGCTGATCTCTCCTTCGGTCTCGGTGGTGCGACTTGTGACACCAACAGATGGCCCGAGTTTCTTGTGCACGCACTGGAACAACTTGATTATCGCCTTCGTTCGGACCTTGCCAAAGGGAGTCCCCCAACCTCAAACACAGCAATCGCGTATAGCGAGCTCGGTCTTGCCCAGACTCTTATGAAACAATATGAAGAAGGAATCCTCAATTGTGAGAAGGCAATCGAAATCTACAAAGTTCAACCGGATGTCATTGGTGGTTCCTTTTCTCCTGCTTTTCCCAACCTTCATCATGCTCTGGCGCTGGTCGGAGCTGGGCGGCCACAAGGAGCTGAGGAGGGTTTATTGAGGCTTATTCAATGGCACGAAGTCCGTTTTGGTTCCAGTCATACAGAATTCAAGTAAGCTCAAGCCGATCTACACACATATATAGTCCACTACTTACCAGATATAGACTTGGCTACGCATGGCAATGTTGCGGGCTCATCTATGCTCGAACCGGCCGCCAGGACATGAGTATTGAAGCGTATTTCAAGGCTCACGTTAACTACAAAGCTACCGTCGGCCCGTTATACCACCGAAGCGGAAATGTCTGTGGAAAGATCGCAGAGTATTACTCATCGTTGAATCAATTCGAGGCGGCAGAGTAAGCTATGAAAGACTATAATTCACACCTAACATCTACTCACGAACTTTTCTAGTTTCTACTTCGACGAAGCAGAAGAGGCATATACTGGGCAGTCCCATTACAAACCGGAACTCGCTCGGCATTACTTCATCAAGAGCCAGACATTTCAGCGTCGTGGTGATGAAGAAGGGGCCAAAGACATGCTCCAAAAAGCACAAGAGCTCTATGACGCGATCGTGCCTGACCATGAGAGAGCACCGCTATCTCTCGATGTTCTCAATGGCATAGTTGCGCCCTGGGTATGGTGATCTGCACGGCCCCGCCTGAACGGTCTCTCGGCTCTTTTCCAAACAAACGTGAGCACGTGTCGAGCCCATTGAATATAGAATAGTATCAGAGATATGCATCCGATCGGTACGAGCACGACGAATGGGAGCCACATATGTTGCGAACCTGTTCCTAGCTCTTTCACATTCATACCAAATAACGTGAATACTAGCGAGAGCGGTAGAAACAGGTATGCCAGCACCGTTAGTCTCCTCTGGTCATCTGCTCTCTGAATAGCTTTCTGCGATTCCCGGAGCATCGCGCCGGTGATAATCGCGCTCTCGGTCGTTGTGCAGAGAGCGCCAAGACTCTCCGCACGAGCAAAGAGCTCATTGAAGTCATCCAGAATGGATTTCAGCTCATTCGGAGCTCGAGGCTGCTGGGTATGTGCAGGTGAAGTAGCAGGACTCGGGACTCCTGCATCGTAGTCGGACGAGCCGCGAGTTTTCAAAAATATGATGTTCTGCTTCAATCGCTGTTCGTGGTCCTCCGAGAGAGCCCTGACACACCTGAGCGTGCTGAGCACCAAATCCATTTGTTCTTCACTTGCTGGATCAAGCTGTTGGTCCCGGATGAGGCCATTAAGCCGGTTGAGAAACTGACACTCGGATGCTGTCACGAGCCTGAATAGTTCACACATCAGACCGATGACGTCTCGTTGCTCGGATGGGGGGTTAAGTGACATTCCGAAGTAAAATGGCAGAAGAGAGGCAACGTGACATATTGAGTTGAGCAGCGCGGGATCGTTTTGCGTAGGGACTTCCGGATGTGCGACTTTAATGTTTAGTTTTGGTGGTCTCGGAACAATGACTGGGATTGGTGTGATGCCCGGGTCGTCTCGACTAAACCAGGGTGGCCCATCTTGGTGGTTCATTTCCAGGCCAGTATCCAGTAGAACGACCACTGTGACCCTTTAACTTTTGCGCTTCAAGATACAGAATTCTAAAGCATACCTATTTGACCGCCGTTCTTTTTACTTCTTGTGAAGAGTGAGATTTCGTGCTCAACCAAGAAGAGCCGGTTGCTTAGAGTCGAGAATCTGCGGACAACAGTTTCGCCACACGCTGCCTTGCCCGAGATTGATTGCTGATTCTTTCTAGCAACATTCGAGTCCTTCTCATGGCATTTTCTGACCTGACTTGTAGCGAGCGAATGCGACCGAGTATACAGCGACGGAAGGACAAGCGTCAGCATCTCGGTGGCTGCCGATGGCAACGACGGCAAGTCCGAATAATCATGGCCGGAAAGATATCGGAGATGCCGCCGAAAGAACTCTGGGTCAATCTTATATTTGGTTCCGACTGCTCCTATCCATGCTGGAGACAACGAGCCACGCACAAACACTATTTGATCCGAATTTGCCTCCGGTTGGGGAGAGTCTAAGAAGACCTGCAGGCCATCGTCGAGGTTAAAATCATCTCGTCCCATCGGGGTGCCATTCGAGAAGGTATGCACCACAACATGGATGAATTTTTCGCTGTGCCGATTAGGGAGCTGTTGCGGTTTGGTAAAGCCTCCATTCCGCACTTGTTGGCTGCTTACAGGAGCTGTGGAAACATAGCGTGCGAGGGATTGATATTGAACTCGTGTGTAAAGCTCCGGTAGCAGAGGTGTTTGTGAGAGCTGACTGAGCGTAGCACCATATGTCTCGTGTCTCCGGTTCTGCTGCCCGGCTGGTCCTTCAGATGCGCCGGTTGCAACCGTTCTCGGATGCGTCGACGTGTACGACATTTTGGGCGACGATATGTGTTCTCTGCGGCGACGGGTGTGACGGCCACTGCGTTGACTGCACGACGTTCTCTTATTTTGAATGAATTCAGTGGACAGCACTGTCACACAAGCTATTTAAACCTGTGGCGAGAGTCAATGAATATCGAAATGCTTGCAAATCCGGCATAAGACCATGACGCTGTACTAGAGCATCGCAACACCAGAACCTGCTTGAACATAGGAGTGCTTGGTAGTAGGGAAAATTAAGAGTACTCCCAGAGGGATCCAAAATCAACCTCAGCCAGGGGAAGGGGCTATGTAAAAGCAAGTATGGCGTCGAAGGTGCTAGAAGCAAAGTGCTAGGGGAACACTTGTTTATCCCTGCATCCAAGTGGGCGTTGATAAGTTATTCGATGAGCAACTGAGACATTATGGACGTTCAGGTCTGGTGGCTGATCCTCGGCGCCAAAATACTCGATTCCCCTATTACTACGCGCGCACCCCGGACATAAGCTTACGATTCTACCGCAAAAAAGCGATATTTCAAACACAAATTAAACAACGAGTTTAAAAGATATTAGCTTACTTCTCTTTTTATAGCGATATTTAAAATAAATTAATTGTTTTAATTAAATTTAAATATATTATATTTTTTTTACTTCGTATTAAAAATAAATATTATTAAAGCGAATATACTATAGATAGATTGATTATTTCGATACGAATTCCCGTCGGTATTTTAGAAATCCGATTCGAATTTTAGCGAATCGATTTAATCCGATCCGTTAAACGGTTTAGATCGATTTCTAATATTAGAATTAAAAATCGAATCGAATTATAAAATAGAAACCGATAGAAATCTAATCCGATTCGATTTATAATTATATTAAATAGTCGAATATAAAAGTAATTATAGATAATATAATATAGTAATATATTTTATTTAATACTAGTTTATATAATAGTATTTTATAAATCGTATTATTTTTTTATAAACTGTTTTATAGATATATATTTCTAAACCGATCGTCGAATCGAATTTCGAATCCGAATTAACTAATTCGATCCGACCCGAATCGAATTAGATTTTTTAACGGTTCGATCCGATTCGAACCCGGGTCTAGACTGGCCATTTCGGGTCGAATTCCCGTCGAACCGTCGGAAACCCGAACCGATTTTAGCGGGTCGAACCGGTTCGACTTACTAAATAGTCGGGTTCGGATCGAATTCGAATTAAATTTAAATATCTATTAAATCTTTTTATTTAATTATATAATAATATAATTTATTAAATAATTTATTAATTTATTATATATAAAAATAATATAATTAGATAATATAATTAATTTAACTAGGATCTTTTTAGCTAGCGTAGTTAATTAATTAGAATTTTTTTAAATTATTCGTATAATTTTTATACTAGAATTATACTTTTATATTAAAGTTTAGCGCTAAAATCTAGTTTTAGTAGATCGGATCGGATTAGTTAACCCGGGTTTAAAATTCGGTTAGATCGGATTATATTTTAGTTTAATCTAATTCGAATCGGGTCAAATTAATTAATCCGAGTTCGAAATCCGACCCGACGGCCAGTCTATCCGGATCGGATTCTATAATCTAATTCGATTCGTTAAAACGTAGAATTCTAGTATAAAAATATAATTCTAATATAGTTCTGGTGTAATTCTAGTATAGATATTAAAAAAATTATTTTAAAAAAATTTAATTAATTAACTATACTAGCTAAAAGCTTTTTAGTAAATATAAATATATTAATTTAAAAGATTATCTATTATAAATATTTAAAAACAATATATATATAGGTCTTTTATATATATAGAAAATTTAGCGGATATTCGAATATAATTCGAGTTCGATCCGGACCCGACCGTTTAGTAAATCGAACCGGTTCGATTTATTAAAATCGGATCGAATTTTCGATAGTTTAACGAAAATCCGATCCGAAGAAGCTAGTCTATAAATCTTTTTTATAAAATATTTAATATTTTAAAATTTATTATTAACTAATTATCGTTATATTTTCGATTATATCTCTAGATTTTATATTAACTTTTTAATAAACTAGACGTTTATCTATTAAATAATAAGATATTTAGTATAGATTATAGCTAGTTAGTTATCTATAAAAGATAAAAATAGTCGGATATATATAATAATATAGGAAAATAATTATCTATTTAATAGAAAAGTATCTATATTTATTTCTATCGTATTTTATAAAATTATTAACGCGATATTTTATATTCTATCGATTTTTCTATTTATATATACGGCAGCGATATTAGTAAAGATTTCGCGATATAATCTAGCGAAAGTTACTTTAGAAATAAAATATTCGAAGTTCTTTTAATATCTATAGATTTTTCGAAAAACGACGGTTTTAAATTTCTATTTATATTTCTTTCGATAGATTATTAACTAAACTATCTAAAATATACTATTCGAAAATATTATCGGTTCTATAATATTATAAAATATTCTTTTATCTTTTTCGATTTTATTTTCTCGAATCTTATTTATATTTCTATAGAACGAAATTAATCTTTTATCTAAAATGACTTTAGCGTTATTATAAAGTTAATTATATTACTTTAATATTTTATTTCTATTTAAATACGTATATATTATATTTTACGCTACGATAAATAAAAGAAACGAAAGATTAATAATAGAATAATATATAATACGCTACGGTATATAATATATTAATATTTTATTAAAAAAGTTTCCTTTATAGAATTTTTATCCGGGATTATAATAAAGTTATTATATATATACGTTTTATTACCGTAGTTTTAATACGATAATAATAATTGTTATTTATATAGTAAAGAATTTTCGCAGTTAAAAAAAGTAGTTAAATAAGGTTTATAGCGTATTTAATCGTTTTTATTCTATTATATCCTCTATTTAATTACTATTCTTCTTCTATCTAGAATTTTCTTATACTAGTTCGAAATATATATAATTATGAGCTACTAATATAGCTTTTAAAACTATCTACTAGGCGGTAATACTATCTTTTACCTTTATTACTTCGTTTTCGTCTACGATCGTACCCGAATCTAGACGGTCGGCTAATCTATCTAGATATTTAACGATTACTAGCTCGGTATCTAGTAGAATAAAGGCTTTTACTAGAAGTTTAATATAATTACTAAAACCGTACGGCTTCGGCGGATTCGGAATATAAAACTTTAATATCTTTATTAAAACCGACGGATTTCGGAATTTAAAGTCCGTTATAGTAGGCGGACTAGCGAGGACTCGGTCGATATTATCGAGTAGTTTAAATTTAGCGGTTTCGAGTTCTATTTCTTCTAATTAAAAAGATATAATAATAGTTATAGATCTAGTATTATTAATAGAGATTTTATATATATTAGTTTCTACCCTGGACTATTACGGAAGATACGTACGTTAGATACGATAGTATAAATTAAGTCAATCTGTAGTAGTTACAGGTACTAGTAAAAGAAAACGAAGAAGAAACGACTGTAAAGTATATATATATACGAAAATGCTACTACGTTATATTTTAAATAAACTATAAAAGTTTATATTACGAACGTATTACGAAATAGATTCGAGTTAATTTTATATAGTTTTTTAATTTAAATTAATTAGACTAGAGTACCAGTTTCTATATCGTTTATCTAACGCTAGCGTACTAATACTAAAGTAAATTACTTACGGAACCGACGGTTAATCGGATACTAAAAAACGAATAAAATAAAATTAAAATAGTTAAATATTTAAAAATAGAAATATAGAAATAAAATAAAATTATTTAAATAATCGTCGGCTAGAAATTAAATTCGAAAATTAGAATTTTAAACGAATTCGTATACTTTTATAAACTTTTAGCGTATTCTACTACGATAATATAATAAATCTTTAGAAAAATCTATAGCTACTAATTATATTATTCTACTATAATATTTAATATACTATCTATTATATTTGATCCAAAGCTATTATTTATAAAATTTAAATTAATTGTAAACTATAAATACGATAAAAGATAATCCGATACTAAATATAAATTTTATAAAAAAATAGAGTATAGATCGTATTATAATATATAAATACTTTTAGAAATTTAAAGGAAGAGATTTTTAAAAAAACGTAGATATAGAAATAAAAGCCGTATTAGAATAAAATACTAGAAATTATAAAATAGATTATAAAGTCGATATAGAAATTAATAGTAATATAATAAAATAATATATACTATATTAAATATTATTCGAAATATAATATTATATTACGAAAACGATCTATATATTAAATCTTTTACGGAAAATATAGAAAAAACGATAACTATCGAATAGATAAAATAGAAATAAAACGAAATAATATATTAAAATAATATATCGAATATAAATAAAACTATCTAGTATAGGAAGATTTATTTCCAATATTTTTCTAATCTAATCTCGTTAGATTGGTTATTTCGATATAGATTTCTATCGGTATTTCGGAAATCCGATCCGAATTTTAATAAATCGATTTAATCCGATCTGTTAAATAATTTAAATCAGTTTCTAATATTAGAACTAAAAGTTAAATCGAATTATAAAATAGAAACTAATAGAAACTTAATATCATCTAATATATAATTATATTAAATAATCGAATATTATAATTTTTATAAATGATTATTACTTTAGATATATTATTTCTTTTAATTATAAAAAATAATTTAGATAATAAAGTACGGTAATATATTTTATTTTATATTATCTAATATAACGGCTATAATCTATATTTTTTTTTTCTATAAAAATTCTAGATTATATATTTCTTTCTCGGATCTTTTAATTATATAAAATTCAATTATTAACTAGTTTATTATTATCTAATTTTATTTTTAAATTTTTTATTAAATTTTTAATAAACTATAAATTTTATATATAAATCGTAATTTATTTAATACAAATTACTATTGGATTAATATCTAATTAATAAAAAATATATTTATATTTAAATAATAAAATAATAAAATAGTGTATTATTTACTAAAATACTAATAAAATATATTTCTATAGAATTTTATAGAACCGCTAACGCTATATTCTATATTCTACCAATTTTAACTGAACTAACTACTTTAATAACGATATCTTCGAAGATATTATAATATAATCTAGTAAATAGTATTTTAAAATTCAGATTATTAAAATTCTTTTAATAGTAATAGATAATTTGAAAGGTTATAGTATTAGTTTTTTATTAATATTTCCACCGATATTTTATTAACTGGATTATTTAAAATATATTATTTTAGAATATTGTCTTTTCTATTATATTAGCGGATTTTTTTATTCGATTCTACTATTTCTAATCTTTTTTGACTTTCTATAAATTGATTTTATAATATTTTTATAGATTATTACTAGAAAACTTTCTAGTACTATTATATAATTGATTATATAATATTAAAATGTTATTAAACCGATTAATATATACTATAATTACGTTTATACGATATAATAAATGAAATAATAAATAAGATAATAAAGTGAATAATATATTAGATATTTTTAGTAATAGTTACTTAATAATAAAAAAAGAATTCAATATAAAATTTAGTTAATTAATATAATTATCGACTAGATTTCGGTTAAAATAAATAATTTTATAAATTTATATATACTTTGAATTTATTTCTATATATATTTCTATATATATTTCTATATATACTTTTATATATATTTCTATATATATTTCTATATATACTTCTATATATATTTCTATATATATTTCTATATATATTTCTATATATATTTCTATATATATTTCTATATATATTTCTATATATATTTCTATATATATATCTATATATATTTCTATATATATTTCTATATATATTTCTATATATATTTCTATATATATTTCTATATATATTTCTATATATATTTCTATATATATTTCTATATATATTTCTATATATATTTCTATATATATTTCTATATATATTTCTATATATATTTCTATATATATATCTATATATATTTCTATATATATTTAACTATTATTTTATATAGATTTTCTCTAGTATTAATTTCATTATTCTATTATATTATCTACGCTACTATAAAATATTCGTAAAACTTAATTTCTGAATTAAAATTACTATCTATAAAGTCTAAATCGGTCGTAAACCGCGAACGCGATAAAAAAATAATCGGATTTTAAATATATATTCTATATAAAATGATATAAAAATTTTATTTCTATATATAAATATTTTTAGAAACTAAAGAAAACCGATATATAGAAAACTATAGATCTAGATATAAAGGTCGTTTTAAAATAAAATACCAAAAACGAAAAATTTAAATAGTAAAATAGAATAAAATAGATTATATTGGATATTAATATATATATGATATTTTATTATAAAACTAAATTCCGTAATAAAATTCGTTAAAAAGAAATAAAAAAATAATATTTATTAATTAGATAAAATAGAAATAGAATAAAATAATATATTAAAATAATGAAAAAAAAAACTATATAATTTATTATTATTTATTTCTAATATTTTCTTAAATCTACTATAGTCTATAGCCATTAAAAATATATATAGAATAATTTTAATAAAATAAATAATTCTAATTATTAATTTTATTTAATAATGAATGATCTATTATAATAGTTTTAAAGTATTTAAAACTTCTAGAATACTAGAATCTCTATAAAAATAGTCGAAATTTACTAGAGAATTTAGTTATTGTAGTAATATAGCTAATTTGGCTATCGAATTTTCGTATAAAAAAGAAAAAGAAAATACTAATAATATTATCGAAACTAATAATAAAAACTAGATAGTAGAAAGATTTTCTACTAAAGAAAATAATACGAAATTCGAATTTAATAAAAATTTAGCTAAAAATATTAATATTAATCGGAATAAAAATAAAAATTAAAAAAAATATAGATAAAAAAAGAAATATAAAAAAAGAAATAGAAATAAAAATAGAAATTAAAAATAATAAAAATATAAAAAGAATTATTAAACTATATAACTGATTATTTATATCTAGAAAAAAGAGATTTAGATAAATATATTATTTTAATATATTATTATATTATTAAAAAAATATAGATTTTATAATATAGAAAAAAAGGTTTTAACGGTTTTAATAAATTAATTTCGGATTTTCGGATTGAATCTAAAATTAAATCGGATTAAATTCTAGAATAATCTAACGCGATTTGGTTCGATATCTAGAAAAATCGGAATCGATTCGGATCGGGTCGGTTTTTTTAATTCGAATTCGAAATCCGATTCGACGATCAATTTAAATATCGCTATTAAAAATCCGAATATGGTAATTTTAATGAAATATATAGTTTTAATCGTATATTTTGGCCTGGTGGCGCAGCGGGGCCTGGTGGCGCAGCGGCAACGCTGCGTGACCGGGAGGCCCAGCGGATCCAGCGCTCTTCGGAGTTAGCGGAGTTAATCCGGCGGGTCGGGGGTTCGAATCCCTCGAAGGCCAACCCAATACTTGAGTTTTTTCTATCGACTAAGTCGATTTTTACAGAGTTTTAAAATACAGAGGGCCTAGTCAATAGATCGTCTCGGCCTAGCCCGATCGATCGAATTAAATTGAGTTAATTAAGGTTAAATAGATTACGGTTTCCCTCTGGGTTTTAGTCCAGATCTAGCTCCTTCGGGAGTCCTTAATTGAGTTTTCGGTAAAGATTCGAGTCTAAATAATTGCGTAATCTGATCGATTAGTACCTCTAGTACTAATTCGTGAAAGACGATCAAAAATCCGAATGATTAATCGCATATATAATCGTATGTTTTATTTAATAACGAGTAATCTATTATACCGGATTCTAAAAACTTTAGTTCGCTAGAATTCTAGATTCTTTACGGAAATAGACGGCGTTTACTAAAAAAATTTAGTTATAGCGGAAATACTGTTGATAAATATATCAAATCTTTCTATAGAAAAGAGAAAAAAAATAGCGATAATATCGCTAAAAAAAATTAAATAATAGAAAAATACTTCTCTAAATAAAATAATAATAAATTTAGAAATAATAAAAGTTTAGCTAAAAGTATTAAATCTAATAATCAGAATAAAAATATAAAAGAAAAAATAAAAACGGATTATAATAAAAATATAGATAAAAATAAAAATAAAGATATAAAGAAAAGTATTAAACTATTTAACTAATTATATAAATCGAGAAATAATAGTCTAGCAATAATATATTATTTAAATATATTACTATAGAATTTATAGACAATATAACGTAAAATAAAATTTATATTTTAATATTAAAATTAAAATTTCATATTTAATTTTAGCGTTTTAACGGATCGAATTCTAAAAAATTCCGATCCGGCGGCCAGTCTAAATATAAAAATATAGTAATCGTGAAAATAATAAAATAATCTATAAAGTCTATATATATAAAATAGAAAATAAAATTAGTAGATTTGATTATATAATATTAATCATTTTAGATTAATATTCGCTAATATAATTATAATCTAGCTAATGAATAATCGTAATAGTTACCGATTTTATAAAAAAAACTTTTATTTTTAAAAAAAGTTCTTTCGGTTTTCTAATTAGTATATATTAAAAAAAATGTTCGAATATTTAAATAGTTTTAAACGATTCGAAATTAAAGATAAAAAAATTTAAAAATAGATTTATCCTATTATATATAGCCGGAGCTCGAATATAAATAACGGATTTTATCTAATATAATCAATCAATAATATTATATTAGATAGATTTTACTATATCTTTTTACTAGAGAATTTTTATATTAATTATATATTTTTATCTAAATATATTATAAATTTAATCCAAAAAAAACGATATCGATTAGTACTATTTTTATATTTCGTATTCTATTTAATATTTCTATTTATTCTAATTAGCTAAAATTTATATAGTTTCGAATATTATTTTTGGCTAGTTTAAAATAATCTTTTTAGATTTCTATCGTTAATATTCGATATATAAACTCTAGTATTATACTAGATATTCGATAAATACTTTTCTATTTCGACGATTCTAATTACGATAACAGAATAGACGTTCGATTAAATAATTAATTCTATTAGCCGACGTTAAAATAGATTCAATTAGCTATTACTAGTAGAGATTTTTATAAAATAGTTTCGCAGGTTCTAGATAAATAATCGAAATAAAAAACTATAGCCGATTTATTAATTTAAATAGACGAAAATAATAAACTAATAGATTAATTCTTTTAAAATTTTTAAAAGATTTAGCGAATTACTATTTAATTTTATAATTTGAATTTTTTAAATTAGATATAGTCTATTTTCGATAAAACTATAGTTTGATCTAATTACCCGCGCGGAAAAACAACTATAAATATTTTTGATTATATTAACGTTTTAATACTATAGCGGTTAAATATTTCTAGTATCGATATATATTAACTAGTAGAACTATAACGATTTTTCTACGACAATAGAATATATATATACTATAGATTCTATAATTATTAACGTATTTATTTTAGCGGATAAAATAGATAGAATAAAATTTATCTATATAGGCGGCGCTATTCCTAGTCGCTAAAATTATAGCGAAATCGTAGTATTTTTTTTTCGAAACATCTATAATTAGAGTATCTTTTTCTATTTTTACTAGATCGAGTCTTTCTTTTATTTATCGGCTATATATTATTTATATTAATATATAATCTATACTATAGTTTATAATATTAGAAAATATAATAGAAAATCGAAATAAAATTATTAGCTAGATTAGCTATTTCGATATAAATTTCCGTTAATATTTCGGAAACCCGATCCGAATTTTAACGAATCGGTTTAATTTAATCTATTAAATAGTTTAGATTGGTTTCTAATATTAGAACCGAAAGTCAAATCGGATTATAAAATAGAAACTAATAGAAATCTAATCTAATCCGACCTATAATTATATTAAATAATCGAAAAAAAAAGTTTTTAAAAACAATTATTACTTTAGATATATTATTTTATAAAAATGTAATAAATATTTTAAATATTTTGAAACGAAAATGTATTTTATTTGATATTAGTTAATATAATAGCTAATATTTATATTATCTGTTTCTAGAAAAATTCAAAGCTATATATTTCTTTTTCGGATTTTTTAATAATATAGAATTCGGTTATTAACTAGTTTATTATTATCTAGCTATATTTTTGAATTTTTTATTAAATTTTTAATAAATTAAAAATCTTTAATTTAAATAATAATTCGTTTAATATATATTACTATTGGATAAAATATATAAATTATATAGATATCGTCGTATATAAATAGTAATATAATAAAATAATATATTTATTTACTAGATAAATAATAATATATATTTCTATAAAATTTTATAAAATTATTAATATTATATTCTATATTTTAATAATTCAAATCGAATTAACTATTTCTATAATAGTATTTTTAAAATTAGATTATTAAAATTCTTTTAGTAGTAATAGATATTTTAAAAGATTATAGCACTAGATTTTTATTTATATTTTTATTAATATATTATTAACTCGATTATTTATAATATATTATTTTAGAAGATTACTTTTACTATTATATTAACTGTTTTCTCTTTTTATTATCCGATTCTATTACTTCTAGTCTTTTTTAGATTTCGAAAAATCGATTTTATAATATTTTTAAATATTAGAATATCTTTTAACGCTATTATACTATTTAATATATTATTAATTCGATTAATATTTATAAAAATTCCGTTTATACGATATAATAAATAGAATAATAAATAGTATAATAAAATATATATTATATTAGAAGTTATTAGTAATAGTTAATTAATAAATAAAAATCGGAAATAAAATTTAATTAGTTAATATAATTATTAGCTAGCATTCGATTAAAATAAATAAATTCGTATATTCCTATAAATTTCTAGCGTATTTTTCTATATTTTTCTATATACTTTTAACTATTATTTAATATAAACTTTCCCTAAAATTAATTATATTATCTTTCTATATTATTTAAGCTACTATCTAGTACTTTATTATATCGAAAATAAAATTACTATCTATAAAATCTAAATCGGTTATAAATCGCGAATATATTAGAAAATAGTCGAAATTTAAATATATTTTATTAATATATATAAATGTTTCTAGAAATAAAAAAAATCGATATATAGAAAACTACAGATTTAAATAAAAGAATTTTTTTAAAATAAACTATTAGAAATAAGAAGACGGACTATAGAATTAGTAAAAAACTTTATAATAATATGATAAAATAATAAATATTATATTATATATAGATTGATATATAGTAATTTATTATAAATCTAAACTCCGTAATAAAACTCGCTAAAAAGAAATAGAAAAAGTGATAATTATTAATTAAATAAAATAAAAATAGAATAGAATATTATATTAGAATATTAGATTAAATATAAATATAACTATCTAATTTATAATTATTTAGTTCTAATATTTTCTCGAATCTACTATAGCTACTAAAGATATAGATAGAATAATTTTATTTAAAAAAATAGCTCTAATAATTAGTTTTATTTAATAATAAATAATCTATTATAATAGTTTTAAAAAATTTAAAACCGTTAGAATATTAGAATTTCTATAAAAATAGTCGAAAATTATTAAAAAATTTAGCTATAATGGTAATACGGCTAATATAACTATTAAATTTCCGTAAATAAAAAATATTAAAAATATTATCGAAGTTAATAATAAAAACTAGATAATAGAAAAATATTCTACTAAATAAAATAATATTAAATTCGAAAATAATAAAAATTCAGTTAAAAGTAATAACTTTAATAAAAATAAAAATATAGAAAAAAAAAAAAATATAGAAAAAAAAATAGAAACCGAAATCGAAAATAATAAAAATATAAAAAAAATTATTAAACTATTTAAATAGTAATTTATATCTAAAGATAATAAATTTAGATAAATATAATATTTCGATAGAATATTATATAATTAATATAAAAATAGATTTTATAATAGAAAAAAGGAAATATTAATAGTTTTAATAGATTAAACTCGGGTTCTCGGGTTTAACTCGGAACTAAATTAAATTAAATTTTAAAAAAATTCGACCCGACTTAATTCGGTATCTAGAAAAGTCGGAACTGATTCGGATCGGATCGGTTTTTCTAATTCGATTTTAAAACTCGATCCGACGGTCAGTTTACTATTGGCTATCGGTTATATTTTTCTAATATAGTAAAAAGATAATATAAAGTAATTTCGATTATCTAGTTATTATTTTCTAATTATCTATCGGCGAATAGATACTAGAAAGTAATAAAAAATAAACGAATTTCTAATTATTCGAATATTATAGACTATAGCTCGCCGATAAATTTATAGTTTCTATCGAATATTATTATCTTCGATATTTTCTATAAAATTTAATATAGACGATTAAATAAAACTATTATCTAATTTCTTCCGGATTATATTACTTTATCTAATATAATTATAATGATTTTTATTAATTTATCTATAACTGATAGTATTAGAATAAAATCGATTAATAGAATATAAAAGGTTTCGCCGGATATATAATTAGAGGACTTCGGAACGAATTGGATCGAATCGAATTCTAGAATATAAACGGGTTAGAATATAAACGAATTTTTACGGAATTTTTCTATTTAACGGACGATTTAATTAGTTCTCGCGCTAGTATAGGCGCTAAATTAATATATAGAAATTTTTCTATATTTTGAAATATACAGAAGCTAAAATTAGTATATACGCTTGTTTAGCGTCTATATTAAATTAATAATAATCAATTTTAAAAACTATTATTTATTAGTAAATTTCGATCCGAATCCGACCTATTTTAATTCGGATCGAATTAAAATTTATATAATCCGACCTAAACCCGATCCGAACCCGTTTAAATCGAATTCGAGTCGGAAATCTCTCTATTTCGTTCCGAAAAGTAAAAATTAGTTAAAGTAATCTAAATAGTCTATAGCGAGATATTTATCTCGTTTAATAATCGAAATAGTAAACGATATACTTTTTATACTTTTTTGCTATATTAAAAACAAACAATTGATTTATTAGTCGTTTATATAATCGGACGTGGTTAGAATATCCGATATTGTTATAAACTTTATAAAATAGTTTATAGTTTAAAACGGTAGATATTATAACGCGGCGATCTATTTTTTTATTATTAAAATAGATAAAATTTCGACGGAGTAAAAAAGATAGACGAATACTATTTTCATTTGATATATTATTACTATAGAACTATTCGAATATTTTAAAATAATTTATATTTTCTATATATACTTTTTTAATTTTAATTTTAAACTTTTTCGATAATTTTATTATAGCGATTAGATGATAATATTTTATTTAATAAATAAATTCGGCGTTTCCGGTATCTATTTTATTTATATAACGTATTTCGAAAAATCTCTAAATCTCTATTATAATAGAAAACCGAGATAATATATCCGAGATAATATTAAATTTATTAGATTTATATCAAATATCTAATATAATACTAGATAGTTATTTAAATAAATATACGTAGCGAAAGTTAAATTATATAATAAAAATAATATTTATATTATTCTATTTAGTTCTATCTATAATTATTTAATTGTTACTATAAATAACTATAATATAATAGAAAATTTCGATAAAATAATATAGTTTTTTTACTATCTATATAAATTCTATAATTTCGAATTCGATTAACTAGTATTTTATTTCTATAGCTATAAATATTCTAGATAAAAACAGAATAGATTTAATAGATTTCTATTTGGAAAATCTATCGTTTTTATATTTAAAATAGTAAATATTAATTCTAATATTTCGAAGACTAATATCGATATCGATATAAAAAATTTGTATAACTATAAAATAAATTATTATTTCCGGTCGAGTAAATAATTTCTATACTATCCGATAAAACTCTATTTTTTCTTTTATTAAAATTATAATTTTTGTTTTTATCGTCTTTTTTTTTATATATTACCGATTATTTATCGCTTATATAAAATTAAATAGATTTATCGTTAAATCGAATTTCGAATCCAAATTAGCTAATCCGATCCGATCCGAATTAAATTCGGAAATCTAGATTTAATCTATTAAAATCGCTAAAATCTACATTTTTATATTATAAAATCTAACTTTTTTTTATAATATAATAATATATCGTGGTAATTTATATCTAGATCTATTATTAATAGATATAGATAACTAGTTAGATAATTTAAAAAAAATTATTTTCGATTTTTATTTCCGTCTTTTTTTTATATTTTTTTTTTCTTTTTTCTATATTTTTATTTTTATTTTTATTTTTATTTTAATTAAAATTTATATTTCTAGTTTAATTTTTATTATTTTCGAATTTAATTTTTATTTTATTTAGTAGATTATTTTTCTACTATCTAGTTTTTTTTTATTAATTTCGACGATATTATTAATATTTTCGTCCTTTTTATTATATAGAAACTCGATAGCTATATTAGTAGTATAACTACTATAGCTAAATTTTTTAATAAATTTCGACTATTTTTATAAAAATTCTAATATTTTAGTAGTTTAAAGTTTCTTAAAATCGCTATAATAAATTATTTATTATTATATAAAATTAAAAATTAAAATTATATATTTAGTTAAAATTATTTCGTTGATATTTTTAATAGCTATAGTAGACTAGAAAAAATATTAGAAATAAATAGTTCAAAATTAGATAATTTTATTTATATTTAATATATTTTTTTAATATTTTATTTCAATATATTATTTTATTCTATTATTTTATTCTATTTCCATTTTATCTAGTTAATTAATATTATTTTTATCGTTTTTTATAACGTATTTTATTTTAGAATTAGATTTTATGGTATAATACTATATATAAATCAATATCTAATATAAATTATATAGTTCTATTATATTACTATAAAGGTTTTTACTAATTCTATAATTTTTTTTTATTTCTAACGTTTTATTATAAAAAAAACTTTATTATCTAAATATATATTTTCCTATATATCGGTTTTTTTTTTAATTTCTAAAAACGTTTAAAGATAATAATATAATCTATATTTTATTTTATTAAAAATATTTATTTAGATTTCGATTATTTTCTATCGTATTCGCAATTTATTTTCGATTTTGATTTTTTAGAAAGTAATTATAATTTAGATATAACGGAATAATAGAAAAAAACGCAGATAATATAATAAAATAATACAATTAATATTCGAAAAAATTTATATAATATTGTAGTTAAAAGTAAATAGAAATATATAGTAGAATATACTAGCAGTTTATAGAAATATATAGATTTATCTAGTTTAGCCGAAATCTAGCCGACAGTTATATAAATTAACTAAATTTTATTTTCTATTTTTTTTTACTAATTTACTATTACTGTAAATTTTTAATATAATATATATATCGTACTCTATTATTTATAGTTCTTTTTATTATAATATATATTAATTAGATTAATGATATATTAGTCTAATAGAAAAAATTTATGATAGCGTTGAAAGGTATTTTAATATATAAAAATATTACGAAATCGATTTATAGAAATCTAGAAAATATTTAAAAAAGTAAAATCGAAAAAAAGAAAAGAAAATCCGCTAGTATAACGGTAAAGATAATATTTTTAAAAAATATATTCTAAATAATTCAATTAGTATATCGATAGAAAAATAAATAAAAGACTAGTACTATAACTTTCCGAAATATCTATTACTATTAGAAAGATTTTGATAAATTGATTTTAAAAATGTTATTTACTAGACTATACCGCGTAATCTTCGAAGATATTATTATAGAAATTAATTCGTCTAAAATAATTAAAATATAAAATATAACGTTAGTAATTTTATAATATTTTATAAAAATATATATTATTATTAATCTAGTATATAAAGGTAATTTTTTATTATATTATTATTTTTAAATAACTATATTTATAGTATTTAGATATTAATTTAAAAGTATTTTATATTGGATAAATTACTATTTAAATTAAAAAATTTTAATTTTATTAAAATTTAAAAGAAAATTTGAAAATATAGCCAGAAAAAAATAAATTAATTAATAACCGAATTTTATATATTTAAAAGATCCGAGAAGAAGATATATAGTCTAGAATTTTTCTAGAAAAAAAATATTTTAAATTACGGCCGTTATAAAAGCTAATATTATATAGAATCTGTTATCGTTTAATATTATCTAAATTATTTATTAAAATTTATAAAATAATATATTTAAAATAATATAAATTTATAAAAACTATAGTATTCGACTATTTAAGATAAATATAATTTATAAATTAGACTAAATCGAATTTTTATTAGTTTCTATTTTATAAACCGATTTAATTTTCGATTTTAATATTAGAAACCGACTCGGATCGTTTAGTAGATCGGATCGAATTAATTTACTAAAATTCGGATCGAATTTCATCAGCATTTCCCAAAACCGGCTTGAAGCCGGTCTCAGCCGTCTCAGCCGTCTCAGCCAGTTCTCAGCCGGTATGGCTGAAAGCGGCTTGCAAGCGGCTTATTAGCCGGTCTCGGGTATACCCGAAGCTGCGTGGCTGCGCGGCTGAGACGGCTAAGATAGCTGAGCGGCTGAGACGGCTGAGACCGGCTAAGAAAATTTAGAGATTCGATTTCAAACTCGTTTAAATCCTTATTAGTAGTTAGTAGGCCTATATACGCCTATATATAACGCTAGGCTAGCTTCGTCTAGATCGAAAATATTAGGTTTCCTTACTAGAATTTAACTAGATTAGGTTTAGCGTAGTTTATTAAATAGATATTCGACTTCCGTTGTTCCCGCTTTTAGCGGCGGCCGCTAAACCTTATTTTCGAGTTAGGTTATATAGGTTTATTTTTAGCTTATATATAGATTCTATTTTAGGCTGTTTACTAAATAGATATTCGTACTATAGATACTATTAGAGCTCCAATCCATCGAAAATCCACTTTTTGGATTTTTGGATTATTTGGATTAATTGGATTATTTGGATTATTTGGATTAAGATGGCTGTCAGCCGGTCTAATCTGAAAATCCATTTTAGAATTCGCTGATGTTCCGAAATACCGATAGAAATCTATATCGAAATAGCTAATCTAAAACTAAATATTTCTATTCGTTAATCTAGTAATTTTATTAAAAAGTATATTAAAAATAACTTTTTAAAACTATAGTAGATATTATATTTAAAGACTTTTTCAAATATAACGCGGAAGTATACGATATATTTATTAAAGATTTTAGAAATAATGATAATTTCATTATAATATACTTTTATATAATCGCGATAATTTTATAAAATTCGGTCTATTATCTATTATATATATACTAACGAGTTATAGTATTCTAATAATCTCTAGTTAAAGATTTTCTATCTTCGATAGATTATTATAGTAAAACGATATCTATATAACTATATAACTAGAAATAAATAGAGAAAAAAAACCGTGTCGACCGTTTTAATATATTTAAACTTTTATAATAACATTAATATTTCTAATTATATTAGAATAGAATATATATCGAAATAAGTAATTTTATTAAATATTCGAATATAAATTATAACTCAGCCTTTAGTAGATTAATTAAAGGTAGAAGGCTTTTAGATTATAAAGTAAAGAAAATTGAATTAAATACGATATTTAGTCCATTCTAAATAACTTTATTTATACAATTTATTAAAGATTTTATCGATGATTCTTTAATTACGATATTTTAAGCTATAGACTCGCGATTATCTCGGCTTTTACTATTATTTCTAGTTATTAATTAAAAGAATCTCAATTTATTTATCTTCGGATATTTTTATTTACTAGCCGAAATCGATCTATAGCGGTAGATATTTATTAATAATTTTTTAGCATTTATTAATCTTTTAAAATATTTCGTATATAATTCCGCCGTTAGATAGATAAACTTTAGATAATACTAGTATTATAGCCGATATAACGAAATTAGCTATTTATATTATTATACTCGAAATATACTAGCTAATACGAACTATTATAGCGATAGCTAAAAGTGTTTTCATTAAGTTTTTTTCTAACTACTTTTATTTTTATTTCTAGTCGCGAGTAATTTATTTTTTTAGAATATTAAAAGATTGCTTCTAATATTATTACTATCGGCGATATAAAATAGATATATTTAATATACTATTATTATTAATCTATCGGTAGAACTTTCGGCGATAATATAATTCGTATTTCTTTTTACTACCGATATAAATAGTATAAATAACTTGTTAAAAGGCTCGAATAAAAGATTTCGATTAAAAAAATCGAGATTTTTTTCTTTAACGTCTATAATTAAAATAATAGCGTCTCTTTTAAATAAAATAATAATCTTTTTTTTACTAAAAATTATTCATCGAACTTTAACTTCGCTAAATATCTAGAGTTTAATTTTTAATTTCTAATATATAGTAAAGATTAATTTCTAGTTAAAGTAATCGAATATCTATTTTTTAGAAAATAGAATAGCCGATCTAATTAGTATTTTAAGAAAGCAAATTATCGACGCTATATATTTTACGATAAATATATACGAATAGTTTATTAGTAGTAAAGATTTAGAAAATAGAAATCTATTACTATATATTAATTTATTTAGTAAATTTTATAAATAATATTTCGTACTGTCAATATAATAGACGTTATATTAACTTTTACTATTAAATATTATCTTCTATAAAAATTCCGGTTAATTAATAATATTTTACATTCGGAGTTTATATATATATTAAATATATTATTTATCAAACTATTAATATACGTTTATATATTTATATACTAGAATCTTTTAAAAATATAGCTATATTTCTATTTGTATTAATTGATTTACAAAGAATTAATAATAAATTAGTTTCTAGTAAACTATTTAAATTAAATTTCAAACTAGAATTTAGACGAAATTTTTTTAATTAAAAGAATATTATTTTAATTAATAGATAATATTATAGTTTTAGAAATAGATAAATAATCTTTCTTTTTATATTTATAATACTTAGTCTACGAAGCGAATTTCTAATAGTAGTATTTATTTTTTTAGATCGAGACTGCCTTTTATCTATCAACGATAAAACGGTAGACGATAATACGAAACCCGCCTATTAAATAGTAAAGCCGATATTTTATATATTTTTATAATCGTTGGATTTTTCGCTATTATTACTATATAGAATCTTTTTATAATATTTCTAATTATAGCTTTTTTAGAATTTATCGCCGGATTAAAATCTATAGTTTAACTTTTAATTATTATAGTAAATCTATTTATCTTTTAATTTTTTATTATTACTATAACGTAGTTTACTATTATTATAGCGTGGTTTATTTTAATACTATTTTATAATAATACGTTTTTCTTTTTTAATTAATTTATCTATAGATTTATTATAGCGACGGCAAAGATTATTATAGTTAAACTGGCCGTCGGATCGGATTTCGAACCCGGATTAGCTAATCCGATCCGATCCGAGTCGGGTTAGACTAAAATATAATCCGACCCGATCGGATTTTAAACCCGGATTAGCTAATCCGATCTAACCTACTAAAACTAGATCTTAGTACTAAGTCCTAGTATAAAAGTATAATTCTAATATAAAAATTATATAAATAATTTAAAAAAATTCTAATTAATTAACTACGCTAGCTAGAAGGATTCTAGTAAGATTATTTAAATTATCTAATTATATTACTTTTATATATATTTGTATAATAAAATTAATTAATATATTATATTATTATATAATTAAATAAAAAGGTTTAACGGATATCCGGATTTAATCCGAGTTCGATCCGGACCCGACCGTTTAATAAATCGAATCGATTCGACCCGAAGTAGCTAGTCTAATTATAGTTCGAACTATATATTCGTTAATTCTAATTATTATTACGGAATAGTAGCCGGTTCTATATTCAATTAGAATTTTACTAGAATTTGCTAAAGTTCTAGTTAATATATAATTTATAATTATCGAATCAATCGAATTTTCGATATTATATATATATAACCAAAACGGCTAATATAATATCCGCGTTATTTAAAAATAAAATTAAGCGTATTTTATTATTTATATAATTAATTACTAGTATCATTTAAATTTATCCGATCGTTATAATATCTACGTTTTTACTATTAATAATAGTATATTCGATATTATTTTTTGAATTATTATAAAAATATATATTTTTAAAAATATATCGGTATTATATTATTTTATAGAATATTTTATCCGATAATTTATAAAAATATATTTCGAGATATTTATACGAATTTTCGATATATCTATAAAGTCTATTATATATAATCTAATCGATTTCATTATTATATTAATATTCGATTTATTTAAAAGATATTAATTAAAATACTTCGCGATAATGGTTATATTTTCGTTTTGAATATTAATATAAATCCGAATAGTAATTTAGAAAATGTTATAATAGACCGTTCTACTATTTTTAGTTTCTAATAGTTTCGAAATACTACTATTAGAATTAAAATATCGATATTAGTAGATCGGAAACGATTTTTAGTTAGATTGATCGATTCGAATCGGATTTCCATCGAACCGTCGGATATCCGATCCGATTTTAGGAATCCGATCTGGATTTAAACTATTAAATAGTCGAGTCGGATTATAGATTTTAATTTGAAAATTCGATCTAATTTATAATTATATTTAATAGTTAAATTCGAAATTTATTATAAATTCCATAAAATAATAATATATTCTATTTAATACTAGTTTATATAACGGTTATCTATAGATATTAGTTTATATATCGGTATTATATAAATAGTAATATAACCTTTTAAATAATTCTATAAATATATATTCCTTTTTTTAAGTTTTTAATCGTATAGAATTTATTATTAACTAGCTATCGTTATATTTTCGGCTATATCTCTAGATTCTATATTAATCTTTTAATTAACTAAACGTTGTTTTACTAAATAGTAATATATTTAACTTAGATTACGGCTAGTTAATAATCTATAAATAATAAATATAGTCGGATATATATAATAATATAGTAATATAATATATTTATTTATTAGAAAAGTTATTATATATTCTTCTATTATATTCTATAAAACTATTAACGTTATTCTTTATATTCTATCGATTTTTCTATTTATATATATAATAGCGATACCGATAAAGATTTTATAATATAGTCTAGCGAAAAGTACTTTAAATATAGAATATTTAAAAATTTTCTAATATCTATAGATTTTTCGAAAAACGATAGTTTTAGATTTCTATTTATATTTCTTTTAAAAGAATATTAATTAGACTATTTAAAGTATATTATTTCAGAATATTATCGATACTATATTTACTTTTTTCGATTTTACTTCTTTAAATGTTGTTTATAATTCTATAAAATAAAGTTAATTTTTTATATTATTTTAATATATTATATATATTTAGATTTATTTAGTTAATTTGTTTTGATTTTGATATCCGAGAAACCAGTGGTTCGGTAAATAAATCAAACGTTAGTATACTAGTAATAAATATATTATAACAGAATTTATATTCTAATTTAATTAATATAAATAACTATTCTTTAAAATTTTAATTTAAATTTATTTAATAATATAATATATTCTTCGATCGATAATTTAACGTAGAAATTTATATAGATAAATATACCTCGCAAATATCGCTTTTTTTCTTTTTCTATTACTAGTAATATAAACCTAAAGATTTTTACGTATATATATATATTCCCGTAATAGCTACAGCTATAAACTAAACCAAACGATAGTATATTTATAATAATTATATCTATCCTCGCAGCCGTTAACTATTTCGTTATAGCTAGAGTAATCTATTTCGACTTCGATAAAAAATTCCTTTTTACTATCTTTAAAATACGCTATCCGAATTTTCTATTCTCTTTTAATTTAATTAATCGGATAAAGTTTCTAGTTGTAGTAGCTAAGCGTACTATCTAGTAATCTTTTTAAAATTAAATAGACTAAAAAGTACTTTAATAGTTTAACGGAACGTTTAGATACGGGTTGTACGATAAATATAGCCGAGGCGACGGACGTGGATATGGTAGAGGATTCGTGATCGAATAAAGAAGGAAATAGTCAAATAGAAGTGATTGACTGCGCTATAAATCTTGCTTGACGAACTGTATACTTTCAGCTGTAAAATTTCTTTGTATATAAAATACAATAATCGTTATCGTATATAACGTTGATGAAATATATATATATATATATATATAAAAATTCAATATAATTCTAAATAGAAACTTTTCAGAAAGATATTTAGATTTATATATATTATATCTTACGATATAATAAATAAAAGAAACGAAAGACTAAAAATAGAACAAAGTATAATATAGTAAAATATAAAATATTATAATATTTTATTATAGTAGTTTATTTAATAAAAAACAGACAATTAAAAGTAAAATAAAATTATTTAGATAATCGTCGGCTATACTATAATTAGAAGGTTAGAATTTTAAACGAGTTTATATACTTTTATAAATTTCTAGCGTATTTTGCTATTATAATATATAGAATCTTTAGAAAATTCTATAGCTGTTAGTTATATTACTCTATTGTTTTATATTATTTAATATACTATCAACTATATCTAGATTAATACTACTATCTATAAGATTTAAATTAATTATAAATCGTTAACGCGATTGAAAATAATCTAATATCGAATATAAATTCTATAAAAAATAGAATATAGACTATATTATAACATATAAATACTTTAAAAAACTTTAAAAAATAGATTTTTAAAAAATCGTAGATATAGAAGTAAAGCCCGTATTAAAATAGTACGCTAGAAACTAGAAAATAGATTATAGAATCGAGAAAGAAATTTATAGTAAAATAATAAAATAATATATACTATACTAAATACTAATTCCAATATAATATTATACTATAAAAACTATCTATATAATAGAACTTTTATAGAAAGTACGGAAATAATAATAACTATTAAATAATTAAAATAGAAATAGAATAAAATAATATATTAGAGTAATATATTAGATATAAATAGAGCTATTCAATATAGAAATATTTACTTTTAATATATTTTCTAATCTAATATCGTTATTAATAGTCCGAATAAAACAGTTTTAACGAAGTATATAGCTCTAATTATTAATTTTATCTAATAACAAGTAATCTATTATATCGGCCTTTAAAAACTTTAATCCGTTAGAGTTCTAGATCTTTTAAAAAAATCGATAGTATTTATTAAAAAATTTAGTTATAGTAGAAATTCGGTTAATAAATATATTAAATCTTTTTATAGAAAAAAGAATAAAAATAGCGATAATATCGTTAAAATTAATAAAAAGGATTAGATAATAGAAAGATATTCTTCTATATAGAATAATATTAAATTTAGAAATAATAGAAATTCAACTAAAAATATTAATTTTAATAGTTAAAATAAAGATATAGAGAAAAAGACGGAAGCGAATAATAATAAAAATATAAAAAAAAAATAAAAATAAAAATATAGAGAGAAATATTTAACTGTTTAACTAATTATATAGATCGAAAACGTACGCAAGGGCTTTTAGTAAATCGTAGTACTTGCGAGGGATATTGTAGGACTTGTATTACTGGTTAAAAAAAAGAAAAAGAAGCGATAACTGCGAGGTATAACCGTATATTTATCTGTGAAAATTTCTACGTTAGTTAAATTATCGGTTAAAGGATACGTTATATTACTAAATAAATTTAAATTTAAATTCCAAAGAATCGTTATTTACGTTAATTAAATTAGAGTAAAAATTTACTACCGTATATTTAATGTTAGTATACCAACGTTTGATTTGCTTACCGAATCATTGGTTTATCGAGTACTAAAATCAAAACAAATTAACTAAATATAGATCGAAAAATAATAGTTTAAATAAAATATATTATTTATATATACTATAATATTAATAATAAATGAAAAGTCTACTAGACTAATCTATTTAATATACTTTTAAAATCTTTTTTAAAAGGATTTTTTTCTAGAAATATAACGCTATTTTCTATTTCTATCCGATTAAATATATTCGATAGCTCTTTTAATACTTCGTCGGGATCTAAATCTATAGTATAGTTATAATATTTAATAATTATCGTCTGTTTTATATACTATAAAATTATTTAGATTCGATTCTATCGATAAACTTTTCTAATAAAACTAAAAGTCCGATTAATTCCGACTAAAAATATTAGATAGGAACGAGCTATCTACGCTAATTTTAAAAAGTTCGAAGTATTTTTTTTCTAAAATATCTAATTTGGAATATCTTCGGTAGTATTAGCGCGAAGATATCGATTAGTTTTAAAAATAGATATTCGAAAAAATTAAAACTATCGAAAAAAACTATTTAAAATAGTTATAGTAGGCTATTATTTAGTTAATTTATTTATAATATATTACTATTATATATTATTTTGTTTTCTTTTCTATAACGGATTCTATATTTTAGTAAATTAATGGAAATTCTATAGTATTTATTAAAGTATTTTTTAAATTTGTTTCGATATTTATCTATATATTTTAAATATACTTTTATATCTTTTTTCTATTTAATATTAGCTTAATTTTAATAAAGTTTAAATTTTACTATAGAATTAAAAATATTCGTAAGATTATTTATTAGTTTTCCTTTACTTTTAATATAAAAATAATATTTAATAAATTTAGTAAAAGTCTTTTCGTAAACTATTAATACTATCGCCTTTTAAAAATAGTTCGAAGCTATTATAACAATCAATATTATAGTGAAACAATTACAAAACGTACTATAAAATCGATATATTAGATAAATTCTAATATTTATAGTTCGCGAAACTACTAAAATAATTTTATAGAACGGCTATAATTAGACTGGTCGTCGGGTCGGTTTTCGAATCCGGGTTGGTTAATCCGACCCGATCCGCTAAAATAAAATCTTGGCGCTGAACCCTAGTATAAAAGTATAACTCTAGTATAAAAATTATTCCGGTTTATTTAAAAAAATTCTAATTAATTAACTACGCCAGCTAGAAAGATTTAAGTAAATATAAATATATTAGTTTAATTTATTACCTATAATATATATTTAATATATTAATATATAAAATATATTACTATATATAAAAGGTTTAGCGGGTATCCGGATTCGACCGTTTAGCGGGTCGAACCGGTTCGACTCGTTAAAAAATCGGATCGGGTTATAGGATTCGACGGAAACTCGACCCGAAATAGCCAGTCTAGCTATAATATACTATCTATAAACAAAAAAGATTATTATTTATCTATACTAAAAATAAATCTTTATATTTATAGGTCTCGCGAATTTTCTTCGAAAAATTCGTTAAAAATTTAGCGAAGTAGATATATCCTACGAATTATAGAATAAATCGAATTTTATTAAATATAAAAACTTTAAATAAAGTTTCTAGCGCGGGAATTAGAGTTAACTCTATTTTAAAGTTTATTAAAGCGAAATTTATATTAAGAAAAAATACCGAAATAGATTATAATAGCGCGTAGACTGACCGTCGAATCGGATTCTATAATCTAATCCAATTTACTAAAATACTAAATTCTAATGTAAAAGTAAAATTCTACTATAAATCTAGTATAACTTTAGTATAGAAATTATATAAATTATTTTAAAAAATATTAATTAATTAACTACAGTAGCTAGAAGCTTTCTAGTAGATATAAATAAATTAGTTTAATATATTATCTATTATAAATATTTTAAATTAATATATATATATAGATTAATTATTTATATAGAAAGTTTAGCGAATATTCGAATTTAATTCGAATTCGATCCGGATCCGATTATTTAGCGAATCGAATCGGTTCGATCCGCTAAAATCGGGTCGGATTCCCGATAGTTCGACGAAAATTCGATCCGAAATAGCCAGTCTAATAGCGCGCGTCTAAAAATACTATTAGTTTAAAAATAATTTAGTTTATATTATCTACGTATATTACCTTTTTTATAACGTTTAATAGATCGATACTAATAGCTGTAATTGATTTATTATCTAGTTAATAGATAATATTCTCGACTAATAGTTATAATCTAATAGTTTTAATTAATATTTAAACTATTAAATTAATTATATAAATTAAACAAGATAGTAAATTTTTATAGTAAATTCTATCGACTATTAAATCGACTAAAAATCTTTTTAAATTCTTTTTTTAACGTAGAATTATTGCTGATATTATCGTTAATAATATCTAAAAGCTGCTATTTAAATTAGAAAACCTTTGAAAATATTAATAGCTTTTAGTACTATCAACGAGCGAAGTAATTTATAGATAGAAATATAAATCTAAAAAGACGTTTTTAAAATAAAAGTTGTATATTAATCTAATATATAAGTAATTTTAAATACGCGACCTTCTATAGATTTAATAAAATATATAATATAAATGAAATACGTTCTACGATTTTTAAATTAAATTTAATTCTATCGCGAATAGTTTTATATTTATTAAAAATTATCGTTATAAACTATATACGCTTAAATAGCTTTATATCTAGACGAAATATCTATAGTAGGTTTTTAAAATTCGCGTTTTTAATAGTCCGGACTGATAGATTTAAATCTAAGAAAGTTCTAAATAGATATTTATTTCAAACGTTTTATTTAAAAGTAGAATCTAGTTTAATATAGCTCTTTTTCTATTATAAAATAAATAAATTTTATATTATCTCTTTATATTATTATTTATAATTTATACGGATAAATTATATTTTAATAGTAGATTATAAACTACGTCGTTTATATCCGTAGTAACTATTAATCGAAAGATATTTTTTTATAATAAATATATTTAAAGAACTGGAAGCTATAGAATAATTATAAATTTCAAAGTAATATTTATATATAATTTTAAAAAGACTATCTATTATTAAAGCTATCTAGTAGAATATATTTTATTAAAGCGACTGTCTACGCTAAAATCTTTTTCGTCTATAAAAAATCGGTTGTTTTTTTTTCGAATTCTATATTTAATATCTATAGCAATAGAAATATTAGATTACCATTATTAGAAATTTTAATAGTAATCTATATTCTATTAAATAAATTTGGCCTGGATGACGTAGTGGCAGACTACGTTGCCTGGAAGTCTAACGGATCCGCGTTCTATTTCGGAGTTAGCGGAGTTAATCCAACGGGTCGGAGGTTCGAATCCTTCGAAAGCTAATTCTAATACTTGAATTTTTTCTATCGATAAAGTCGATTTATATAGAGTTTTTATATAGTAGGTTTATATAGTAGATTATCTTGGCTTGAAATAGCTGGTTCGATTGAAGTAAATTAAGTTAATTAAAATTAAATAGACTACGGTTTCCCTTTGGATTTTAGTTCAGGTCTAGCTCCTTCGAGAATTGTAAATTGAATTCGCGGTAAAATAGTCGAATCTAAATAATTACGTAATTTAATCGATTAGTACTTTTAATATTAATTCGTAAAAATTAATCAAAAATCCGAATGATTAAATCGTATATATATATTAAATGAATTTTTTATTATTTCGAAATACTAGTTCTAGATAGTCGGTTCGAATTTTATTTACTATATTTTTAATAATCTATTATTAATTTTTATATTAACGATTAAAATTAACTGAAATTCGGATTATAGATCGGTTTAGAAACTGGTTTATAGATTAATTAAAATAGATATTATTTAACGAGAATCTAGTAGAAAAGCTTTCGTTAGACGTATCGGTCTAAAAAATAAAAAAGAAAAAATAGATATTTATATTAGATATTTTATATTACGTTTCTATAATAATAATATAGAAAGATAATATAAATATATAGATATTAAATAATAATACGAATAGTGTTTATTATTTAATTAATAATAATAAAAAGTATACGTTAATATTAGAAATATCTAAAGTCTTTAATATATTATTAGAAAAAAAAAGAAATTAATAGATAGTATAATATAAAAAAAATTATATTTTAATACTAGAATTATATTTTTATATATAATTCCAGCGTTTTAGCCGATTAAACCCGGATATTCGATTTCGATACGGGTTCGAATCGGATCGAACTATAGAAAAATCCGATCCGACGGCCAGTCTATTTCTAGTATTATATTTTCTTTAAAACGTTAATTAAATTATTTTTATTCCCGCTATAAATTTTTCGAACAATTTATTATAAAAGTTAACTATATTAGCTTCGTTTTTTTCAACGTCTAAATTCTAAAATTAAATCTATCAAAGAAATATTAGTAGTAAAAAAAGTTAAATAAATCTTAGAAATAGAATTAACTCGAAGATATTTCGACGGTCTAATAATTCGTACTCTCTAGTTAGAAGTTTTTGGTAATTTATAAAGATTTAAGATTTAATAGTAGCTAGATTTATAAAACTATCGACGTTATAATTTTCGATTAACTATTCGAATTTTTTAATTATTATTTTAAAAGTAAATATTTTTCCAACTATTTTATAGAATAGAATATAGTTTCCGGTCGAATTAAAATTTTAAACAATATATTTATAAGATATTAATATTTATATCTAGTCGGTAATTTAATAATCGACTAGTATTTATATTCTAGTATCACTTTATAGAATTTATTTAACTAGAAAGCGATATTTATATAATTAGCTTTTCTACTCGTTTATTCTATTACTAGATAAAATTCTAATTTAATAATTAATTGAAACTAAATATCGACGTAATAGAGTTTTATATAATAGATATAAAGTAAATCTCTAAAAAAGCTAGCCGATCGAAAAACTTTAGATCTATTTATTTATCTATTTAAACGTTTTATCTAACTGTTTTAACGATTATTAAAAAATCTAATAAAAGATTTAAAAGAATTAAAACGATTAAAGAAAATAACTATTTAATATTACTAATTGAAACAAGTATACTATAGATATATAGTAATCGGAATAATATAAAAATAATCTATAAAATCTATATATATAAAAGAGAAAATAAAGTTAATAGAAATGGTTTTATAACGTTAATCATTTTAGATTAACATCCGCTAATATAATAAAAATCCAGCCAATAAACAATCGTAACAATTACGGTTTAAAATAAATTAAAATAAATTTTCGAAGTAATTACCTTAGAGGCAAGTACTCATTTTTGAATAAAACGTCGATATAAAGTTATCTAAAACGTTTAATTAATTTAAAATCTACTAATAGTTAAAATCTAATTAATAAAAAATATTATATCAATTTAGAATTTGTCGATAGTTCGATTTTACTAGAAGTTTTATTAAAAGTGGCCGTTTTATCTAAGAATAAATTTATTTAAATTTTTTATTAATAGTAAATTAATAGCTAGTCGATTAAAATAACAAGTCAATTAGAAATCTATTCGATATAAATTAGAAATTAATTAGAAATTAAAATTAACTAGAAGTTAAAATTAATTAGAAGTTGAAATTAACTAGAAGTTCAAATTAACTGAAAGTTCAAATTAACTAAAAGTTCAAATTAACTAGAAGTTCGAATATTAACTGGATATTCGAATATTAATTCTTTCTAAAAAACTATATTTAAATAATCGACTTTCGCGTAATTAATTAATTATTAGTACTAGTTTAGATTAGATCGATAGATTAATTCTATATCACGTGACTCTCTGAATCTCACGTAGTAAAATTCTGATTACTAATTCTGATTACTAAGTAGTCTAATATTCGAATCCCGCGAAAACCTCTTTTTTGGAAATTTTCATCCGATTTTTACGCCTTCTATAGGGTATCTAGAGTACTATAATCGACGAATAAAGCTAGTTTATTACGTAACCTATAGGTTCGCTTATTTTCAGCCTAATTTTACTATTAAAGTTAATAGAAAAACTCGTTGTTAACTAGATGTTAAACAGATATTAAAAATTTAATTCGTTAACGAGTTATCTATAGGTTAATTTATTACTAGTAAACTTCTAGTTACTAAAAAAGCCTAGTTTTAACTAAACTCGAAGTTTATATATAACTTCTGATTACGTAATACAGCGAGTCAATTTTTAATTCGTTTAAATTAACCACCAAAGGAACGTCTTCGAGGAGTTCTCGCGAACGACGAGATTTAAACCAATCAGACATTGATTAGTCATCAATATCCTGTTCAGGAACAGCTATTTGCCCCTAAGGTAGTAAAAAACCAAGGAATCGCTAAAGCACGCTATACCTGCAGGAGTGGGGTGGTGCTCCTCGTGGCACGATTAGTCATGTTACTGTACTATCAAAACCCTCAAAGATGATCGATCACTACTAATGTAACAACAACCACAACACCGTCTCAGCTACAACAACATGGCTGGACTTAATGCTCTTGTCATCGGTATCTGGCCGACCACATATTTCCTTATGATATGCTAACTTTCCATCAGGTGCGAATCGTGGGCTCGGGCTCGGGCTTTTGAAGGTCTTCAAAGAGCACGGATACAATGTTTTTGGCACCATTCGACCACAAACCAGATCTGATGCCTCCTTCAAAGATGTAAGCTAAATACTTCTCATGCTTAGAGCTTTCATCCAGTCAGTACATTAATGGGCTCAGCTTGAAGAAACGGGTGCTACCATCATAGACCTCGACTACCTGGTGGAGGACACCATTGCTGCTGCCGCCAAAACCTTTGGAGAAGATCGAACCCTAGATATTCTGGTCAACTGTGGCGGCATTGGGATGGACCCCAAGTCGTGGCTGGATACTAGTGCAGAGCAGATGATATACAAGTACCGTGTCATGACCGTGGTAAGTTTCACCATCGAACATGGTGTCATTCTTCTCTCCTGCTCATCCATTCTTTCAAGGGGCCATTCCTGGCGAGCAGGTACTTCCATCCCAATTTAAAGAAGAGCAAGTTTGCCAAAATCGTCAATATCACATCGGAGTGGGCATCTATAGCTGGTAAATACATGGTTTTCCGTCATTCATGCGCTTTGCTAATCAAAGTTGAAGCCAACGACTGCGGAACATACGTCAGCTACCGCGTTCCCAAAACGGCACTCAATTCAATGAGTGTTGTTGTTGGAATCGAGCTCAAGGCAGCAAAAGAAAACATAGCTGTACTTTGCATCGATCCTGGCGACGTTCCGACCAAGCTCAGTCATTGGCAGGGAGACATTAAGCTGGAGGATTCGGTGTGCGGCATGTATAACCAGATTGAAAAGGCTACCATCGAGGACTCTGGCTTGTTTGTGAACTGGGCAGGCCACAGATGGCCCTACTGATAGACTTGCCTCATGATGGGTAGAACCTGTTTCCTGGCTACCAGGGAACTCTACTACAGGTGACGAGCGGTCACATAATCAATAGGGAAATGATCCATTCTACGTCGAACTATTAAAGCATCAATTTCTAAGTATTTGTTCCTCGTGATGACTCGTAGGCGAGCAAGACAAAATGAGCACAATACGGCCCACTCCTCTCAACAATTCTGTCCTCCCCCCTCCCCCCCCTCCCCCCCCCGTTTGCTTTTTTATGCCCGACGTTCGAAAAACACAACTGAGGCGATTGCCAAGCCTTCAATACCAGCTCGTAGAGATGGCTCAATCTCAGGAGCAAACCTTGGATTATGATTGAAGGGCAAATCCCGGAGGGTACCATCCTTTTCAGCCTTGTCATACTCCGCTCTTGGGGTCACGCCATAGTTCCAATAGACATATGGTATCGGCTTCTTGCCTGGTGGGTGTCCCAACAGAACGAAGTCATCTGCAGTGATGTCGAGGTCCATGAGAAGGACCGTCTCAGCAGCCTTGTCGCCATAGAAGCTGTGCAAGGCTTCAGTGAACCTTGCCGTTGCCTCTTTGTCGTTGTCAATCGGCGGACAACTGGCGGCAGTCACGATGCGAGGACTCCTGGGAGAGTTCGCAGCTTGGCATTCACCTTTGATGATACGCTTGACTGCATTGACTGCAGTGAGTTGGATGTCCTTGTTGAAGGAACGGATGTCCACTTTGAGGTCTGCATATTCCGGTATAATGCTGGCGTCTGTCCCGCCGTGAAAGGTGCCACAGGTGACGACACAAGGCTCCTTGAAGTCAATTTCTCTCGCAACAACCATCTGCAGACGTGATATGATGCAACTTCCCATTAAGATAGGATCAATACCTAGCTCAGGCGTTGATGAATGGGTACCCTTGCCATAGACTCGAACGCTGAGTGAGTCGAGGAATCCAAGTACACGACCTGGTCGGGTCCCTACGGTGCCGGCCTTGGTGGGGACGGCATGCTGGCCTAAAACGATGTCGGGCATAGGTATTTTGTCGAAGAGGCCATCGTCAATCATTGCCTTCGCACCAAGAAGTCGCTCCTCATTGGGTTGGAAGACGCAGATAAGGGTCCCAGACCACGTGTCTCTCACTTTCCGTAGCAAGTCTGCGGCGCCTAATACGCTGGCCATATGCATATCGTGGCCGCAACCATGCATGACCCACTTGGTACAGCCGTCTGCATCCACCTGCTTCACCTTGCTTGCATATGGAAGCCCCGTGTTCTCTTTCATCGGCAAGGCGTCCAATTCCGAGCGAAGCAGCACAACCGTCCCATCTCCGTTGCGCAAGATGCCAATAACTCCATGGCCTCCAACATTTCTCTGTACATCGTAGCCTAGCGATTCAAGATGGCCAGCAACGACAGAGGCTGTTCGGGATTCCTGGCAAGGTAGCTCCGGGTGTTGGTGGATGTCTTTGTAAAGTGTGCTATACTTCTCCAGGTCTGGGAAGGACTCCTCGAAGACATCCCGCCATTTGTCGAATGAGAGAGAGGCTTCTACCTGCATGGTGGTGGTGGTGTTGGTTGGCAGAGGCAGAAAGATGTGTAAAGTTAAAGGGTTTGATTGCTGGAGGTCAGGCAAATATTTGAAGCGGCTAATGGCTCGCTTGAACTGCTAATTTGCAGGTTTATGATAGACGGGAACTCCCGTGTGCCGCTACTACTTAGTGGCGCCTCTTTCTAGGACGGACAGCGCTCAACGCCAATTAGACAGCTGAACGGGGCGGCTAGGTGCGGGGTAAATCGGGTACGGGGGGGCTTGCTTGGGGGGTAGTACAGTACAAGTTCAATCACCTACCGTTTGCAGCCGATGACCACAGCAGTCCGAAACAATTGCATACATTGTATGCATGCACAGTTTGTCGAATGATCCAATAAGGCTATGACACGAAATGAAAGCCCCCCCACCCTACTACGCCCGGCATGGCACAAGGCCAATTTCAAAGGGGAGTGAAATGTCCAATACAATTAAAAGCCGCACACACCATCGATAAATGGGTATGTGGCTCAACATAAAGCAGCGCTGTGCAGAACGAGCCAATATTCCGGCGTGATGAGAGACAATTAGGAGCCGCAGCTTCGTCTTACTTATCCTTTGAGGCATTCTTCTATACTCGGCGGCAGGCTGAACCAAATCTTATCACATCATACCTCAAATTATCTACCAAACCAAGCAAAACCAACCGACTATCACCATGAGCCAACCCTGGAATGCTTTCTGGCCTCCGGCTCCGGCCAATCTCTTCGTCAATGCCAACCTCAATGTTGTCTGCGCCTCCAAGGGAGCGCTGCCTCACGACACCAAATTCGCTGACGGCACAAAAGTCATGCGTTTGGACGAAATGAAGACATTCCTGGCCGAAGTCACCGAGAAAAAGAAGGATGGTATGGAGCCTACCGACTAGTTGCTATCAAGGTAAGATATTCTAGTCAATTGCTTGTTTATATATGTCTGACTTCATCCAGGGTCTCGGTCTTGAGGTGTAATTCAGGCTTTCAGCAACGACAGGCGAGGCAGGAAACTCGGGTTATGGAACATATAATGATAGCACAAAGTCTGGTGATAGGAGCAAGTCAATTTCAACATATCAATCGCTTGATTCGTACTACACCTCCTTTCTCCCATATTGAAATCCCAAATTCTCGTGATATTTCGGCACCCTTTCTTTGTGGTGCAGACATGCGCCTTTCAATACACGACGAGTATTCTCAATTCAATACTTTCTCTCGGGGGTTCGCTGTTGGGACAGGTTGGGTCGAAGAAAGAGGCATGAGCAACTGTACACAAGTCCAGTCAGATATCTTCAGCAGAGAATGAATTACGTATGGGACACACCTTCTCCCGGTACAGTAGAGTCCATGGATTTGAACACGATGAGCTCGGTCGCGAGTTGGTTGCTCAAGTAGTACCATTTCTGCGACTGATTGTAAACAACTTGCTGTGATTCGAGCACTGCTGTTGCGTGTACTTCGTCGAATGATACGATGTCATCTCGAGCGAGAGATTGAAGATCGCAGAGAGCGAGGGGCCAGCTCCGGAGTGGTCCTTTCAAGGGTTTCCAGACGCTATCAACTATCAGATAAATCCCGCAGGAAGGACAAACGTGGGACATACTTCAGCATCTGTATTCGAGACCTTTTGATCGTCTCGGCTTGTGTTTTGTCTCCTGTTAATTGCTCAATGAGCTCCAATGCGTAGTCATGGGTGTAATCTGGCCTGTTAGCACATACGCTTCCGCAGATGGGTGCTTGCCGTACCGGTATGAACGTTCGGAATAGGCTGGCCGAAGCTCCCCAAATGGCCTCCTTTATCATCGGACCGACGAATCTATCCAACTTAGCCCTTTGTTTCACAACAAGAAGAACTCGATATAACTAACAACGCATTCATGAACATAAGCCGCTCGGATACCTAATCTCTCTTTCAAGAGAGCCTTGATCTCAGGCATGTAGATGCTCTTGAGTTTCTCCTGGTCGAAATAGTTCTCATAGTCCATCCTCGTGTTTAAATCGGCGAGTAGGAAGCCCTCACGGTCGAGGGACAGTGTATCCTTCAACGGTCGCAAGTCATGAATAGGAACATTGGGCACCCGGACTACATTGTAGTTGCAAACTGGGAAATCACTATCCGGAGGCTGGAATAGAAGTTCGTATGGGCGCTGGTGCGATGGCCATGACTCTCGCTCGAAGAAGGTCAGCGTTGCTTCTGTACAGGCCATGATGTAGGAAATTTCAAAAGCTTTTTTCTTGAGTTCGCACGCAATCTAATCTTTCTTCAGTGAATGCGGCTCCGTTCATCACTGTACTCTTTTCTCGTTCCACCAAACCCCGCGCTCTCTACCCGCTTGCCAACTCGTAAGGCATGGCCGAGAGGGGAAGCAGGTCGAGAGGGTGTCATGGCTGCATCCTGATGAGAATGGGCTTGCCCTCACCCCAGCTACACAACGATATAGCCGTATCTACTGGACCAAGGGCTCCTGCGCAATGCTGCGAGGCTAGGTGGGGTTGGGCATGGTCGGGCGTGGTCAGTGAACGACGGGGGTTGAGTGGGCTCGCTGCCTTTACCTGAGACCTAATCAGAAAACAAGGGTGTGGGCTAATGCGGGACAACTAAAGTATAAGGCACGGTCCGCGGGCGGTTCCATTGGGTAAAGGCAGAAAATCATCTCAAGATCACAAGTTGAGCTAAGCAGCCACGCGCTTGTCCTGAAGGATAGAGCAGCTCTTCGTGTTGTACTGTACTACATACACTGCCTAGCATTTGTAGGTACACCACCTATACAAACGAGAAAGGCAACGGCATGATGGTACTTTGGGGATAACGATTCATCAAATGCCTCATAAATAGGAAGGTTAACTCGGTCATTCACAAGACGAACTGGCTCAAATCCATATAATACAGTCCACAAGAGCAAGGCTAACAAAATTATTGGCGACGCTTCCTCCATCAACGGCCCCAGAATTATGATGGAGGTGAAATCGAAGGACGAAACCGATTCCCTTATACAATGGTTCTTGGAGAATGGCGGACGTCTCAACGAGTCGATGGAGATGATCCACAGTCCCGATCATGGTTATCACCATGTTGCAAGCAGAATCATCTATGCTAAAGAAATTGCTGGCATGTGTCCATTTAGTCTGACTTTATCCCACCTCAATGCACTTCCGTCACCCCCAGTCGGCATTCGCAACTGCTCGAACGAGAGCATCTGTTCCAAACTGGTAGGGAAAGTAAACCAGAGTACTGTTGCGGCCTTCTTCCTTGCCGAGCAGCGGCTTAAGGGTCCTGACAGCTTCTGGTTTCCGTATGTTCGGCTACTACCAAACGAAGCTGAGATGTCAACACCGCTGTGGTTCAAGGATGAAGAACTCATTTACCTTAAGGGAACAAATCTACTTTCGAATGACGGTCCCCGAGAACAAACTTCCGTGGGTCGTTGGGAAGGCATGCACAGAGAGCAGTGGGAACAAGCAATCGCTGCGCTCAAAGATGCTGGGGAGTTGGCAGGCGAATTTACGTGGTGAGTACCCTGAACCTCTCTGTTCAATCTAAACCTACTTCTTATCAGGAAGTGAGCTATTTGCATTCAGCCATTTACTCATATTTTCGGTGGTAACTTGAATCTTTCAATAGGGAGCTATTCCTGTGGGCTGGAACGATATTTTCTTCGAGGAGCTTCACGTCCAACTTGCTCTTGATGAGCAATAACGATTCCTTCCCGCTCCTATACCCGGTAATAGACATATTCAATCATCGCTTTGATGCCAAGGTAGAATGGCAACTCGACGCTGGTAATTTCGGTCTGTGCCTTACAGAAAGAACTGAGCAGGGCCAGCAGATCTTCAACGATTACGCGCGAAAGGGAAATGAAGAGCGTAGGATTGCCTCTATCAAATCCTTTCTATCATGCTAAATTGCACTAGTTTTGATGGGATACGGATTCTGTATCCCCGGTAACCCTTGCGATCAAGTTGCCTTCCGACTTGGCCAGGTACCACCAGAAATACACCGCATACTCCGCGAGCGTGTGCCGAGCCACTGGTGCTCTGAAACCTGGGACCCACAGGAATCTGTCTTCTATATTCGGGGCTCATTCCATTACACATCCGGCTACGGTAACCAATATGGTATTCCGAAACTAGATTGCCTGCGGGGAATCCCTCCGGAGCTGGCGCACTCGGTATATGCAATCATACTCGCAAGTGATGAGAATGCTGCTCTTTCCGAGGGGCTGGAGGATTCAAAACGGATATGGGCTGGCACTCTCGATGCTTTGCTCCAGCAAGCGGAGGCACAACTGCTGGCAATCACTCGATGGAACTCCGAACTTCCCGACCTACCTTCAACGGCCGGAGCCAAGGCAGCCTCGATGTACCGAATTGGGCAATTGAAGATACTAGACGAAGTGATTTCGGAGCTAAGGGCGTTTATGGATCCGCTTCGAGAAGGTCATGTTGGTACTGGAGAAGCATTTCAGGAATAGAATGAACGTACAAGGTAGGTATGTTATAGAGTTAGGGTGTGATTGTTGGAGAAGGTATATCGTAGCTGCTCTACAATGTCGGGTCGTCGGGCTGCATACAGAGTGAGTGTTGTTAATGTTTTGTAAAGCTTGAACAGAGCGAGGGTTTTCAAGGACTCGATGCCCCATTTCCCCGCAAAGATCGCGCTGCCCAGGTTGACCGAATTATCTCTGTATCATAAGCAGATCGTAGAATTTGTCGCAAAAGGCTACCCTTTGATGGTTTCTTGGGCTTCTTTGGTTTCTTCGGTTGGTTGGAGATTGACCCCCAACAAGAGTTGTCGGCTGGCGCAGGCTCTGGCTCTACCTCCAGGTCCGGCTCCACTGTATCATCACGATCCGTTGTAGGAGCATTGTATGCAGAAGGAGGTGAAATATCCAGAAGCTCGCTAGCGGGTATGTGAGTGAAATCTGGACTTGTGTACTCTCCAGTATACCGATCATGTGATTGTATGCAGCACGTAGCATGTATTGGAATATGGAAATTCAGTTATCACGTTTGATTATGTAATCTTAGTAAGGCTCAGGAGGATTTATCTGAGGCCAATCGCTTAGCGGTAACTAGTCTGTTTAGATATAGTAGCTTTAGTATTAGTTTTTTAATATCTTTTGGTTTTCTAATATATAGATTTTTAGATAATTTAATTAATATTTATTTTATTATTTTAATAGATTATAAATCCGGTCTAGTACGCTTTTATTTAGCTATATTATATACGAATTATATATTTAAATAAAGATAACTTTCTATTATACTAAAATATATTATATATAGAAATTTTTCTATAGTAAAATTAATTATATTAAATTACTTCTATTTTTTCTTTCTATTTAAAATCTTTTAAATTAAAAGAAAAAATAGCGGTTTAATATTTTTCCGTCGTATAAAATAATAGTAGCGAGCGCTTTTAAATAGTTAAAAAAAGTTAATTTTATTCTAAAATCGAATTTTTTCGTAAAAACTATTTTAATATCCTATTCTAGATCTAATAATCTATTAAAAATCTATTATAATCTAGTATTTAAAGTTTCGATATCCGATAGATCTACTATAAATTTACGCCGAAATTTTTCGAGTAACGAAATTTTATATTAGCGGTAATTGTAAAGCGCCAGACGCGTTATATAGGTCCTGGAAATATAATTAGGACGTTTAGAAACGAAGCTTGCCGTCTAGTCGCCAGAGTATCGCTAGCGCGTCGGATCTCGATCCTTCCCCGCTTTTTCCTTTTTTTTTATTACTAGGCTATACCCCAGTCTTTCTAGAGTATAAGTTAGTTCTATAATATATCTTTCGTCTAGTCTATAATTATATACTGCTCTAGAAATATATCCACTTTATAGTTCTAATTTATTATTTTAAACGTTTCTGGTTCGGTATATATTATTTATAGTATAATTATATCGACGTTAACGCGTAGTATTTATAGTAGTTATAGTTTTAGTAAAATACTTTAAATAGAACTATCCTAAACTAGCGCTAAAGCTATTAAGCCGCGGATTATAGATATTACGGATTAATCTAATAAATATAATCTATTTATATCGAAGACGTCTAATAAAGAAAACTCTAGTTTATTTTCTATAGTTTAGAAAATCTAATCGGAACTTTATAATAATTTTATTACTAGCGTATTAGTAGACTATATTATTTCCGGTAGCTAAATCTATTAATAGTAGCTATCTAATAGTTAGTTATAGTCTAATAGAGGTATTTCTTTAGAGATTTTTATCTTTAGAAATTCTAATCCTGGTTAGCCGCCAAATAGTAGTAATAATCCGAACGATAATAGAGATAATAGCGATAATTCCGATAATAATAAAGAATTTCGAGCCTTAGAGACTTAAATAGTAGTAAAGAAAAAGATTCTTTTAAAGGTATACTATAGAATAGAGGTTTTCCGTATAATAGATCCGAATTATATTTTAGATAATAATTAACCTTCCTTTAGACTAGCTATTAGGCCTTCGCGAGCGCTATAAGTTTCGTTAAAATTTAAAATTAAAGAGCCTAAGAAGTACAGCGATAAAATAACCTTTAAAAAATACTATAAATAGGTCGAATTCTATAGGAATTAGTTCTATAAATCCGATACCTTATCTATCTATATAGATTAAATTCGATAGGCCTAGAATTTTATTAAAAATTAGAAATTAAACTATTAGCTCGAGAAAAAGGAATCCTTTATTAATAAAAATACCTTTAACGATATATTATAGGATAAGTTTATAGATTTTCTTTTAAATTTTACTACCGATCCTAAATCCTATTTATTAGATACCGCAAGAAAGTATTTTTATATAACTTAAAATAAGGATTAGAATATCCTAGAATTCTATAATTTCTTTATATTATTAGAAGCCTAGCTGCTTCCTTTATTAGAAGAATAGCGTTTAATCTTTTTTCTTTTTAAGATTTATCCGGAATTATAGCGTACTATACGCGCTTAAAGCGCGAAATTAAAAGACTTCGGCTATAATAAATAGGTAGTTTAAACTATCCGATAGGAAAATATAGGTAAAGCAACGCCGAATTAGTAGTAGAATTCTTCTACTAATAGATTTTATCTATTTCCGTATAATAAAGAAAACTTTCGAGGATTCGAAAATCGAAACCGGAAAGGCCGATAATAAAATAGTCGGAATAATATTAGTAGAAGGGATATTTCTAATATTAGTAATAATAATTCTAGAAAATATAAACGAGATAATAAATCTAGTATCTACTTTATTTATAGTAGTATAGATTATTAGTCTAAAAGTTACCCTAAAAACTAGAACTAAAGTTAAAGTAATCAGAAGTCTAATAACTCTCGCGGTAATAATAATCGGTTATTTAAAAAGCCTATTATTAATATAATAAAAGGTAATCCTAGTAATATTAACTAGTTAAAAAACTAAAAGGGCTAGTTATAGCTTTAATAATAGTCTAGAATAAGCTAATTAAAATAAGAAACGGTCTTTTAACTAGAATATTTATCGAGTTACTAGTAAAAGGATATAGTAGAATTAAAGTATTCCTGGATCTAGGCTCCTAGATTAATATCGTTTCTTAATCTTTTATTATTTAATACGACCTAGAACCTATCTAAAAAGTTAAAAAACCCTATTTTTAATAGATTAGAAGTTAGTACGCTGCCTATTATAGAATATATAACTTAAACTAGATAATAATAGATAGTTAAAACTATCGGGAAATATATATATCGCGATTCTATATTCTAGATACGATTAATAAATATAGTATCTTTTTAGATATACTAGCTTTATATTAAATATATATAGTTATAAATCTAGAATTAGAGTAATAGCGATTTTCTATCTATAATAAAATAATATAAAATAACCCGACAGAGATAAAATAGTTAACCCGCTTTAATATTAATTTACCGGTAGTCTTTATTTATATATTATAGGCCGAAAAGTATATATTAGTATATATAATATCGATTGCCGCCGTATATATAAAATCTAATATTAATACCGCCGTATATACGAGATCTAATAATAATACTATTATATAGACAGGAACTAACAGCGCCGATAAAGATAAAAACGATAAAAATATATAGTAGCCCGAGCTATCGATTCCGAAACCTATATATAAAGAGATCGAAGCTTATAATATACGCCTAGTAGATTTTTTACCGCTATTTAAAAATACTAATTATATAATCGAACTAGATAGAAGAGATCTACTATATAGCCTAATTTATAGCCTATTTAAATATAAACTCGATAAGCTACGGGATTACCTAGATAGTATTTTAAAAAAGGGCTAGATCTGTTATTTAATATTTCTTATAGGAGCTCTAATCTTTTTTATACTAAAAAAAGATAGTAGTCTTCGTATATACGTCGACTATAGAGACTTTAATAAAGTAATAATTAAAAACCGTTATCCTTTACTTTTTATTTATAAAATTCTAGATCGATTATCTAGAATAAAGTATTTTTCTAAATATAATATTAAAGATATCTATTATCGAGTTAGAATTAAAAAAGATAATAAATAAAAGACCGCGTTTTATATAAAATATAGATATTTTAAATATTTTATAATACTTTTCGGTCTTACTAATATACCTATAACTTTCTAAATCTATATTAATCGGACTTTAGGAAAATTAGTTAACGTTTACTATATAGTCTACCTAGATAATATTCTAATTTTTTCTAATTCGGAAGAAAAATATTAGAAATATATTAGATAAATCGCTTAAAAGCTTTATAATATATAGCTATACTTTAATTTTAAAAAGTATATTTTTAATATTAAAAGTATAGAATTTTTAGGCTTTATTATATCTATAGAAGGTATATCGATAGACCCGGAATAAATAAAGACTATTTAGAAATAGCTAGTTCTAAAAACTTATCGGGAGGTATAGATTTTTTTAAAATTTATTAACTTCTATTAATACTTTATTTACTAGTATTTTCGGATTACGGCGCTTCTAATAAGTTTATTTATAGGAAATATAGCCGGAAAGAAGTCGGAACCGCTTTACTAGACTATCGGAATCTAAAAGGCTTTCGAGGAACTAAAATATACTTTCGATACTACTAGGATATTATAGTACTTCGATCTAGAAAGAGAAATTTATATTAAAACTAATATTTCTAGAATCGGATTAGCTAGGATTATATTTTAATTTAATAAAAATAGCTACTAGCGCCTAGTTACGTTCTAATCGAGGAAAATAATTCCTACCGAACGTAATTATAAGATATATAATACCGAACTTCTCGCTATTATTAAGGTTTTCGAGTAATAGAGATATTAATTTAAAGGCGCGAAGTATACGGTAAAGGTCTAGATAGATTATAATAACCTTCGGGGTTTTATAAAAATTAAGAAACTTAATATTTAATAATATCGCTAGGTTATTAAATTAGCCGCTATAGATTTTAATATCTTCTATTATTTAAGGAAGACTAATCTAACTAATCCGCCTTCTAAAAGGCCGGATTATAAGAATATTAATCTTTAAACCTAGATAATATTATCTATATTTTAGCGGAAGCTATATTTTACTAGCTATAAATCTAGTAGCGAACTGTTTACTATATAAAAGGTTTAAATTAATTATATTTTACGCGGGCGTATAACTAGAAGGCCTAGAGAATATTTTATAAAATCTAAAAACTCTAAAAATAATAGAATTAACTTTCTACTATTAAGTAAAGGACGCGATATATTTTATATATCGAGAATACCTTTAGGTACGACGGGCCGCCGACGCGGTAGTAATAGATTAGCGACGACTATTTCCGATAAAGAATATAATAATAGAATAAACTCTATCGCTAGAAATATATATTATAGCCTAGATATCCTATATTAAACGGCGCGGAAGGCTGCTATTAATAAAATAGCTTATAGTAAAATAACTCCTAGTATACGCGATATATTTATCTAGTTTTAAGATCGGGATACCGATATTTAAAAGCGTTTATAGACTATCTAGTATAAATCGAGGAAGAAAGCCGGGCTATAGAATATAGAAATAGAAACTGGTCTTTTCCTTTATAAGAAATCTTTATATATATCCGAAAATAAAGTACTATATATAGAGTTTCTAGTAAAATACTATAATAATTCTATAGCTGGATATTTCGGGTATTAGCAAACTTTATCGTTTATTCGTCGCAGCTATAGCTAGCCGAAACTGCTAGCCGAAACTGCCTAAATATATCCGGGAGTATATAAGAACGTATAATATCTATTAACGAGTTAAAGTCTATAGATATAAACTATATAGGAAGCTTTAGAATCTTCTATATTCTATATAGCTATAGAAGAAAATAGCGATAGATTTTATTACTAGATTACTACCTATTTAATACTCTCGAGGCGTAGTAGACTTAGTACTTATAGCCGTCGATCGATTTACTAAAATAGCGAGGTATATCCTTTATTATAAGATAATTAATATAAAGAATCTTATAGAACTTATTATCGATAAACTTTAGTATAAAAGATTTATTTCTAATAGGATTATTAGTAATAGAGGCTCGCTATTTATAAGCGAATTCTAGTCGGAGGTCTGCTATTATCTAAAAATTAAACGTCGTTTAAATACTACGTTCTATTTTTAAATAGATAGGCAGATTAAATAATAGAATTAATCGCTAGAATATTATCTAAAAGTATATACTTATAAGGAATAGAAAAACTAGATTAAATTTCTAGTTTTAGCTAAATTTACCTATAATAATAGCGAATATAATATTATAAAAATATCTCTTTTCGAAACGCTTATAGGCTATAATCTAGATATAATATTCGAAGGCGTTAAAAATAACGCCGTAAAAAGAAAGATAGTAAATACGAAAGTACTAGTAGTAAAGAAAAAAGTCGTAAATTTATAAAAGATATATAAATTAATATATACGAATTAGAATAAAGTTTAAATAAACTAGACTAAATATTATAATAAAAAATATTAATCGATAGAGTATAAAATTAGTAATTTAGTACTATTATCTATAAAGAATCTAAAGTTTAAATAATCGAAAAAGATTATTTCTAAATTCGTAGGACTATATTATATTTCGAAATATATAGATTTTTAAATTTACCGGTTTATTTTTCTAATTAGATTAAAAATCTATAATATCTTTTATATATTTTTATTAGAAAAGTTCTATCGCTACTAGAATAGCGAACTACTAGAGTATCTATTACCGGATTTTATCGATAATAAAAAAGAATAGGAGATAGAAGTTATTTTAGATAAAAGGTTTATAAAACCTAAAAAGGACGAGAAATTAAAAGCTAAATATCTAATTAAATAGGCTAGTTAACTAAAAAAATATAATTTCTAGTAGCTATAAAAAGACCTTAAAAATATATAGAAGTTTATCGAGATATATAATTAGAATAACTTTCTAATAAAAAAGTATAAAAAAAGTAGAATTTAATAGAAATAAACTATAATTATAGACGTTAGACGTTTATAGAATATATATATAATATATATATCTGGAAGTAAATTTATAGTTAATAAATTCTTTTAAATTATTCTATAGAATTTATAATACTAGGGACTTTATTTACTATAATATAGATTATATATTTTAGTCTTTAAATACCTACGCTTATATAACCGATCTAGTTTTACTATATATTTCTATTCTAGACTATCTTTTTATTTTATAATAGGTAGGGGAAATAGTATCGGAAGAGAAATCTACTTTAATATTATTAAAAAGAGAGTTTATAGAAGCTTATAGATAGAATTAAAGGTATTAAAAAATATTAGACTATTTAGTAAAAAAACTACCTAAAAGGCCGGAGTACCGATAATCCTAATTTCTAGAAATTAAAGTCCGGATATTTCCGGCGCCTTTAAAGCTGTATATAGAAGAATTAATAGAGACTATAACGGAACGATAGATAAAAGAATTAGTAGAAACTATAATAAAGCTATCGGAAATAAGTATATATTCTCTTTTTATTTAATAATATATAGAAGGGTAACTCGATATAGCTCTTTATTATTATAGTTATCGAACGTACGGAATAGTCTACTAAAGGGTCGTATCGGCTTCGAAAATAACTAGAAAGTTAAAAGGAATATTAATTTACGCGAAAAAATCTTAATAGCCGGTATAAATTATTCGATTATCGGTATCGAATATTTTAAAGTCGGTATATATATTAGAATAAATCTATCTAGTCTATCGTCCGAAGTCTAATAAATAGTACTAGCCGGGAGTAGATAGAATTTATATTTTTCTATAATAGAAGATACTATAATTTATAGAATATTATCCGATTCTATAGTAACGTATTAGTAATTAGCTACTTTATATAGAAGATTATTAAATTATATCTAAAGGCTTTAGACCGAAAAACGGATATAATATAGCGGTAGAGCGGGGTATTATAGTAGATATCTATACTACTACCGGGGTACTAGTAGTATCTACCCTAAAAGATAGAGGCCTAGATATTACCGGTAGGACGGAGCTTTCGTAATAAAAAATAAATAGAAACGATAAATATAAAAGGAAGCCGAAGTTTTATAGAAAAAAGTTAGAAATAATAGCGGTCCGCTACGTTTTATATTTATAAAACTTATATTCTAAAATAGCTAGTTTAATTTATATAGTTTTATTTTTTTAAACTAGATTTTAGTTAGCGTATTTATACGTATCTAGGCGTTTAAAAATAGAATTTAACGTCGCCGCGAAGTAGTTAAAAATTATAGATACCTATATAAGATTATATAGTATCGCGTTAGAAGTAGAGATATATTTAATAATATTTATAATATTTAAAACGAGCTTCTTTATAAACTTACGGTTATTAAAAAATAGTTTTTTTTTATTCTAAACCGTAAACCTATAAATACTTATTATTTACTTTACGGCTAAGTCGAAAGAATAAAGTATCTATTATAGTTAGCTTTAAGATAATATAATAGAAGAAACTATACCGTTTTATAGTCGGATAGATTCTTTCTATCTTTTTTATATTTAGAATAAATATTAGTAAAATAGTTTTTCGAATATTCGAAAGTAGGACGTAAGTAATTTATATTGCCGTAATTACTAGTCGTATAGCGTAAATATCTAATATATAGTAGGGAAGATATATCTATATATATAAAGGTAAAGAACTTATATAAACGGTAAAAAACTATTTAAATAAATAAAGTATAGGAAATTAGAATTCCTATTAAATAAAATATTACTATATTATTACTAACGCGTCGGAACTATATCGTTCCGAGCGTTTATTTACTATTTAGGATCCTCGAATATTTACGTTAGGTTCGAGTTCGATTATATTTATTAGAGCTTTTATCTAGTATTAGTTATAAGCCGTATATTTATAGATATACGGCTATAGTATATACCTATAGATATAGTATATTCCTTTAAATATATCTACTAAGGTAAAGTTATAGCGTTAATTTAACCGGTACTATAATATAGCGGCTAGCAGTCCTAATCGTAATTACGATCGTATCTCGCTAAATAGAAAACCTAGGTTCGAATCCTAATAGTACCGCCTTTTAGCTTTATCCTAGTATATATCTATATAACTAAGGTATAATTATATATAAATAAAGGCTGATTATAATAATAGCTATAGAGTAACTCTTTTTTTTATTTTTTTTAATTTTTATAGTTAACTATAAAGTTAATAGGTTTATTTAATAAATACTATAAATATATAGACAGATATAGTATAATATCGAGGACGATATCGCTAAAAAGGAGGTAATTATAAAGCGCCAGACGCGTTATATAGGCCCTGGAAATATAATTAGGACGTTTAGAGACGAGGCTCGCCGCCTAGTCGCTAGAATGTTGCTAGCGCGTCGGATCTCGATTCTTCCTCGTTTTTTCCTTTTCTTTTATTACTAGGCTATACCCCAGCTTTCTAGGGTATAAGTTAGTTCTATAATATATCTTTCGTCTGGTCTACAATCGTGTACTGCTTTAGAAATATATCTACTTTATAGTAATATTTTATTATATAATTAGTATTAGACGATTTCTTTCCTCTATTATAGTATTTTCTACAAGTAGTAATTACGGAATGATAACTATATATTTTCTATTTTTTATAGATATTCTATTAAAATTTGTAACTTGGTATAGAATCGTTATAGAATAACGGAATCTCTATTTCGTAGTCGGGATTCTAATACTTTTACTAGAAAGATATATAAAAAAAAGCTAAAAGATATTTATTTTCTATAATATTAAAACTATTAAAACCGATTTTAATAGTTTATCTATTATTTAAATCGGATTAATATATTTTTTAAAAGAATTTATTTTTTAGTAATAATAATTTCTTCCGTATATCTATAGATTTTTAAATTTTCTATATCGAAAATACTAATAATAATAAAAGTAAAAATAAATATTAATCGTTTAAATATTCTAGATAAAAATCTATTATATTATTAGATTTTATAATTCTACAATTATCTCTTTTACTTTTAAAGGAAACGAAATTATATAATTTTAAATTTCGATTATCTTTTTCTACGTTAACTATAAACGAGAAGAATTTATTAATATTATCTCTTTTTAATATATTAAAAATATTTTAAACTCTTCTAAAAAATATTAAAAATTAAAATTTTAAACTACTTCTATTTCTATATATTTCAATCTTTTAATAGAATCTATTTATAGCCTACGCCGTCGAGATATTAAATAAAATTAAGTTTTTAACGAACTTTAGCTAATTAGATAACATCTAAAAATTTTAAAAAGCCTTTAATTTTTTAATATAAAAGCGATAAATAAATTGATTGTTAAATCGGATTTCGAATCCGAATTAAAAAAACCGATCCGACCCGAATCGATTCTAACTTTTCTAGGTACTAAACCGAATTCGATCGAATTATTTTAAAATTCGATCCGATTCGATTCCGGATCGAATCCGAAACCCCGGATTTAATCTACTAAAACTAGATTGACCGTCGGATCGAATTTCGAATCCGAGTTAATTAATCCGATCCGATCCGAATCGGATTAGAAAATTCTACGGTTCGATCCGACTCGATTTAACTAATCCGCTAAACCTATATAACTCGTATAATTCTAGTATAAAAGTAATACGAATTATTTAAAAAAATTTAATTAATTAACTACGCTAGCTAGAAAAGTCCTAGAGAGATTAAATATATATAATAAAGATTAAAATAATATATATATATAGATTTATTATATATAAAAGGTTTAGTGGGTTTCCGGATTTAACCCGGGTTCGATCCGGACCCGACCGTTTAGCGAATCGAATCGAATCGACCCGAAGTAGCCAAATTAACTAAAACCGCTAAAACATTGTTTTTTATATTATAAAATCTATTTTTTTATTAATAATACAATAATATATTAAAATTATCCATTTATCTAAATCTATTTTTTCCAAATATAGATAACTAAATTAGATAATTTAATAATCTTTTTTATATTTTTATTATTTTTAATTTCTATTTCCGTTTCTTTTTTTATATTCTTTTTTTTCTCTATATTTTTATTTTAATTTTTGTTTTTATTCTAATTAAAATTAATATTTCTAGCTAAATTTTTATTATTTTCGAGTTTAATATTACTCTATTTAGTAGAATATCTCTTTACTATCTAGTCTTTATTATTAATTTCGACGATATTATTAGTATTTTCGTTTGTCTTTTTATATAGAATTTTAATAGCTATATAAATTATATTACTACTATAGTTAAATTCTTTAATAAATTTCGATTATTTGTATAGAAATTTAGATATTCTAGCAGTTTTAAATTTTTTAAAACCGCTATAATTTAGTTATTTATTTTGGTTTTGATACTCGGTAAATCAGTGGTTCGGTAAATAAATCAAGCGTTGGTATATTAGTATTGAATATACGGTAGTAGAATATATATTCTAATTCAATTGACGCTATAATAGACTATCTATTATTGGATTAAATTAACTATTAGAATTATATATTTTATTAAAATTACTTTATCTATCTTTTTAGTAACTATAATAGATATAAAAAGATATTAAAGATAGATTTTTATAAATGAAATAATTCTATTTATATTTAATATATTATTTTAATATATTATTTTAATATATTATTTTATTTTATTTTTATTTTATTTCTATTTTATTTAGTTAATAAATATTATTTTTTCTATTTTATTTTAATAAACTTTATTACGGAATTTAGTTTTATAAGATAATATTAGATATAAATCAGTATCTAATATATTCTATAATATTCTATTATATTATTATAAAGTTTTTTACTAATTCTATACTTTTTTTCTTTATTTCTAGCGTTTTATTTTAAAAAAAACCTTTATATCTAGATATATAAATTTCTATATATCAGTTTTTTTAAATTTCTAAAAGCGTTTATATATAGTAATACGATCTATATTTTATTTTTTACAAAATATATATTTAGATTCCGACTATTTTCTACTACGTTCGCGGTTTATAACCGATTAAAATTATATAGATAGTAATTTTATTTTAGATATAATAAAATATTATATAATAGCTAAACTAACCGTCGGATCGGATTTCGAATTCAAATTAACTAATCCGATCCGACCCGAATCGGATCGGGTTTTTCTACAGTTTAACCCGATTCGAATCTAGATCGAAATCGGATACCCGAATTTAATTCGTTAAAATATTAAAATCGTATATAAAAATATAATTCTAATATTAAAATATAATTTTTTTTATATATTATACTATCTTTTTATTTAATATTAATATAGTAATATATATAGATAATATATTCTTTATAAACTATTATTTTTTGATTTATATAATTAGTTAGATAGTTTAATATTCCTTTCTATATCTTTATCTTTATTTTCTTCTATATTTTTATCGTTATCTGCTTTTACTTTCTCTTCTATATTTTTATTCTGACTATTAAAATTAATACTTCTAGTTAAACTTTCATTATCTCTAAATTTAGTATTATTTTATATAAAAGAGTATCTTTCTACTATCTAATTCTTTTTTTTAACTTTAATAATAATATCGCTATTTTTATTTTCTTTTTTATAAAAAGATTTAATATATTTATTAGCTTTATTCCCGCTATAACTAAATTCTTTTATAAACGTTATCTATTTTTCTAAAAGATCTAGAATTCTAGTAGATTAAAATTTTTAAAAGTCGGTATAATAGGTTATTTATTATTAGATAAAATTAATAATTAGGATTATATATTTCGTTAAAATTATTTTATTCAGACTATTAATAGCGATATTAGATTAGAAAAATATTAGAAATAAATATTTCTATATTAGATAGCTCTATTTATATTCGATATATCATTTTAATTTATTATTTTACTTTATTTCTATTTTATTTATTTAATAGTTATCGCTTTTTCTATATTTTCCGTACAAGCTTTAGTATATAGATCGTTTTTATAAAATAATACTATATATAGATTAGAAGTTAATATAGTATATATTATTTTATAATATTACTATAGATTCTTTTTTCGACTTTATAGTCTATTTTCTAATTTCTAGTATTCTATTCTAATATAGCCCTCGTTTCTATATCTACGCTTTTCTAAAAATCTATTCCTTTAAGTTTTTTAAAGAATTTATATATTATAATACGGTCTATATTCTTTTTTTATAGAATTTATATTTAGTATTAAACTATTTTTTACCGCGTTTACGGTCTATAATTAATTTAGATTTTATAGATAGTAGTTTTATTTTCGATATAGTAGATAGTATACTAAATAATATAATAGAATAATATAGTTAGTAGCTATAGAATTATCTAAAAACTCGATATATTATAATAATAGAATATACTAGAAGTTTATAGAAATATATAAATTTATTTAAAACTCTAATCTTTTAATTATTGTATAGCCGATAATTATTTAAATAACTTTATTTTATCTCTAATCTTCTATTCTTTAATAGTTAACTACTATAATAAAATATTAATATACTATATACTATACCGTATTATATTTTATCTTATTATTAATTTTTCGTTTCTTTCGTTGGTTATAGTATAATATATAGTACGTACGAATCTAAATAGAAGTAATATATTAAAATAATATAATTAATAATATAATAACGTTAAAATTATTTTAGATAAAAAATTAATTCTGTTCCGTAGAAGTATAGCGAAGATTTAAGGAAATAGAATCGGAAAAAGTAAAAAAAAAGATAAAAGAAAATTTTATAACGTTATAATACCGGTAATATACTAGAATAATATATTCTAAATAGTCTAGCTAATAATTTATCGTAAAAAATATAAATAAAAATTTAAAACTATTATTTTTTAAAAAATCTATAGATACTAGAAAGGTTTTAAATCTTTTATTTTGTTATAAATATAGGCGGCGTACCTTCGGGAACGCGGTAGTATTTAGTACAGCGTAGGATTTCCTATCACGCTTTAACAGGCAGGGATATATAGAACGGTCTTGGTATTAGTACTAAGGAATATCTTAGTAGTTTTAGTAAATAAATACCCTAAATACTCTAATTTTAGTAGTTTTAGTAAGTAAATACTATAAGTAAACTCAGTCTTAGTAGTTTTAGTAAGTAAGTACTATAAGTAAACTCAGTCTTAGTAGTCTTAGTAAATAAGTACCCTAAAATAAAGCAATTTTAGTTATCTTAGTCTATAAATAATCTAAGTAGTAAAGGATTTTATTTATTTATATAAATCCCGAATTCGATATCTTTATAGCTTATATTTAATTTATTAGTTATCGCTATATACTATTCTAGTAATTATACTAATTTATTCTTATATTAATTTAAAATAATTATCTATTATACCTCCGTTTATAGATATACTAATAAGTTTAACTAACTTTTAGAGATACTAGACCCCTAGGTAGCCCTATAATACTTTAAATACCTTTAGGATATCTATCGCAGGTTAACGTTAAACTTCTAACCTAAATAATTCTAACTCTATAGTATAAAAGTCCGAACCTAAAAATAAGGAAATCTAGATAAAGGATAATAGTAGTAATAAAAAGGTTAGTATTCCTATTACTAATTACTACAGTTATAGTATTAAAGTTAATAAGCCTAATAAATACTATAGAGACCGGAATAAACTAGAAGATTAGTTTATATAATTAGATATATACTTCGTATTCTATCCTATATCTAAAGAAAAGAAAATCCTTTTTACTATATCCTATCTTTAAAGACGAGCCTAGTACTAGATAAAACCTCTCCTACGCTAATATATAGACGACGAAAAAGATAATAAATATATTTTTATATAGTTTATACGATTTAAAAAAGCTATTTATAATATTTTTAGAATTTTAAATAAGATTCTAATTACTAAACGCTTTATTTAATATCTTTAGTAGAAAACCGTAGTATCGGAGTACGCTATATAGTTTAAAGAGTAGTTACTACTAATAGAATAGAATAACGACGCCTTATATATAATATATAGATAAGGACTAAAAAAATTAGTAAAGGACGAATTTATATATAATAGTCTAATATATAAAACTTTAGATAATCTAATTAAAATATCTATCGACCTTAATAATAAGCTATATAAAAAAGATATAGAAAAACGCTATAATAGAGGACTACGAGCTAGTATAGAATACTATTCTAGGAAGCTATATAGAAGATAGTAATTAAATAAAAGGACCGGAGATAACTACTACGGACCTATATCTATAGAACTGGACTCTATATAATAGCGATATAAAAGGAAAAACCCTAAAAGTAGTAAAGGAAATAAAAATCGTAAAATATACTATAATTATAGTAAACCAGGCTACTTCGCGAAAGAATATCGATAAAATAAAATATAGTAATAATAGCTTAACGCTATACTAAGGAAATCTAAAGACTAGTAAGAAATTATTTTAGAAAACGATAATAGTAGTTCTAAACTCTAGGAAACTAGTTTAGATAAAGAATTCACGTTTATAGAAAACGATAAAATACTATAGGAAGCTGCTACGAATAACGTTTTACTATAAATATTAATAAAACCTACTAGGAGGAGAGCCGCCTCTAGATAGGAGATTATAATAATAGAGGATGTTAGACTAGTATACCTTTAAGTTCTTTATAATAAGAAACTGGTAAAGGAAGGGTTTATAATAATTTATAAAGGATTTAAGAATATTTATAAAGTATATATTAATAATAAATATCTATAAAACGATTAATAGAATTAGAAAGTAAACTATATTGTCGATATATTAGAAAAGAAATTAGGAAGCGACGCCTCTAAAAATAAAGATATCCCCGAACCGGTATTACAACGAAAAAGAAAGAGCCGGGTAGTATCTATTAAAACCACGCCGACGCGTTCCCGTAATACCTATTAAAACCGGAAGTTATAATACTTATAACTATCCTAGATATATTACCTATAGTAGATACGAATATTAAAAGAAATAGTAAAAGAGTAATAGAATCTTTAATTAGAATCTCTATAGATATATTTTATAAGTAAACTATAAAAATAGAAAGTACGAAAATATTAAATATAATTCGGGAAAAATTAAAATCTCGTAGTAACGAATATACTATAAGTATATAACTATATAGCCTAGAAAGAATAACTAAATTTAGCTAGCGCAATATATATATTCGAAATTAAAATAATTATTAAAACTAATAATAGACTATAGAAAGTTAAGGTATTTATTAATTTAGGTACGACCGGAAATTTTATATTAAAAGATTTAGCTATAAAATAAGGGTTCCTTTAGACTAAAAAAAAAGACCTATATAATTTAATAGTTATTAATAGAAATAAAATACTAAATAGAAATAGAAAGATTATAGAAGAAATAATACTATTTTAAATAATAATTAACTAGTATTAAAAGGAACTTTAATTTAATATTATTCGGATAGCTAGCTATAATATTATATTTAGAATACTTTAGTTAAAGGATTATAATCTAGTAATAGACTAGGGAAAAAAAGTATTTAGCTTTAAATAATATTTTTATATAGAAAGTATCTAGCCTACGCCGAAGTAGTAATTTCGGGTAGATAAAAAATAGAATATAAAACGCGAACTTATAACTTCGAAAAAAGATAATTAAAAACTATTTAGATCCGATTTATTAGATACTAGTAGAAATTAGCTAGATTAATAAAATAGAAATAGAAAAGAAAATTATAAACCTTTTAAAAAGTCTATACTATCTAATAAAAAGTTAATAGAAAATCTATTAGAAAGGGTTCTAAATAAATATAAAAACTAAATAAATTTATTTTAGAAAGAAGTAACTATAAAAGTACTATTTAAATATTAGATATAGAATTATAAAGTTAGATTTAAACCAGGTAAGTAACCTATATTTAGACCTATTTATCTATTATCTATAAAAGAGTTTAAAATACTCTATAAATACCTAGATAAAAATATAAAAAAGGGATTTATTAGGAAATTTTAATTACTAATAGGATACCCGATCCTTTTTATATTTAAAAAGAATAAAATATTCCGCTTATATATTGATTACCGAAAACTAAATAATATTATAATTAAAAATAGATATCTATTACTAAATATTAGTAAACTCTAAAATAGGCTCTTTAAAATAAAATATTTTATAAAATTTAACCTTCGAGAAATATATAACCTTATATAAATAAAGGCCGGAAAAGAATAGAAAATAGCTTTCTAAATAAAGTACAGTTATTATAAATATATAGTAATACTGTTTAGATTTATAAACGCCCCGGTAATCTATTAGAATATAATTAATAATATACTAAAAAAATATCTTAATATATTTATTATCGCCTACCTCGATAATATTTTAGTTTTTTTTAAAATACTCGAAGAATATAAATAATACGTTAGTAGAGTTTTTAATTATCTAGAAAGGAAAAATATAAATTCTATAAAAAAGAGGTTAACTTCCTAGAATTTATTATAGGGCGAAACAGATTATATATTAATTCTAGTAAACTAAAAGCTATTATAGAATAGAAAATACTAATAAATATTAAAAAAGTCTAGAGCTTTCTCGGATTTATAAACTATAATCGAAAGTTTATAAAAAACTATTCTAAAAGAACTCTCGTTCTAATAACTTTAATAAAAGATACTGTCGAATAATATTAGAGAAAAAGAAAATAATAAATATTCGAAAATCTTAAAAGAGAATATATAAAAGACCTAGTATTTAAAAATTTTAATTTAAAAAAACTATTATAAATAGAAACGGATTCGTTAAATCTAACTATTAGAATATACCTTCTATAATAATATAATAATAAATAGTATCTAATAATATATATATCCAGAAAATTATTACTAGCGGAATAAAATTATAATATCTATAATAAAGAACTACTAGCTATAGTAGCTATATTAGAATAAGAGAGAATATATACCGAAAGATTACTAGAATTAACTATCTTTATAGATTATAAAAACCTTTTATACTTTATAATAATAAAATAATTTAATAGAAAATAAATATAATAGTTTAAATTTTTCGGTTAGTATAAATTTAAGATATATTATATTCTAGATAAAGAAAATAGAAAAGTAGATACTTTTAGTTAAAGAAGTAATTATATAAAAATAAAAGAGGTTTTTATTAATAGTATCTTTAAAATTAATAAAGATAGATTACTATTAGTAAATTAATATAAGATAAATATAATACTATATATATTTAGAAACGACTAAAAATAGTTTTCTATTAAAAAAAGAAAACTATAAATACTAGATAATAAAATCAATAAATATATTAAGGAATACTATAATAGAATACTAAAAAGGTATCTAAATATAATAAAGATAATATAACTTTTATAATAATATTACTAGTTTTCTAATATAAAGTAACGTATCGAAATATATATTAAAAAATATTTTAGTTATTAGTAAAATAAGTATAGTATATATATTTATTATAGAAAGATTTAGTATTAGAAACTACCGAATTTACTATAAAAGGAAGTTATATTAGACTTTATTATTAAATTTCTAAAATTAAAAAACCCGACGACAGATATAAAATATAACTCGATACTTAATATAATAGATAGACTTACGAAATATATCTACATAATTCTATTAAAAAAAACTTTATAGTAAAATAATTTAGATTCGTTATTCTAGATCGATTATTTCGGTACTACGGACTACTAGAAGTATTAATAAATAATAGAAATAAACTCTTTACTTTAAACTATTAGTAAATTCTTATTTCTCTATTTAGTATTAAGCTAAAAATATTAATAGTTTTCTATCCGATAATAGACGGATAAATAAAATATACTAACTAAATACTCGAATAATACCTAAAATATTATATTAACGATATTTAAAATAATTAGGTTTCGCTTTTACTAATAATATAATTAGTCCTTAATATAAGAAAATTAAATACTATAAAAAAAATACTATTCTACGCCGATAATAAAAGATAACCGAATTTATTTAGATAACCGCTACTATATAAGTTAGCGGAGTTAGTAATCTAAAGAGTTAATATTTAGAAGAAAATCTATAAAAATATCCTAAAGATATAGAAATATTCGGGTAAATATTAAAATAAAAAGCAAAAAATAGTACTTTAGTTAAAGAAGGGAGATAAGATATACCTTCTTACAAAAAATCTAAAAATAAGAATTCTAAATAAGAAATTTAACTATATTAAAGTCGGACTATTTTTAATTAGAAAGATTAGAGGACCTTAGAACTTTAAATTCGATTTATTTAAAAATACTAAAGTATACCCGGTATTCTATATATCTCTTTTAGAACTAGCCGACCCCGGAATACTATTATAATAGACGTTTAACTTTAAAATATAAAAGGAAGATATCTTTATAGTCGAAAAGATTCTATAATAGAAAGGTTAGAACTATCTAATTAAATAAAAAGGTTACCCTATCTTAGAAAATATCTAGGAATCTAAAAAATACTTAGTAAACTACTAGAAGGCTCTATAATAGTTCTACTAAAAGAAGTTAAAAAAGTTATTAATTAATCGGAATCGCTAGATAGGAGAATCTATTTAGAAGTAATATCGATAAAAGGATTTAAATCTATAGAAGAAAACGGATATATAGTAATAACTTTATATTCTAGCTTTTCGATATTTTATAGCTTACTATTAACTATAATACGCTATTCCTCTTTAATATAATCTAACTAATAAAGTAGATACTAATATTTTATATATATTTTATATAATTCTTTTTTTAACTTTTTATATTTATTTTTAAGATAACGCTAGCGTATAGTATTTAATAGAGTAAAGTTATAAGGATAGGCTTATTTTATATAATTAATATACTTCTCGGAACCTTTGCTAATACGATAGAACTTTCCTAACTAGAAATAATTCCGATAAAGACGTATAACTAATATACCGATATCTAGTAATAGAACTTTCTTACGACGATCTTTAGTCGATAGTTTTTACCTTTTACCTATAAGAAAAAAGGGATAATAGATTTTCGGGACGAAAATCTAAAAAGGGAACCTAGTATTATAAATATAGGCGGTATATCTTCGGGAACGCGGTAGTATTTAGTATAGTATAGGATTTCCTATTACGCCTTAATAGATAGGGATATATAGAATAGTTTTAGTATTAGTACTAAGGAGTATCTTAGTAGTTTTAATAAGTAAATATCCTAAATACCCTGATTTTAGTAGTCTTAGTAAGTAAATACTATAAATAAATTTAGTTTTAGTGGTTTTAGTAAATAAATACTATAAGTAAATTCAGTCTTAGTAGTCTTAGTAAATAAGTACCCTGAAATAAAGCTATTTTAGTTATTTTAGTCTATAAGTAACTTAAATAGTAGAAGATTTTATTTATCTATATAGATCCCGAACTCGACGCTTTTATAACTCGTATTTAATTTATTAGTTATTGCTATATACTATTCTAGTAATTCAACTGATTTATTTTTATATTAACTTAAAGTAATTACCCGTTATACCTCCGTTTACAGATATACTAATAAGTCCAACCAACCCTTGGAGATACCAGATCCCTAGATAGCCCTATAATATATTTCTAAAATATCTTTCGTTAGACTATATCGCGAAATTTTTACCGATATCGCTATTATAAATATAAATAGAGAAATCGATAGAATATAAAATATCGTATTAATAGTTATATAAAATACGATAAAAGAATATATAATTACTTTTCGAATAAATAAATATATTATTTTATTATATTACTATATATACCCGACTATATTTATTTTTTATAGATTATTAACTAGCTTTAATCTATATTAAATATATTACTATTTAGTAAAAAGACGTTTAGTTTATTAAAAGATTAATATAGAATTTAGAAATATAGCCGAGAATATAATAATAGCTAGTTAATAATAAATTCTAAAAAATTAAAAATTTTAAAAGAAAGATATATATTAATAGAATTATTTATAAAAAAAAAATATTATTTATATACTACCGATATATAAACTAATATTTATAGATAACTATTATATAAACTAGTATTAAATAGAATATATTACTATTTTATATTATCTATAATTTCTTTTATTTTTAACTATTAAATATAATTATTAATCGGATTAGATCGAGTTTTTAGATCGGATTTTTAAATTAAAATCTATAATCTATAATCCGACCTAATCGTTTAGCGGGTTTAATCCGGATCGGATTATTAAAATCGAATCGAATACCCGACGGTTCGATAGAAATCCGATCCGAACCGACCGGGTTTCGGATTCTAAATCGTAATCCGATTCGATCCGCTAAAACTAGATTTTAGTACTAAACTCTAGTATAAAAGTATAAAGCTAGTATAACTTTTATACGAATTTACTAAAAAAAACCTAATTAATTAACCACGCTAGCTAGAAAGTCCGTAGTAAAACTAAATATATTACCTGGATATATTACTTTTATTAAAATATTAAAATAGTAATATTTTAAATATATATTATAATCGGGTCGGATATCCGACGATTCGACGAAAATCCGACCCGAACCGGCCAGTCTAATCGAAAATCGAAAAAGACAAAAGAAACGTATATAACGTTTATCTTTTCGGCGCTAGTAGCTATTTAGTTTATCGATAGCGTTTATTCCAAATATATTTTAAACAATCGTTTTCTTTTTATATTCTATACGGAATTCTCTAATCTAATTTAAATCCGCGGTCTAAAACATTTTATTAAACTTTATAGAATAGAAATAGTTAAATTTAACAATAAAATAAAAGGAAAAAAGCGCTATTTTATATCTTTAAATCGCTAGTAAATTTTTTATTTTAAAACTAATTTAAAGTAGCTGGCTATCGCCTATAGTTTACCTCTAATCGAATTATTTTTAGAAGTTTCGATATCTACTTCTAGCGCTACTAAATATCCAACCTTTATATAATATAGCTATAGATTTATAAAAAACTTTCTTTCGCCTTTATTTTATTTAATAAAAAGATTATCGATATATAGTATAAATATCGTAAATTATTTTAGCCGATAGAATTTTATTAAATTGTTTACGGTTTCAGAAAAAATAGATTTAACGAAGCCGCTTTTAAAAAATTTCTACAGTTTTTATATAGTTATAAATCTATAAATCGCATTCTATCGAAATATAATCGAATCTTCTAGATATAAGAACGATGTTATTATAGTTGATTTTCTGAATATTTTTTCTAAAATCTATAATAGTTTCGTATATTATATATACTATTTGGATATAGAATATAACCGTTTATATATATATTCTATTTTTAATAAATATACCATGATATCCTTTATATTATTTAAAGTCTATAAAAATACTATAAAATATAGAAAATACTCTATCCGACGCCTCCGGTCTAATAGAAAATGAAAATTTAATAATAATTTAGTTAAAACTTTTCGGAATCTTTATAAAATAACTTTTAAACTAATTATTATAAATGATCTATAGATAAACTTTATAGAATATTTTCTTTAAACTTTTTACTATAAAGCCTATTTAATAGCGATTGATAATAGCATTTCTATCTTTTTATACCGATCTAAATTCTTTAAAACTACTAATTACTTCCGAAATCGCGCGCTAGTTATCGGAAAGTATATTATTCTATATAAATTCAATATAGAAAAACTTTTAAAACTTGGCTATATTAGAAGAATTAGCTAGTTCGGATAGATATAAATTCAAAAATCTATTATCGGATAGAAGAAATTTATTCTTTATACTAAATTCTATAAATTGTTCGGCTTTAAAAAATATTGTATCTATCGATTATTATATAATAATAGATATATTAAATAATATTCTTATATTTTATAGCTAGAATACGGATAATTAATCTCTTTTTTTTTTATAATTTACTATCTTTACTTTCGTATAAAAATTTTAAAAGATTGCCGAACTATATATATTAAATAAATATTAATGAAACCCCTATAATATTGAAAGTTTTAGATTTAATCAATATAGTATATAATATTAAATATAATAAAAATATCCAATTTAATAAAAACGTCGAAAAAATTAAAAATTATCTATTTACCGTTTATATTATCTTCTACGAATTAGCGAGTCTTTTTATAGGTAACTATAGAAAATATTTTTCGCTATTATTTAGAGCTTCGAACTTCTATCGAATCGGCGGCGTTAGCTATTTTTTAGGTATTCTATTTTACTTCTACTACAGAGATTTTCGAACCGCGATTCTATCGCGAAGTAATAAAATTAAGATCCGATAGAAAGCGCTAGTTAAATACTATAATAAAAGAATATAATTCGTTAATGAAAAATAATATATAGAAAATCGCATTTCTATCGAAAAGCTATAGAGTTTTTAAAGGTAAATAGATCTATAAACTAAATCGAGACATCGTTAATAGAATTCTTTATTATAAAGCTCGATATATCGTTCAAGACGATTTATAATATAAAGAAATTAATATTAACAAAATTTATATATCGATTAGAAAACTAATAATATATAAACCAATTTTCGCTATCGTAATAGTTTATAATTAATCTATCCTCTCTAAAAGGCTTCCGTCTGGATTTATATTAAGTTTTCATATATATATATATATTTTATTAACGTTATATACGGCAACGATTATTGTATTTTACGTATAAGAAATTTTTACAGCTAAAGATATATAGTTTATCAGGTAAAATTTACAGCGCAGTCAATTACTTCTATTTGACTATTTCTTTCTTTATTCGATTACAAATCCTCTACTATCCAGTCCTTCTTCGATATTATAAATAATTAAAAGTATCTAATATTTCCGCTATATCTATCTACTATACTGCGAAGCAATTATCTATTTTTATCGTATCGGCTATATTTATTATATAACCCGTATCCAAACGTTCCGTTAAGCTATTAAGGTATTCTTTAGCTTATCTAGTTTTAAAAGAGTCGCTAGGTAGTACGCTGGCTACTATAGCTAGAAGTTTTACCCGGTCGATTAAATTAAAAGGAGGTAGAGAAGTCGGATAGCGCGTTTTAAAGGCGGGAAAAAGAAAATTTAAATTAAAGTCGAAATAGGTTACTCTAGCTATAACGAGATATATCAGCATTTCCTAAAACCGGCTTAAAGCCGGTCTCAGCCGTCTCAGCTGTCTTAGCCGGTTCTTAGCCGGTACGGCTGAGAGCGGCTTATAAACGGCTTATTAGCCGGTTTCGGGTATATCCGAAGCTACGTAGCTGCGCGGCTAAGACGGCTAAAACGGCTAAGCGGCTAAAACGGCTAAAAAGATTTAGAGATTCGATTTTAAACTCGTTTAAGTCCTTATTAGTAGTTAGTAGGCCTATATACGCCTATATATAACGCCAGGCTAGCTTCGTCTAGATCGAAAATACTAGGTCTCCTTACTAGAATCTAACTAGATTAGGTCTAGCGTAGTTTATTAAATAGATATTCGACTTCCGTTATTCCCGCTTTTAGCGGCGGCCGCTAAACTTTATTTTCGAATTAGGTTATATAGGTTTATTTTTAGCTTATATATAGACTCTATTTTAGACTGTTTACTAAGTAGAGATTCGTACTATAGATACTATTAAAGTTCTAATCTATCGAAAATCTACTTTTTAAATTTTTAGATTATTTGGATTAAGATAGCTGTTAGCTGGTCTAATCTAAAAATCTATTTTGTGATTCGCTGATATATAGATTTCTACTACTATATATTTAATACTGGTATACCAACGTTTGATTTGTTTACCGAACCACTGGTTTATCGGATACCTAAATCGAAACAAATAACTAAATAAATAATTAGTCTATTGAATAAATAGATATTAAAACAGCTTTCTTCTACGGCGAATTTAATAAAGTAATTTATATTTAATATTCCCGAAAATATAAAGAGTTTAGTAATAGACTATATAAATTTAATAAAGTTTTCTACGGATTTAAATAATTATCTAGAATCTAGTACTAGAAGCTCGCTACTTTTTTTCTATTATTCGAATTTAAATCTTTTATATTAGATTCGAACAAACTAATTCATAATACGATTTATATAATAATCGCTATCTACGTGGACGATTTTGCTATTACTAGCCCGGATAGTAATACTATTATAGATATTAAATAGAAGTTTAGTATCGAGTTTAAAATAATCAACCTAGATCTATTAGACTATTATCTAGAAATTAAAATAATTTATAAACGCTAAAATCGTACTATTCGTCTATTATAATCTCTTTATTCAATGCTGGTATATCAACGCTTGATTTGTTCACCGAACCACTGATTTATCGGATACCAAAACCAAAACAAATAATTAAATTAAATAATTTTTTTATATTAAAAATATTTTCCATTATTTTAAAATATAGAATTATAAAAAGCAGATAATTTTTAAAAATATAATAAATAATCTAGTATCTGCCGACGTCGATTATATTTTTTTTTTAGAAATTTTAGATTAATATTAATCGAAAATAGAATTATTTATATATACTATTCTAGAAATACGACTAGATATTATTTTCGCCGTTTCTATTATTAGCCGCTATACCGTTAAACTAATTGAAATTTATATAAAAATAGTAAAACGTAATTTTAGATAATTTTATAGAATTATTAATTAGAAGTTTATATTTAAAGGCGAGTTTTGTCGAATTATTAGATATTCTAATTTTAATTAAATCGGGGACCGCGATATTTATCGATCTATTTTAAATTAAATTTTTAATTTCGGTAGCGAAACGATTAGTTTAATTATTAAAACGCCAGCCTACTATTATTTTCTCGACCTACGAAATAGAATATAGAGACTAAATATAAACGGCGAGGGAAACTATCTAGTTAAAAGAATTCTTTAAATAATTTTAAAACGATAGCGATTTCTATATAGTAATAATTTTATATAATAATTAAAGAAATTTTGTTTTAGAAAAGATTTTATAATATTATATATATATTATATATATTAATATCTTGTAGTATTTTATATATAAATAAATCGCCGTTAGAACTATCGATTTCTAGTATATCGCTATAGAAAATTAAATTGCTAATAGTTTTACTAGAGCGCTGTCTAAATATAAATTTATAATATTTATAAAGATATTAGAATTAAAATAATCGATAAAGATATAATTTAATTTTTTATCTAGAAATTTTGTCTAAAATTATTTTAGTTAATTAACGTTCGAGATTTATAAAATTCAAATCGATTTAGTTTTAGATTATTAAAATACGTTTTTATCTTCTAATTAGACTGACCGTCGGATCGAATTTCGAATCCGGATTAAAAGAACCGATCCGACCCGAGTCGGTTCCGACTTTTCTAGATATCGAACCGACCGGATTTCGGTTTCGAGTTAGAGGAACCGATCCGATCCGCCAAGACGCTAAGCCCTAGTATAAAGATATAACTCTAGTATAAAAATTGTACGAATTAATCAAAAAAATTCTAATTAATTAACTAAGCTAGCTAGAAAGGTCCTAGTTATATTAAATATTATATCCAAATATATAACTTTATAGATAATAAATGAATTAGTAAATAATAATATTATACTATATTTAGCGTGTTTCCGTCGGATTTCCGGGTTCGATCCGGAACCGACCGCTTGGCGAATCGGGTTAAACCGATTCGCCAAGATTCGAGTCGGGTTTTCGAATATCGACGGGAACCCGTATCGAAGTAGCCAGACTATTCCTAATATATTTTATAAAAAAGATTCATTTAGACGTTTTCTAATTTAACTACTATAGAAACTATATTATCTTTATCTACTGCCGATACTAGAAAAGCTACAGAAGTTCTACTATCGACGTTATTATATTAGAAATTCGATATATTTATAAAACGCCTAAATTAAACGTTTTTTTCTTTTTAGTTTCTATCGATAATAACAACGTTATATATTATTATAAACGATTAAAATTTTTATATAATTATTAGAATATTTATATAATCGAACGGGTAAACTTTAGTTTAAACGGATTATATATCGGAGTAGATTAACTAGATATAATTAAAGATTTATAACGATTTACTATTTTATACCGGGCTCGAAGTTTAATTATAGCTATTAACTTTTTAATTCTTTTTATCTATATTTAAAAAAGCTAATTAGCTTTTATTAATTCGAATTTAGAATTTTAAATCTTGGAATTTATATTTAAAAATTTTAGATAAAAATTTTAGAATATAAAAATTTAGTTATTATATTTAATTATATAGTTTTAGTTAAATTAAAAAATATTTATCTAACGTTAATCGTTTAACGGTAACTAGTTTATTTAAATTTAGTAGTTCTAGTATTAACTTTTTAATATTTTCTGATTTTCCAGTATATAGATTTTTAGATAATTCAATCAATATCTACTCTACCATTTTAATAATATAAACTTAACTTTAGTCTATACCAATTTGTATTACCAAAGACAACAATGTATATAAACTCAATAACTATCATTTTTGAAATAAAGAAATCTAATAACCTTTTTTCTGCGACTGCCGATATTGATTTTCCAAGTCAAGTTGCACGGGCCACGGTTCTGAAGTTCAGAACTGTGGCCCGTGTACCTCCAAATCCAATTCCTTAAAGAAAATTAGATTCGAAAAGTGAGCAAGCATAGCTAGTATATCCTTTATTCGGTTTCGTATCTTTTCGATTGGAAATTGGAAAAAGATCTGGTGAAAATAGAAGCCTAAGATTTTTAGCCACATGTCCAGGCAAGATGGAATATTTATTTATTACCAAATTTAAAAAGACTTGGAATCCGGAATGTAAATACAAAATTCCCAAATAATAGTACGAACTTGTAATAGAACGGCCAAATTTTCCAGAACCTTTAAAATTCACCCTATCAACAAAGTTGCATAAGCCTTTCATAGGATACCTTCAGTTCAGAGATGTTGATTCGTTGGAAAATGGTTAGACGGAGGCCTGTGCCGCCGGTTTCTCGATCAGAAATTGCATCTAACGCTTTCGGAATCGACAATGGACTATAGCTGATACGTGCGGGCAGCAACTGATAGCATCCTGGAAGAAATGGCGGAATCTTCAAACTATAATCAAATCTTGCGAGCTTTTGAATCTTGTTTCGATTCTATAAGGAAATAGATATTGTTGAATCGGTCTATAGACTTCCTTCGTGACCAGATTTTCTAGCTTCCCATTCCATCCGTACAGAGATATAAACAGGCAGAGGCAGCAGTTATGATAATTGATTGAAAAAAGAATCGAAATCTATAGAAAAGCTAAATTACAAAAAGAAATTAAACGCTAGATTCGATTAAAAATACGCTAAACCTCTTTAAAACTATTACGTAGTTTTTTATTAGAAAAATAAATATAGATTTTTTATATCTATTATATATACTATATATAAATTTATATATTCTTTTAAAATCGTAATTTTATTGCCGATAAATATAATTCTATTAAATATTATCTACATCTTTTTTATCCTTTTTAATTTAAGCTTTTTAAACGGAAGATAGAAGTATTTCGGCGTTAGAGGCGGTAGTAATAGAATTCGAATTTAAAACTTCTTTTAAAAACTTATTTTAAAATTTTAAAAGTTTAATAAATTCTTTATAATATAATTTAGGAAGTGTATTCGTAAAACTATCTACTAGAATTACTGCGGAAACCAATCTTTCTATTCTAGATTTTCTACCGGAGCTAATAGTAATAAATATCTATATAATAAAACTTCGAGATAAACTACGAATTATCGCTTTTAAAAATCTAAATAATCTATATATTATCTATTTTAATATACGACTAGTACTAGAATAGTATCCGAAAATAGAAATAAAATAAATTATTATTATAGTTTAAATAGATAATATAAATTCGAAAGTTATTAAATAATTTATTAAATACTTCGATATATATATATAAATCGAGCTTTCTAGAAATATAAAATGTAAAATTGAATTTTTAAAGACTACCTGAATCTAAAATAGCTATAAGTAATATTAAATAAAAATATAGAATATAGAAAATCGAATAAGATAATTAATATATTAGATAATATAGATTTGGTAAAAATATATTCGAAAATATAATAGTAGTAAATAGCGGACGGAAATAAATAGTAGATAGCTAGTAGATAGAATCCTAACTAGTCTATATCTATATACTAGTTTCGAAAAGCTTTATATTAAACTCTAATAGATTACTAAATAGTTAAAATATATTTTACCGATATTAAAAATCGTTAATATATTAAATCTAGTATAGAATTTAATAAAATATAGATTCAAAATATTCTTTTAATATTTTACTACTAAAATAGAAAAACGAATCAAGGTATAAATAACTATATATAGATTTTAATCGAATATACTATCGAAAAGTATATAAAAGATATATTAATTTAAAAATAATATAAATATTATATAAATAGATCTATAGAATCCAAAGTTATTTAAAAACTAAACTATTTTTTATAATATATATTATCTATTATAAAAATGATATTTATAGATATATAGTAATCGGTATTATCTCGAAATTAATTATATTCCGTAGAAAATTTTTATTAAAGAAATTTTTATTTTGATAAATTATTACTATTATTAATTAAAATTTAAAACGTTTTTAAATCTTCGAGTTTGAATATTATATAGAAAGCTTTAAATTTATTTTTACCTAGAATTTTAGTAAATCTATCAGCTATTATTTCTTCCGTCGGAATATATTGAAAGTCGATAGTTTTATTAGTAACTTTCTTTTATAGAAATTGAATATAGATATTAATATATTTATTATAACTATAGAACTAAAAGTATTTAGTAGAAATAATAGCGTTCTAGTTATCGCTATAAAGTATTACTATATCTAGACTAGTATTTAAAATCTATTTATTAATTAATAACTAATTTAAAATTAAATATAACTAAATGGCTATTTTAATAGCTCTAGTTTTTCTATCTAATTCTAGTTCGGTAGTTGATATAGCTATAGTAATTTACAGTTTAGATAACTAGCTAATAGCGCCGGATTTAAAATCGAAAATATATTTAAAAATAGAACGATAGATTTTATAGTTATCTATTTAATCGGCGTCGGTATATTTCTAAAACTTTTATAGATCGCTTCTATAAATAAAAGTAAGGTAAACCGTTTTATATAGGTATTTAAAAATTCCAATAACAGCGTTCTAGTAATAGTTTATAGAATTAGACGAATAATAGCTAATAATAGAAACGGCGAAAGTAATATTAAAATAGATTTAAAAAATAGTATATATTGAAAAGCCGATAGTATTCTAATATTTATATTTTATTAATAGAAAGTAAACTTAATTAATAAAACCGGTTTTTAAATAAAAGCCGGAATCTATAAAAATAGATTTATTATTATTATAGATAGCGAAGCTATAATTCTTTAGAATGGATTTAATATAAATAGTTTAGATTAATTAAATAGTTTAGTTTAATTAAATAGTACGGAGTTTCCGGTTTCTAATAATTTTTATATCGAGATAGAAATTGATAGGGCTTAAATCTAATATTTAAAAATATGTATTTAGATATTATTTTATATTATTAAAGTTCTAACGACTAGCGCTATATAGAAAGATATTATTGATATAGATATCGATAATAATTATACTATTATAAAAAAAACTATAATCAGATTCTAAAAATTGAAAGCTAATAATAGCGAAAAATTTAGTAAAATAGTAATACTAGACCCGAAGTAATTATTTAAAATTATAAAGGATTTACCGGAATTCATATATTATATTAAAATCGCCGAAACTAGTAGAATATTATATATAGATAATTTTATCTATATAACTATAGAAGAAGGCGATTTTAATATCTATTTAATCGATTTCTAGATTATAGACGATAGTTATAGCGAAGTTAGCTTTATATAATATTAGTCTGATAATAGAAATAAAAATTTTATTAAAATCGATACCGGCTTTTTATTCGAAACTAAAAACGATTTAATAAATTTTAAAATACGTAATTTTACTATTAGCGTTTTTTTTATCTTATATATCTATATATTCTCAAGCAATTATTCTATTAAAAACAGTAGTACTCTAGTATATAAAATATAGATATTATTTAATAGTAGTGATACTAGTTCTTTTTCTATAGCTCTATATTATTTATCGGTATAAAATATTTTAATAGCTTTTTTATATAATTAGAGTTCGAAGAAATCTAATATAGTACCTTTATTTATAGTATTAATAAATATATAGATATTTATAATGAAATCTAGTAAAAAATGATCGTTATTTTTTAATACCTGGAACTCGAGGTAATTATATAGAATTTTAATCGAGAATTAAATAGTATAATTAATCTATAGACGAGATATAATAATCTAAAGACGGGATAGTAATTTATCGGAATTAGAATCGGAATTATTAGCTTTAGTAATATAAAGACCAGTAGGCAAGATAGCCGGCGATAGAATTTAACTACGGGTAAAAGAAATTCGGTAAAATACTAGAATTTAGCGAAAAAATACTATTAGTTTAGATATTAATAGAAGATTACTAGATTATAACTATAACTTTCTAGAATTAGACTTTCTATTAATACGCTGCCGTTTCTACAGGAGTTATTATTTAAATTCGCTTTCTAATTTCTCTAACTCCTATAGATCTAATAAATCTAGATTTTAATTAATTTCTTTAATTACTACGGAAAAAGTACGAACGATTTTATTTTAAATATTTAATAGTTTATAGATAATATCGCTAAAATAACCGACGAAAATATATTTTTAACTCTAATTATAGAATTTCGGAATTTTTTAACTATATATTGAATACGTTATAGAATCTAAAATATAAATCAGATTTAAATCTAAAGATTTACTATAATCTTTTTTATATAGAATTATATCTAGTTTACTATTAGATAACCGGAAATATAGAAAATTAGCAGTTTTAATAAATAGTAGCTAATATTTTTTACTAAAGCCGTTATAAACTAATATAGAATAGGCTTTATATATTAATATTTATCTATAATATTTAAAAATACTATTCTATTATAGATTATTAGATATAGTAGGTTTCTACTACTTTAGATAACGCCTCTAATATTTAAACAACTTGTTAATATTCTATTGGAATCAAGTTAAAAAGGGTCGAGTATAAATAATACGAATATACCGTAATTAATTATATCAGTTTTAAAAAATTTACTATTTTTTTAAAATAGACTGTTCGTATTATATTTTTTATTACCGTAAAATATAAAAATCGATCTATCGGTTTATAGATTGTCCTTTCGAGATCCAAATCCGATAGATCGATTTATTTTATCTAGGCTATTTAAATCCCCAGATTAGTTTAAAAAATTAAAAACCGAGGGATTCGAATCTCGAATCTATCGAATTATTCTAATCGGGATTAGTTTTTAGAGAGATAGAATATTATATATTATTCTATCTTCTAAATAAAAAAGACTTATATATTTTATATCTAATAAAATCTATATCTACTAGAATTCTAAATAGTTTTCAATATTATTTAAATATCGTCTTAATATCGTTTTAATATTAAATTAATCTAAGGTTTTTACGAACTAGCTACTAACTGTAAATTAACTGGATATTTAAATTTACAGATTATGAAAATTTAATTTGGAGTTTTAGTAAATATACTATTAATTAACTTTTTTTAAAACAGCTAGTAGTATCAAACTAGCTGTTTTTATAAATATTTAATTTTTTAAAATTCGATATCTACTAACAGTTTTAAGTAACTAAACTGTTAGCAAGTTGTCTATTTTATCTACTATATAACTAGACTGGCTACTTCGGTACGGGTTTCCGTCGGTATTATAGAAACCCGACCCGAGTTTTAGCGAGTTAGTTCGATCTAACCCGTTAAACGGTTCAGGTCGGTTCCTAATATTGGAACCGAAAGTCGGGTTGGATTATAAAATAAAAACTAATAGAAATTCGATTGGATCTAATTTATAATTATATTAGATAATCGAAAATAAAAGTAATTATAGGTAATATAAAATAGTAATATATTCTATTTAATACTAGATTATATACTAGTATTCTATAAATAGTATTATATTTCTTTAAATAATTCTATAGATATATATCTTTCCTCTAGAACTTTAAATCTTTTGAAGTTTATTATTAACTAGCTATTATTATATCTCCGGCTATATTTTTAGTTTTTTTATTAACCCTTTAATAAACTAGACGTTTTTCTATTAAATAGTAATATATTAAATATAGATTACGGCTAGTTAATAATCTATAAAAAATCAATATAGTCGGATATATATAGTAATATAGTAAAATAATATATTTATTTAATTAGAAAGTAATTATATATCCTTCTATTATATTCTATAGAACTATTATCGCTACGTTTTTTATTCTATTAATTCCTTTATTTATATATATAGTAGTAATATCTGTAAAGATTTTATAATATAGTCTAGCGAAAAGTATTTAAGAAATAAGAAATTTAAAGTTCTTTTAATATCTATAAATTTCTTAAAAAGCGACGATTCTAGATTTCTATTTATATTTTTTTAATAGATTATTAGCTAAACTATTTGAAATATTTTATTTTAGAATATTACCGATATTATAGTATTATAAGATTTTTTTTAATTTTTATTTTATTTTTCCCGATTCTATTTCCTCGAATCTTCGCTATATTTTTATAGGACGGAATTAATTCCTTATCTAGAATAATTTTAGTATTAATATATAATTAATAATATTATTTTAATATATAATTTCTATTAAGATTCGTACGTATAATATATTATACTATAATTAATAAAAAAAATTAAAGACTAATAATAGAATAGAATATAATATAGTAAAGTATAAAGTATATTAATATTTTATTATAATAGTTGATTATTAAAAAATCGAAAATTAGAAATAAAATAAGATTATTTAGATAATCGTCGGCTATATTCCGGCTAGAAGATTAAGATTTTAAATAAATCTATATATTTCTATAAACTTCTAGCCTATTCTATTACTATAATATACAGAGTCTTTAGATAATTCTATAACTACTAATTATATTATTCTACTATATTATCCAATATACTATCTACTATATCTAAGTTAAAACTACTATCTATAAAATCTAAATTAGTTATAAACTATAAATATAATAAAAAATAGTCCGATACCGAATTAAAATTCTAAAAAAATAGATTATAGACTATATCATAGTATATAAATACCTTATAAAATTTAAAAGAATAAATTTCTAGAGAAATATAGATATAAAGATAAGAGCTATATTAGAATAAAATATTAGAAATTAAAAAATAAACGATAGAGTCGAGAAAGAAATCTAAAATAATATAGTAAAATAATATATATTATACTAAGTACCAATCTATATATAATTCTATATAAAAAGAATCTATATACTAAAGCTTTTATAGAAAATATAGAAATAGTAATAACTATCGAATAAATAAATTAGAAATAGAGTAAAGTAATAGATTAGAATAATATATTAAATATAAATAGAGCTATCTAGTATAGAGAAATTTATTTCTAATATTTTTTCTAATCTAATATCGCTATTAACGGTTTTAATAGAATAATTTTAACGAAATATATAGCTTTAATTATTAATTTTATCTAATAATAAATAATCTATTATACCGGCCTCTAAAAACTTTAGTCCGCTAGAATTCTAGATCCTCTAAAAAAATAGACAGCGTTTATTAAGGAATTTAGTTATAGCGGGAATACAACTAATAAATATATTAAGTCTTTCTATAAAAATAAAGATAAAAATAGCGATAATATTATTAAAATTAACGAAAAGGATAAAATAGTAAGGAAATACTCTACTAAACTAGATAATATTATATCCGAATTTAATAAAAGTTGAGCTAGAAATATTAACTTTAATTAGAACGAAGATAAAGATAAAAATAAAGATATAGAAAAGGGGGGGAATATAAAAAAAAAGGCGGAAGTAAAAGCGGAAGCTAAAAATAATTAAAATATAAAAGAAATTATTAAACTATTTAACTAATTATCTATATCTAGAAGTAGTAGACCTAAATAAATATATTATTTTAATATATTACTATATTATTAATAAAATAATATTTTTTTTATTTCAATAAAGGTTTTTTTTTTAAATTTATAGATTAAAAATATCATATTTATATATTTTAATCATTTAATTAATTTAAATTTATTTTATATTTTTAAAAATAACTATATAGATAATATCATTAATATAGAGTAGATCTGGTATTTACGTAGTAGTTTTAGTATTAAAATTTTAAAAATAGAAAATGAAATATAAATATTTTGAATTTAAATATTTTTATTATTAATAATTTAATTTTCTATTTAATTAAAAGTTAATTATCTTTTATATAGTTATTTTTAATCTAACTTCTAGCTAGATATTAGTATATTACTATATAGAATATTAAAAGATATTTCGATATAATTAAATTAAGTTTTAAAATTTAATTTAAAGTTATTATAAAAATATTCTATATAAATCTAGAAGAAGAAAGAGGTTATAATTATTAAATATAAATCTATTAAAATTATTTTAGAAGAGATTTTGATATAGTTTAATAATCTATAAATTATAACTAAATAAAGTTTATTAATATTTAAGCTATCTATTTATAACTTGATTTTTTTTATTTTTTTAATCTTTTTCTATTTATTAAAGTCTAAATTAATAAAGATAAACTAGTAACAAGTTTATTAATCTATAATAAATCTAAATTAAATATATTCATATTATATTAGCTATTTTAATAATAATAGATTCTAGATATATAATTTAATTTACTAGAACTAAATAAAAAAAATCAGAAAATTATATAAAATTAGTCTTTTTAGATTTATTAAAATAATATAAATAAATATAATTATTAGTTATATCTATAATTTTTAGTAATAGCTTTATAGCTCTATTATAAAGTAAAGAAAATTAAAATAAAATTATAAATTACTAATATTTATTTTAAAACAAAATTTTAAATACTAATAATTTTATTAAACAATTTTATTTAAATTTTAATATAAAATTCTTTATTTTCAATTTATTTAATGAATTAATATCTATATTATCTAATAAAAGTTATTTCTAAATTATTTTTAGTTTTATATTAGTCTTTTATTCTAGGAAAACGTTTTAAAAAAGGTTTCTAAATTTATAAATATTTTACTTTATTTTCTTTTATAAATAATTAAAAAGAAAATAAAGATCACTTTTAGCTAAAATCTGGAGAGTATTTAATATATAAATAGACGAAATAGTTTTAATATTAGGAAAAGATATTTATTTTCGAAACTAAAAGTATTTAGATTAATCTATTTAAAATATTTTTAATTCCTTTTTAAATAGATCTTGTTTTTGTTGGAAGTACGTGTTACGTACAACAGCTATACCAAGGTGCCAAAGGCGCTAGTACCAATCAAGCCTAGTAGATCTAGGCGCTAAAGCCCTGCCACCTCCTTTTTATATATTTAGTTTAGGCGAAAGCCTACTTTAGTAAATTAAGCTTAATATTCTATATATATAATTTTAATAGATTATAAATCCGGAAGCTCTAGCCGAGTTAGTTTATAATAGTTATTATTATTATTCGCGAGTTTTAATATTTTTATATTTAAATTCTTTATATTTTTATTAAATCGTTTTTTCTATCTACCTTTTAATAGATCCGATATATATTATTAAACCGTATAAAATATCTAATATAGCGATCGATGAAGTCTAATATTATAGTACTACCTATAAGTATCCCGGTAACTACCGAAATTATTAATAGCTAAATAGACCTTTTTCGTTTTACTTTATAACCCCTTCTAGCTATTTAAACTATTAACATTCTTATTTTCGGATAGAACTATTAAGTCGCTAATTTATTACGTATAGATATTTTACTATAGTAATATTATACTAGGTATAGTAATTAGACCTTTAAAATTAGATTTCTATAATTATTAGTTTTATATCCTACTATCTAGCTAATACTAGTTATCGGCATATATCCTATAATAATCTAGATAGTTAAGTTTGTACCAGCTATTATAAATAAATAAAGGAAGCGACTATCTAGCTAATTTAATATAGGCTAGAATTTCTATAAAATAGAGAGCTAGAAGACTATATTTCTAGCTATTATATCTTTTCCAACTTCCGGACAGTCTAAACGAGCCCCTACTATTTTTAAACTAACTATCTCGCCTCTAGAACTAGAACTATTAAGCCTAGCCTTCGGCTTTACTAGCTATATCGTCTAGTCCTAAATAGTATAAAAACCTAAAGTTTTCTATTTATTATTAAAGACTATTATTATATCGTTTTAATTTTCGAAGCTTAACCTAATCTATTCTAAACCTTATATCTACCTTTATATTATTATTATTAAAGCCTTATACTAATTTTTATAACTTTAAAAGTCTTAAATAATATTTTTATAGAGACTATCTAATAATTTCCGGGTAAGCTAAACTATTTATAATTTCTAATTTTCTATCGAAGACTATAGACTTCTATATAATTAATAGTAAATCAATTTTACTATTTAAAACTATCTATACCTAGATTCTAATTACTATTTATTAAAATTACTTTTTATTATATCCGAAAATAACCCGGATTTTTTTATAACTTTTAGTTTCTTTTCGATATTTCTAAACCTAAGTAATTTATTTAGCTTTAAAATTATTATATCTCCCGGATACTCGTTTCTAGGCTTTTTTTTAGATTTTTCTTTCTATAATATTACTACTCGCGGTATTCTATAGTCTAGTATTAAATTTAGTAATATATCTACACCTATAATATTAAATATAAATAATACTAAATTAGAAGATTCTAGCTACCCTATTAATATCGTTCCGAAATTTAAAACCTATTCGGATTATAAAAATAAAAAAAAACTATTATAGTTTATTTCGTTTTTAATAACTTCCGAACTATTATTAAAGGTTTTTTACTTCCGGTTCTTTTTAATTATAAAAAAGAACGGATAGAATATACCTATATAGTAATTAAAACGATCTATAGTATTAATACTAAAAATTTTATTAAAAATAATATATTAGATATTAAAAAGATATTAGATAATTTCTAGATTCGACGCCTAGCTAGATATCCTCTATTATAATAATTATTTCGAAAGCGTAGAAGCTTATATAGCTAAATTTTATAAATTTATTAAAAAAATTTAGCTATAGATATTATTATTTTAGAAACTTTTTTATTTTAAAATTTCTTTAGAGCTTTAGGGCCGCTTTTAGCTACTTTTAAATTTTATTTAACTAAAGTAATATTATTATTAGTAATAAAAATAAATAAAAATAGAAAGTAGTTATTCTAGATGAAACTATTAGTACTATTATTAGTAAAAAATATTACTAATATAATAATAGCGAATCTACTACTACTAGAATTAAAATCTTTCTATCTATAAATAACCCGAATAAACGAGTTATTAAAGTCGACTACTACTTCTCCTATAACCGAAATAGCTATATAAAAGATATCTACTATAGTTTATATTCTAAATTAAAAAAGGGTTAGATAGTAAAAAAGTAAAAAAATAGTAGTAGTAAACGCTAGAAGAATAATAAAAATAAAAATAAAAATAATAAAAAAAAAATAGTAAAAATAGTAAAAATAATAAAGATAATAAATCTAAAAATAATAAATCTAGAAATAAATCTACCGAATTTTAAAAATAATTAAAATTTATTATAGTAGTACCGGTCTCTATTAACTTTAATTTTATAATTCTCGACTCTATAGCTTTATCGGCTTTATTAAATAAACTAGATTTTATTAATAGTTAGATATTCGACTATATCTATAACTATTATACTATTTTCTAATAGTACTTTTTTATTAATAAAATCCGTCTAAAATAGATCTATAACCGGTATTAGTAATACTATTAGCTTCCGACCGATCGCTAAAAGTACTATTATATTTAACTATTTTATTAATAATAGATACCGGTTTATATAATTTTATAACGTCCTTTATACCCCCGGGTCCGGCGCTAATTTTCTATTAATATAATAAATTTAGAAAATAGACGCTAAAATAATTATTAAAGACTATAGCTTTAACTTTAAATTGAGTACTCCGGATTTAATATTAACTATCTATACGTATAAAGGTTTATTTCTATTAAATTTTAATACTATATAGTACGGCCCTATAAAAACTTTTTCAATTTTTTTTTTTTTCTATTTTTATTTTTTTTTATTAATATCCGATATAGTTTTAAAGGTACTCGCTAAAATATTAGTAGAAGTAGAAAGTATCTAGTACGCCCGGTTTAAATATCTAAAAAACCAGAATTTATATAAACTAGTAAATATATCTATAAAAATTAATTTATTTAAAGTTTCTAAATTTAAATTTGATTTTAATAAAATTAATATTTTAAGTAAATAATATAAATAGCTTTATAGAAGCTATATCCGCCCCGATAACGGTTTTATAAACTTTATTTATACTAATTATATAGAACCTAATCGAAAAATTAAAGTTCTAGTTATATATAATAGGAGCTAATAAATCTTTACCTTTCTAAATAATAATATCTAGAAGTACGGTATTTATATAATTAAAATAAAAGATAGCTCCGAAATCTTCGAATACTAGAACTACTTCTACGCTTATAATAAAAAAGGCGTTTTTATTATTAAACGTTTTTATAGTAATAACGAATTTAGGAGCTATATTATATCTAAAAGTTTTATTAATAGAAATATCTAGTAGGAATCTACCGTATTTTATAATCTATAATAGAATAGTACCTCCGAATACTTCGAATAAATACTAATATATAAAACCTATCCTATATTAGTTTATAACAGCTTTAGTAAAAAAAAAATATTAGCCGCTATTTATTAAAGCTACTATTTTTTTATATTTCCGGTAATCTAGTAGTAAATTAGATATAATTTTATATAAAAAGGAATATAGTAGACTTCTAGATTTAAACCGATTCCGTATTTAAAATTTTATAGTATATCTAATATATAGTAAAAGAATTCGGAAATTCTATAATTTAAGTTATAAATATATCTTAGTCGGTTACTTTAGTAATACTATCTATAAAATATTAAATTTTTATAATAAAATCGTCCGTATTTCTTCCGTAGTATTTAAAAAGATAGATAAATATCTAGATTTATTAGATCTATAGGAATTAGAAAAATCTAAAGATAAATAGTAATTTCTATAAAAATAGTAGCGTATTAATAGAAAGTCTAATTCTAGAAGATTATAGTTATAATCTAGTAACCTTTCATTAATATTTAAACTAATAATTTCCTTTTACTAAATTCTAGTATTTTATCGAAATTGATTTATCTATAGTTAAATTCTATTATCGGTTTATTTATCTAATAGTTTTTATATTACCGAAATTAATAATTCGGATTTAGATTCTAATTCCGATATATTATTACCCTATTTTAAAACTATTATATCTTGCCAATTAACCGATTATATTATTTAATCCCTTTTTAAAGTTCTATATAATTACTCCGAACTCCGGGTACAAGATAATTATAATCGTTTTTTACTAAATTTAATTATAAATATTAATATATTTATTAGTACTATAAAAAAAAGTATAGTATTAGATCTTTCCGAACCCTAATTATATAAAAAGGCTATAAAATTACTTTATACCGACGAATAGTATAAGACTATAGAAAAAACACTAGTATTATTAGAATTAAACGATATTTAGATACTATATACTAAGGTATTAATATCTTTTATAAAATATTTTCTAGGAAGTAAATAGATATATAAAATTAAAAGGGATACCGATAGTAGAATTATATATTTTAAAGCTCGCTAGGTTATTTATAGTTTTAAATAGGAAGCCGCCGTCGATTTTAATAGAATTTTCGCCTCTATTATTAAGCTAATATTATATAAAGCTATTTCCGCTATAGCTACTGCCTACGGCCTTAAATTTAATTAAATAGATATTAAAACTACCTTCCTCTATAGTTATATAGATAAAAATATCTATATATAATATTCTACTGATTTCGGCGACTCTAATATAATATATAAGCTCCGGAAGATCTTCTATAATTTTAAATAGTTACCTCGAGTCTAGTACTACTACTTCGCTAAATTTTTTATTACTATCGGCTTTAAATTTCTAGAATCCGATTATAGTATTTTTTATAATAATATAATTAATATCGGCGTTTATATTAATAATATCTTTCTATATAGCGCTAGTTATTAAAACTTTAATAATATTAAAGTATATTTAAATAAACGATTTTAAATATTAGATTTAGACCTAGTTAATTTCTATTTCGATATAAAGATTATTAGAAACCGGGAACTCCGTACTATTTAGTTAAGTTAAACTAACTATATTAAATAGATTCTAAAAAATTATAGCTTCGCTATCTATAAAAATAATATTTCTATTTCTATAAATTCCGGCTTTTATTTAGAAACTATTTCTTCCGACTAGAACTATATTCTGCTAATAAAATATAAATATTAGAACGCTATCGGCTCTTTAATATATACTATATTTTAAATCCGCCCCGATATCGCCTTCGCTATCTCTATTATTAGTCGATATTTATCTAATTTTATAAACTACTACTAGAACGCTATTATTAGGATTTTTAAATATCTATATAAAACGGTTTACTTTACTTTTATCTATGGAAATAATCTATAGAAGCTTCGGGGGTATACTAATACTAATTAAACAGGTTACTATAAAATCTATTATTTTATTTCTAGATATATTTTCGATATTAGATCCGGCGCTATTAGCTAGTTATCTAAACGGCAAGCTATTATAATTATATCGACTACCGAAATAGAATTAGATAGCGAAACTAGAGCTACTAAAAAGACTATTTAGTTAAATTATTGTTATGAGCATAGGCGGCGTGCCTTCGGGAACGCGGTAGTATTTAGTACAGCGCAGGATTTCCTATTACGCTTTAACAGGCAGGAATATATAGGATAGTCTTAGTATTAGTACTAAGGAATATTTTAGTAGTCTTAGCGAGTAAGTACCCTAAGTACCCTAATCTTAGTAGTCTTAGTAAGTAAGTACTATAAATAAACTCAGTCTTAATAGTTTTAGTAAGTAAATACCCTAAAATAAAGCTATCTTAGTTATTTTAGTCTATAAGTAACCTAAGTAGTAGAGGATATTATTTATCTATATAGATCCCGAACTCGACGCCTTTATAGCTTATATTTAATATATTAATTATCGCTATATACTATTCTAGTAATTAAACTAACTTATTTTTATATTAATTTAAAATAATTATCTATTATACCTCCGTTTATAGATATACTAATAAGTCTAACTAACCTTTAGAAATACTAGACCCTCTAGGTAGCCCTATAATACTTTAAATACCTTTAGGATATCTATTACAGGTTGATATTAAACTCCTACCTTAAGTAATTCTAACTCTATAGTATAAAAGTCCGAACCTAAAAATAAGGAAATCTAGATAAAAGATAATAGTAGTAATAAGGAGGTTAGTATTCCTACTACTAATTACCGCGGTTATAGTATTAAAATTAATAAGCCCGATAAATACTATAGAAACCGGAATAAACTAGAAGACTAGTTTATATAATTAGATATATACTTCGTATTCTATCCTATATTTAAAGAGAAAAAAACTCTTTTTACTATATCCTATCTTCGAGGACGAGCCTAGTATTAGATAAAACCTCTTTTATACTAATATATTAATAACGAAGAAGATAATAAATATATCTTCGTATAGTTTATACGATTTAAAAAAGCTATTTATAATATCTTCGGAATTTTAAATAAGATTCTAACTACTAAATATTTAATTTAATATCTTTAGTAAAAAACTATAGTATCGGAATATACTATATAGTTTAAGGAATAGTTACTACTAATAGAGTAAAATAACGATACCTTATATATAATATATAGACGAGGACTAAAAGAGCGAATAAAGGACGAATTTATATATAATAGTTAAATATATAAAACTTTAGATAATTTAATTAAAATATCTATCGACCTTAATAATAAGTTATATAAAAGAGAGATAGAAAAATAAAAGACTACGAGCTAGTATAGGATACTACTCTAGGAAGCTATATAGAAAATAGCTACTAAATAAAAGGACCGGAGATAGCTATTATAGACCTATATCTATAGAACTAGACTCTATATAATAGTAATATAAAGGAAAGAACTCTAAAAATAGTAAAAGAAATAAGAATCCTAAAATATACTATAATTATAGTAAACCAGGCTACTTTATAAAAGAGTATCGATTAAGTAAAATATAGTAACGACAGCTTAATACTATATTAAAAAAACCTAAAGACTAGTAAAAAATTATCTTAGAAAATAATAATAGTAGTTCTAAATTCTAGGAAGCTAGTTTAGACGAAGAATTTATATTTATAGAAAATAATAAAATATTATAGGAAGCTACTACGAATAACGCTTTACTATAAATATTAATAAAACCTACTAGGAAGAAAACCGCCTCTAGATAAAAAATTATAATAATAGAGGACGTTAGACTAGTATACCTTTAAACTCCTTATAATAAAAAACTAGTAAAGGAAGAATTTATAGTAATTTATAAAGGATTTAAAAATACTTATAAAATATATATTAATAACGATTACCTATAAGATAATTAGTAGGATTAGGAAGTAAACTATATTATCGATATATTAGAAAAGAAATTAGGAAGTAATATCTCTAAAAATAAAGATATCTCTAAACTGATATTATAACGAAACAATATAATAAAAGGAGATTAATATATACTACTTAGTTAGACCGCCTGCTATAATAATAACTATAGAGTCTACGAATTAGAAAAAAAAGAAGCCGGGTAGTATCTATTAAAACCACGCCGACGTACTCCCGTAATACCTATAAAAACCGGAAGTTATAATACTTATAACTATTCTGGGTATATTACCTATAGTAGATACGAATACTAGAAGGAATAGTAAAAGAGAAATAGAATTCTTAATTAGAACCTCTATAGATATATTTCGCGAGTAAACTATAAAAATAAAAAATACGAAAATATTAAATATAACTCGGGAAAAGTTAAAATCTCGTAGTAATAGATATACTATAAATATATAACTCTATAGCCCGGAAAAAATAACTAAATTTAGCTAGCTATATATATATATTCGAAATTAAGATAATTATCGAAACTAATAATAGACTATAGAAAATTAAAATATTTATCGATTTAGGCGTAACCGGAAATTTTATATTAGAAGATTTAGCTATAAAGAAAAGGTTCCCTTAGACTAAGAAAAAGGACCTATATAACTTAATAGTTATTAATAGAAATAAAATACTAAATAGAGATAGAAAGGTTATAAAAAAAATAATACCGTTCTAAATAATAATTAACTAGTACTAAAAAAAACTTTAGTTTAATATTATTTAGATAGCCAGCTATAATATTATATTTAGAATATTTTAGTTAAAGGATTATAATCTAGTAATAGACTAGAAAAAAAGAATACTTAGCTTTAAACGATATTCCTATATAGAGAGTATCTAGCCTACGCCGAAATAGCGATCTCGGGTAGATAAGAAGTAGAATATAAAATATAAACTTATAACTTCGAAAAAAGATAACTAAAAACTATTTAGGTCCGACTTATTAAATACCGGTAGAGGTTAGCTAGATTAATAAAATAGAAATAGAAAGGAAAATTATAAACCTTTTAAGAACCTTATATTATCTAATATAAAGTTAATAGAAAATCTATTAGGAAGGGTTCTAGATAAATATAAAAACTAGATAAACTTATTTCGGGAAAAAGTAACTATAAAAGTACTACCTAAATATTAGTTATAGGATTACGAAATTAAATTTAAACTAGATAAATAATCTATATTTAGACCTATCTATCTATTATCTATAAAAGAGCTTAAAATATTCTATAAATATCTAGACGAAAATATAAAAAAGGGATTTATTAGAAAATCTTAATTACTAGTAGGATATCCGATCTTTTTTATATTTAAAAAGGACGGAATATTCCGTTTATATATTAATTACCGGAAGCTAAATAATATTATAATTAAGAATAGATATTTATTACTAAATATTAGCGAACTCTAGAATAGATTCTCTAAAATAAAATATTTTATAAAACTCGACCTTTAAAGAGTATATAATCTTATATAAATAAAGGCCGGAAAAGAATAAAAAATAGCTTTCTAAATACGGTATAGTTACTATAAATATATAGAAATACTATTTAGATTTATAAACGCCCCGGTAACCTATTAGGATATAATTAATAATATACTAAAAGAATATCCTAATATATTTATTATTACCTACTTCGATAATATCCTGGTTTTTTCTAAAATACTTGAAGAATATAAGTAATATATTAGCTAAATTCTTAATTATCTAAAGGGGAAAAATTTATACTTTAAACTAGAAAAATATAAATTCTATAAAAAAGAAGTTAATTTCCTAGAATTTATTATAGGGCGAAACGGACTATATATCGACTCTAGTAAACTAAAAGCTATTATAAAAAAGGAAATACTAATAAATATTAAAAAAGTCTAGAGCTTCTTTAGATTTATAAACTATAATTAAAAGTTTATAAAAAACTATTCTAAAAGAGCTCTCGCTTTAATAACTTTAATAAAAGATACCGTTAAATAGTATTAGGGAGAAAGAAAATAATAAGTATTTAAAGATTTTAAAAGAGAATATATAAAAGACCCGATATTTAAAATATTTAATCTAAAAAAACTATTATAAATAGAAATAGATTTATTAGATCTAGCTATTAGAATATATTTTTTATAATAATATAATAGTAAATAGTACCTAATAGTATATATATCTAGAGAATTATCGCTAGTAGAATAAAATTATAATATCTATAATAAAGAACTACTAGCTATAGTAGCTATACTAGAATAGTAAAGAGTATACGCTAAAAGATTACTAGAATTAACTATTTTTATAGACTATAAAAACCTTTTATATTTTATAATAATAAAATAATTTAATAGAAAATAAATATAATAGTCTAAACTCTTCGGTTAGTATAAATTTAAAATATACTATATTCTAGGTAAAAAAAATAGAAAAATAGATACTTTTAGTCGAAGAAGTAATTATATAAAAATAAGAGAGGTTTTTAATAATAGTATTCTTAGAATTAATAAGGATAAATTACTATTAGTAAATTAGTATAAGATAAATATAACGCTACGTATATTTAGAAACGACTAGAAATAGTTTCCTATTAAAAAAAGAAAACTATAAATACTAGACGATAAAATTAATAAATATATTAAAGAGTACTATAATAGAATACTATAAAGGTATCTAGGTGTAATAAAGATAATATAACTTTTATAATAGTATTACTAGTTTTCTAATATAAAATAATATATCGAGATATATATTAAAAGATATTTTAATTATTAGTAAAATAAATATAATATATATACTTATTATAGAAAGATTTAATATTAGAAACTACCGGACTTACTATAGAAGGAAGTTATATTAGATTTTATTATTAAACTCCTAAAATTAAAGGACCCGATAATAGATATAGAATATAACTCGATATTTAATATAGTAGATAGACTTATAAAGTATATTTACGTAATCCTATTAAAAGAAGACTTTATAGCGGAATAATTTAGATTCGTTATCCTAGATCGATTATTTCGGTACTATAGACTACTAGAAGTATTAATAAGTAATAGAGATAAGTTCTTTACTTTAAACTATTAGTAAACCTTTATTCCTTTACTTAGTATTAAGCTAAAAATATTAATAGCTTTTTATCCGATAACGGATAGATAGATAGAACGTATTAACTAAATACTCGAATAATATCTAAAGTATTATATTAACGATACTTAGAATAATTAGGTTTCGCTTTTACTAATAGTATAATTAGTACTTAATATAAGAGAATTAAATACTATAAAAGAAATACTATTCTACGCCGATAATAAAAAATAACCGAATTTATTAAAATAATCGCTACTATATAAATTAGCGGAATTAGTAATTTAAAGAATCGATATTTAGAAAAAGATCTATAGGAATATCCTAATAATATAGGAATATTCGGGCTAATACTAAAATAAAAAGCGAAAAATAGTACTTTAATTAAAGAAAAGAGATAAAATATACCTTTTTATAAAAAATCTAAAAATAAGGACTCTAAATAAAAAACTTAATTATATTCAAGTCGGACTATTTTTAATTAAAGAGATTAGAGGACCTTAGAACTTTAAACTTAATCTATCTAAAGATACTAAAGTATACCCGGTATTCTATATATTTTTTTTAGAACTAGCCGATCCCGGAACGCTATTATAATAGATATTTAATTTTAAAATATAAAAGGAAGATACCTTTATAGTTAAAAAGATCCTACGATAGAAAGGTTAAAATTATCTAATTAAATAGAAAGGTTACCCTACCTTAGAAAATACCCAGAAATCTAAAAAATACTTAGTAAACTACTAGAAGGCTCTATAATAGTTCTACTAAAAGGAATTAAAAAAGTTATTAACTAACCGGAATCGCTAGGTAGAAGAATCTACTCGGAAGTAATATCGATAAAAGGATTTAAATCTATAGAAGAAAACGGATTTATAGTAACTACTTTATATTCTAGCTCTTCGATATTTTATAGCTTACTATTAATTATAATATACTACTCTTCTTTAATATAATCTAACTTATTTTATATATACTTTATATAACTCTTTTTTTAACTTTTTATATTTATCTTTAAGACGATACTAGCGCGCAGTATCTAATAGAGTAAGGTTATAGAAATAGGCTTATTTTATATAATTAATATACTTTTCGGAACCTTCGCCGATATAATAGGATTTCCCCGACTAGAAATAATTCCGGTAAGGATATATAGCTAATATACCGATATCTAATAATAGGACTTTTTTTATAACGATCTTTAGTCGATAGTTTTTACTTTTTACCTATAAAAGAGAAAGGATAATAGTTTTTTAGGACGAAAAATCTAAAGAGGGGACCTAGTAATATAAATATAGGCGGCGTACTTTCGGGAATATAGTAGTATTTAGTATAGTATAGAATTTCCTATTACGCCTTAATAGGTAGGGATATATAGGACGGTCTTAGTATTAGTACTAAGGAGTATTTTAGTAGTTTTAGTAAATAAATATCCTAAATACTCTGATCTTAGTAGTTTTAGTAAGTAAGTATTATAAGTAAATTTAGTCTTAGTAATCTTAGTAAGTAAGTACCCTAAAATAAGGCTATCTTAGTTATCTCAGTCTATAAATAACCTAAATAGTAGAGGATTTTATTTATCTATATAGATCCTAAACTCGACGCCCTTATAGCTCGTATTTAATTTATTAGTTATCGCTATATACTACTCTAGTAATTAAACTGACTTATTTTTATATTAACTTGAAGTAATTACCCGTTGTACCTCCGTTTACAGATATACTAATAAGTCCAACCAACCCTTGGAGATACCAGACCCCCTAGGTAGCCCTATAACAATTATATTCTAAATTAGTTATTAATCGATAAATAGGATTTAAACGCTACTCTAGATATAGTAATCTTCTATAATAATAACTAGAACGCTATTACTTTCGCTAAAAAACTTTTAATTCTATAGTTATATTAAATATATTAATATCTATATTAAATCCCCTTGTGGGGCCCCTGTCCGGGGTTATAATTGAGTTATCATACATATACGTTTTATTACCGTAGTTTTTATGCGGCAACAACAGTTGTTGCTTGTGCAGCAAAGAATTTTCGCAGTTAAAAGAAGCAGTTAACTAAGGTTTACAGCGGTAATTAATCGTTTTTATTCTATTATATCCTCTATTTAATTACTATTCCTCCCCTATATAAGTATACCTTTTATTACTCGCAGTCTTCCACGTACCAGGATTCCCTTATACTACTTCGAAATACGTACGATTATAAGCTACCAATATGGCCTCCAGGACTACCTGCCAGGCGGTAATACTATCTTTTACCCTTATTACTTCGTCCTCGTCTATAGTCGTACCCGAATCCAGACGGCCTGCTAACCTATCTAGATACCCGACGACTGCTAGCTTAACTTCCAGCTCGACTGCTAGCTCGGATTCTAGTAGGATAAAGGCCCCTACTAGGAGTTTAATATAGTCGCTAAGACTATACGGCTCCGGCGGATTCGGAATACGAGGCTTTAATATCGCAGTTAAGACCGACGGATTTCGGGATTTAAAGTCCGTTATAAGCGGACTAGTAAGGACTCGGTCGACATTATCGAATAGCTTAAATTTAGCGATTTTAAACTCTATTTCTTCTAATTAGAAAGGTATAATCGTAATTTATTATTAGTAGAGGTTCTATATATATTAGCCTGCAGCCTAGGCTATTACGGAAGATACGTACGTCAGATACGATAGTAGGTACTAGTAAAAGAAGAAAAAGAAAAAGAAGCGACTGTAAGGTATATATATTACGAAAATTCTGCTACGTTATATTTTAAGTAAGCTTTAGGAGCTTATACTACAAGCGTATTACGGAGTAGATTCGAGTTAATTTTATATAGTTCTTTAGTTTAAGTTAATTAGACTGGGGTACTAGTTCTTATACCGTATATCCAACGCTAGCGTACCAATATTAAAGTAAATTGCTTACGGAACCGACGGTTGACCGGGCACCAAAAAAATAAATAAAACAATAAACTTTATATTAGTATTATTTTAAACCGTTAATACGCTATTTTAATTATATTAGTAAAAATATTACGAATTTAAAATTTTCGAATATAGATTATATAAATAGGCTATAATTAAATATATCTATTCAAAATTATATACTATTTTTAGAAAATAGGCTATTCGTATTATATTTTAAATTACCGTAAAATATAAAAATCGATATATCGGTTTATAGATCGACCTTTCGAAATCTAAATTCGATAGATCGATTTATTTTATCTAAGCTATTTAAATAGCTAAATTTGTTTAAAAAATTAAAAACCGAAAGATTCGAATTCTAAATCTACCGAATTATCTTTATCGGAACAAATTTCTAGAAAAATAGAATATTATATACTATTTTACCTCTAAATTAAAGAAATTTATATATTAAAATTCTAATAAATTAATAATATACTAGAGTTTTAGATTATTTTATATATTATTATAATATTATTATAATATTAGATGAATGTTTAATTGATATATAATTAATTTAAAGTTTTTTAAAATAATTAATTAGTAGTAAATTAACGAATTATAAAAAGAAATTAGTTAATATAATAATTTTGAATTCTAGATAATAGACTATTAATAGATTTTTTTTGAAACTCGCTATTATTATCAACTTTCTATTCTTTTATATTATATATCTACTAGCTGTTTTAATAAATTTATTTATTAATAAAATATTATTTTCATCTACTATATAACTTTAATCCAATAGTAAATTAATAAACTATATAGAAACTAATAGTACCGTCTAAAATATTTAATTAATAGATAGTAGCAATAATAAAAATAACTTTATATAATATTAGTTTAATAATAGAAATATAGATTTTATTAAAATTAATACCGGCTTTCTATTTAAAACTTTAAACGACCTAATAAATATTAAAATATATATTTCTACTATCGGTATCTCTTTTAATTTTAAAAGATAATAATATTTTAATATATAATATCTACTATAACTTTGTACTATTTTTCGATATAAAATAATTCTATAACTTCTTTATATAATTAGAGTTCGGAACGATTTAATACAATATTTATTTTATAGTACTGATATATATATAAATATTTATAATTAGATCTAGTAAAATATAATTATAATTATCTAATATCCGAAATTCGGAATAATTATAAAGGATTTTAATAATAGATTAGATAATATAATCGGTTTCTAGAAAGGATTAATCTAAAAATAGAATAGTAATATATTAGAATCGGAATCCGAATCTAAATTATTAAATTTAATAATATAAAAACTATTAAATAAATTAACCGGTAATAGAATTTAATTATATATAAAAAGAATTCAGTAAAATACTAAAATTAAATAAAAAAAAGCTATTAGTTTAGATATTAATAGAAAGTTATAAGATTATAACTATAATTTTATAAAATCAAACTCTCTATTATTATATTACTATTTTTATAAAGGTTATTATTTATTTTTAGATTTTTCTAATTACTATAGATTTAGTAAATCTAGATTTTAATCTATTTTTTTAAATACTACGGAAAAAATACGGATAATTTTAATTTAAAAATTTAAAAATTTATAGATAGTAATATTAAAATAATCGACTAATATATATTTATAGCTTTAATTAATAAATTTCCGAATTCTTTTACTATATATTAGATATATTATAGAATTTATAATATAGAGTTAGTTTAAATCTAGAAGTTTACTATTTATTTAAATAATATATTTTAATTTCAGTATTCGGTTAATTAATAGTTCGGTAAAAAAATTAAACGTTAGTATACTAGTATGAAATATATAGTAATAAAATTTATATTCTAGTTTAATTAATATAAATAATAGTTTTTTAAAATTATAATTTAAATTTATTTAATAATATAATATATACTTTAACCAATAATTTAATATAGAAATTTTTATAGATAAATATATTTTATAGTTATTACTTTTTTTTCTTTTTCTTTTATTAATAATATAAATCTAAAAGCTTATATATATATATTTCCGTATAGCTATAGCTATAAATCTAACTAGACGGTAGTATATCTATTATAACTATATTTATTTATTTAATTATCGACTACTTTATTATAATTAAAGTAATCTATTTCGATTTTAATTTAAATTTTCTTTTTACTATTTTTAAAATTTACTATTCGATTTTTCTACTTCCTTTTAATCTAATCGACCGGGTAAAGCTTCTAGCTATAATAGCTAGTATACTATCTAGTAACCTTTTAAATATTAAATAGGCTAAAAAGTATTTTAATAGTTTAGTAAAATATTTAGATAAAGATTATATAATAAATACGACTGAAATAATAATTATAGATAATTACTTTATTATATAGTAGATAGATATAATAGAAATATTAGATATTTATAATCATTTATAACGTCTAAAAAGAACTAAATAGATAGTATTTAAATATATTAAAAGATTCGTAATCGCGAATAAAAAAGAATATAGTTAAAATAAAAGTAATTAACTATATTGTAAATCTTGCCTAATAAATATACTTTTAGCTATAAAATTTTTTTTATATATAAATAAAATAATTATTACTATATCTAATATTGTTAAAATATATATATATATATATATTTTCTTAATATAAATTTTAATAAAAACTTTCTAAAAAGAAAAAGTTTACTATATTCTTTTTTAATATAAAGTTATATCTAATTTACTACTAAATAACCGGTAGTATAAAAAAATAGTAGTTTTAATAGATAGTAGCTAAAACTTTTTACTAAAGCCGCTATAAATTAATATAAAATAGGTTTTATATATTAGTATTTATTTAAAACGTTCGAAAATACTATTTTAATATAAATAATTAGATATAGTAAACTACTATGAATTATTTTTATTAATAATACTTTTAGATATAATATAGTTTCTAAATTTATTATTATTATAATAATATTTTATAATAAAAATATCTTTATTATTATAGACGTAGAAATTATTTTAGTTTTCGAAAATTTCGAAGATATCTTTTATTTTAATTATATAGATACTATACCTCTAGATATTATTATCTAGTAAAATAAAAATAGACTAGCTTTTATTATATATAACTAAAACTTTACTTTTTTAATGAAATACTATATAATTAATATAAATAAAATCTATAGAACTGTTATTAAAACGGATATAGCTTTTATAAAATAATTTATATCTTTTATCTAAAATATATATTTTATAGAAATCAAATTTAAATTTAAAAATTTTATATAAATCGATTTCTATAGATATATTCGCTATTTTATATAAATCTAATTATATAAATATCCAAACCGGGTATATTAAATACTTTCTATTTCTATCGATCTTTTAGTAAAAATCTTTAAAGCTATATCGGATATTAATAATAAAAATAAAAATAAAAAATAGAAAATGGAAAAAGATTTTATAGAACAGCGTTATAAAGTATTAATATATAGTAGAAATAGGCTATTATATATATAGATAGTTAATATTAAATCCGGAATACTAAAATCAAAGTAAAAGCTATTATCTTTAATTGTTATTTTAAAATCTATTTTCTAATTTTATAAAAATAATAGAAAGTTAATATCCGATCCGAAAAAAAAATATTATAGAATTTAAAAAAATAGTATTTACTATATTAATATAAATAAATATAATAGTATTTTTAAAAATCGATTAGAAATTATTAGTACTATTAATATCGGTTATTGATTTACTTTAAATAGATTTTATATTAGATAAAAAAAAAATCTTTTTAGAAAATAGTATAATAGTTATAGGTTTATTTAAATATTTAATTGTTAATAAAATCTAGTATATTTAATAAAGCCGATAGAGCTATAAAAAAAATTATAAAATTTAGATTAATAGAAGTTAGTACTATTATATTAAAGTTTAGTAATTTTCAAAATTTTCAAAATTTAATAGATTTATTTTTAAATTTATTATCTTTAGATTTATTATTTTTTTTTTCATTAATTTAATTTTAGTTTTAGTACCCGGTAAAGTAATAGTTTTATAAATAAATTAAATATTAGTATACTAGTATTAAAAATACGATAATAGAAATTATATTTTTGTTTAATTAATATAAATAATAGTTCTTTTTATAGAATTTTAATTTAAATTTATTTAGTAATAAAATATACTATATTTTTATAAATACTACAATTTATTAAAATCTTTTATATATATATATATTTCTATAATAGCTATAATATAATTAAATTAGACGATAGTTCTTTTATCTATAATACCTTTATCTACTTTTAAAGATATTAATTATTTCGTTTTAAATAGAATACTTTATTTTAATTTTATTTAAAATTATTATCCTACTATTTTTAAAATATATTATATTATCTTTCTACTATCTTTTAATTTAATCGACCGGGTAAAGTTTCTAGCTATAGTAACTAGCGTACTAGCTAGCGATTCTATAACTAGCGACCGTTTAAAAATTATAAAAATTGAAAAATATTTTAATAATTTTTAATAGAATATTTAAATATATATTATATTATAAATATAGATATAATTATTACTATTTATAAATAATTTAAATTATAGTAGATAGAAATAATAGAAATATTAGATATTTATAATTATTTATAATATCGAAAAAAAATAGTAGAAAATTTATAATTATAAATGAAAAAAGAAATAGTTAAATAGAAGTAATTAACTATACTATAAATTTTATCTAACGAATTATATTTTTTTAACTATATAAAATTTTTAATATATAAATATATTAATCGTTACTATATATAATATAAATGGAATATATATATTTAATATATTTTTAAATAAAAGTTTTTAAAAAAAAATTATTATTTTTAGATTTATCGTCTTTACTATTTTTTCTTTTACCGTTTTTACTTTTATTATTTTTATTATTTTAATATTTACTACTACTATTCTATTATTTTTTTACTAGCTAAATTTTTTTTAATTTAAAATATAGATTATAGTATATATCTTTTATATAACTATTTCGATTATAGTAAAAATAGTAGTCGACTTTAATAACTCGTTTATTTAAATTATTTATAGATAGAAAGATTTTAGTTCTATTAATAATAGATTCTCTACTACTATATTAGTAATATTTTTCGATAATAATAATATTAATAGTTTTATTTAAAATAATTATCTTCTATTTTTATTTTTTTTATTACTAACGATAAAATTAATTAAAATAAATAAAATCGAGAAATAATTAAAAGCGGTTTTAAAATTTTAAAAATATTTTAAAATAAAAAGGCTTTCTAAAATAAAAATATCTATAATTAAAATTTTATTAATAATTTTTTAAAATATAGTTATATAAATTTCTATATTTTAAAAAAAGTTATTATAATAGAAAATATCTAGTAAAATATTAAAATCTATAAATTTATTAATATTATAGATTTTATATTTTTTTTAGAATTAATCTAGTTTTTATTTAATATCTAATATAATATTATTATTAAAGTTTCTATTATTAATACGATTAATTATTTCAAATATTATATAAATATATTTTATATATATTTTTTTATAATTAGAAAAAATCTAAAATAAATTTTTTTTAATAATTATTTGGAAATTATTAAAAACGAAATAGATTATAATAGCTTTCTTCTAATTTTTATAGTTTTAATAGATTTCAAACTTCGGAACTATATTAATAAAATAGCTAAAATCTTTTAATTTAATATTATTTTTATTTAATATTATAAAAATAAATATATTACTAAATTTAATACTAAATTATAATATACTATAAAAAATAATATTATAGAAAAATAAATCCGAAAAAAAATCTAAACGCGAATATTTAAAAAATATAATAATTTCGAAACCAAATAGATTATTTAGATTTAAAAATATTAAAAAAAGATTAAAAATTATAAAAAAATTCGGATTATTTTTAAATATAATAGAAAATAATTAAAATCCGGATATTAATAATTTAAGATAATAAAATTTATTTACTATTAGTTATATAGAAATCTATAGTTTTTAATAAAAGATTAGAAATTTTTAGATAGTTTTTTAAATAAATATTATTTAAAATTTTAAAAATTATAAAAATTAATATATAGTTTTATAAATAATATTAATATAAAAATAGATATAAAATTTTAAATAGATTAGATAAAATTTTTATAATTAAAATAATATAATAGTTTTTAGTAATAAATAGAAAGTTTTAGATTTTTATATTATTTTAGACTAGATAATATTACTAGTAGAACTAAAAGCTAGATTTAATAACTTTAATTTTAAAAATAAAATAATTAATTTAGAAATAGTAAAAGTTTATTTAAATTATTAGAAAAATAAGAAAAAAAAAATATAATAGCTAGAAATATAGTCTACTAGCTTTCTATTTTATAAAATATCTAGTTTATATTAAATTAGTTAGATTATCGATTTTAATATTTATTTATAATAACTAGTACGAGTTTAGCTATTTAGATTACTATAAAATATATATTGGAAATATATATAATATATAATAGCGATACGAAAGCGCTAAAAGCGCTAGTATCGATCGGATCTAGTAATTCTAAATATTAAAACTCTACTAATTTTTTTATATATATTTAGTTTAGATAAAAGTCTATTTTAATAAATTATATTTAAAATTCTATATATATATATAATTTTAATAGATTATAAATCTAAAATCTTCAGCCGAATTAATTTACAGTATTTATTATAGTTATTCGCGAATATTATATCTTTATATTCAATTTTTATTTTTTTTTATCTATCTTTCGATAGATTCGATATATATTATTAAACAGTATAAAATATATAATAAAATAAATAATAAAGTTTATAATAGTATTACTAACTATAAATATTTCGGTAACTATCGAAATTATAAATAACTAAATAGTCTTTTTTTATTTTATTTTATAATCTTTTCTAGCTATTTAAATTACCAATATTTTTACTTTTAAATAAAATATAAATTGTTAATTTATTATATATAAATATATTACTATAGATATACTATACTAGATACTTTAAATAAACTTTTTTATTTCAAAATAAAATATAGATATAATATTAACGTTATATTACGCGTAATATTAAATAATTAAAATCCTATTATATATATATATTAGATATTAAGATACGCGTAAAATCTATGATAATAAACGTTATATTATACCGTAACAATATATTTTACTTGGTATATTATTAGATTATAAAAAATAAAAATCGATATATCGACTTTAAAATTATTAGATCGGTAGAGTTAATCTAGACCTTCCAAAATTAATTAGCCGATTTCTTTTACTTTTACTAATTAGTAAATAATTTATTTTTAAAAATTTAGAAAAAAGATTTTCGAAAAATTCGAATACTAAATTTCTATAGGCTAATTAAATAAAAAAATAAAATAAAGTAAATTTATATTTTAATATCTAGATTATCCGATTTAAATTATATTAGATTAAATTAATAGATAAATATATAATAATATCTAGAAATAGTTTTTAAATATTATATTAATATTTTATTAGTATTTTATATAGAAAAATAGTATTTCAATATTATTTTAGTAATAAATTAATATTAATCTTTTATTTTTAAATTATATAAAATTATTAGAAATATATTATTTATAATATATTAAATTGAATCTATAATTTTATTGTATTTATTATTTTATATAATTTTATATTTAATAAAATAGATAGTTTAAATTTAATTATTGAAAATTAAATTATTAATATATCTATAATATTTTATTAATATTTAAATTTCTTCTATATATAATTAGTAGAATAATAATAGACTATTCTAAAATATAAAACGCTATCTAAAATATAGTAGTTAGATTATTAATATTAAATCTTTTATAATTATTAGTTTTATATTCTACCGTCTAATTAAAACTAGCTATCGGCGTATATTTTATAGTAATCTAAATAGCTAAATTTAAACTAATTATTTTAAATAAATATAGAAGACGACCATCTAGTTAATTTAATATAGACTAGAATTTTCATAAAATAGAAAATTAATAGACTATATTTCTAGCTATTATTTATTTTCTAATCTTTTAATAATCTAATCGAATCTTTATTACTTTTAAATCAATTATTTTATTTTTAAAACTAGATCCATTAAACCTAGTTTTTAGCTTTATAGATTATATAATCTAGTTTTAAATAGTATAAAAATTTTAAACTTTCTATTTATTATTAAAAATTATTTTATTATTTGAATTTTTAAAACTTTATTTAATCTAGTCTAAATTTTATATTTATTTCGATTATATTATTTTTATTTAAATTTTATATTTATTTTTATAACTTTAAAAATTTTAAATAATAATCTTTTTAAAAACTATCTAATAATTTTCTAAGTAAATTAATCTATCTATAATTTCTAATTTTCTATTAAAAACGATAGACTTTTATATAATTAATAGTAAATCGACTTTATTATTTAAAGCCGTTTATATCCGGATTTTAATTATTATTTATTAAAATTACTTTCTATTATATCTAAAAATAGCTCGGATTTTTTTATAGTTTTTAATCTTTTTTTAATAGTATTAAATTTAGTATTATATCTATTTCTATTATAAAAATTATAGATAATATTAAATATATAGATTCCGGTTATTCTATTAATATAATCTCGAAGTTTAAAATTTATTTAAACTATAAAAATTAAAAGAAAACTATTATAATCTATTTTATTTTTAATAATTTCCGAATCGTTATTAAAAAAAATTTATTTTCGATTTTTTTTATAAATAAAAAAATATATATAAAATATATCTATATAATAATTAATATAATTTCTTATATTAATATTAAAAATCTTATATAAAATATTATATTAAATATCAAAAAGATATTAGATAAATTCTAAATATAATTTAAAATCTATTATATCGATAGATTTATAAAATTTAATATTAAATAAAATACTTTTTATTATAATGGTTTTTTTAAAAATATAATAATTTATATAACTAAATTTTATAAATTTACTAATATAATTTTAATTATAGATATTATTTTTTTTAAAAGTTTTTTTATTTTAAATTTCTTTTAGAATTTTAGAACTATTTTTAGCTATTTTTAGATTTTATTTATCTAAAATAATATTATTATTAGTAATAATAGTAAATAAAAATAGAAAATAATTATTTTAAATAAAACTTTTAATATAATTAGAAATACGTATTATATATAATAGTTATCTAAAACGTTAAAAACGTTAATACCGATTAAATCTAATAGATTTAAATACTAAAACTCTACTATCACTTTATATATTTAATTTAAACGAAAGTCTATTTTAGTAAATTAAATTAAATATTCTATATATATAATTTTAATAAATATTACTATTAATAAAAAGTGTCGCTAATATAATAATAGTAAATCTACTATTATTAATACTAAAGCTTTTCTATCTATAAATAATCGAAATAAATAATTTATTAAAATTAATTACTATTTCTACTATAACCGAAATAGCTATATAAAATATATCTACTATAATTTATTTCAAATTTCAAAAAATTTAAATAATTTTAAAAATTTTTTAGTAATAAATACTAAAAAGATAATAATAATAAAAGTAAAAATGGTAAAAAAAAAAAGATAATAAAGATAGTAAAAACGAAAAATCTAAAAATATTAAATCTAAAAATAAATTTACCGAATTTAAAAAATTATTAAATTTTTTTATAATAGTATTAATTTCTTTTAACTTTAATTTTATAATTTTTATTTCTATAGTTTTATCGATTTTATTAAATAAATCAAATTTTACTAATAATTAGATAATCGACTATATTTATAACTATTATATTATTTACTAGTAGTTTTTCTATTAAATCTAGTATAAAGTTTTATAAAAAAATATTTTTATTTTTTTTTATTTTCGTTTTTTTTTTATTAATATCCGATATAGCTTTAAAAACCTTTATAAAAATACCAGTAGAAATGAAAAAATATTTAATAGATCCGGTTTAAATATCTAAATAACTAGAATTTAGATAAACTAGTAAATATATTTATAGAAATCAATTTATTTAAAATTTTTAAATCTATATCTAATTTCTATAAAATTTTAATTTTGAATAAATAATAATAATAATAATTTTATATATTCTGTTTATATTAATTATATAAAATCAAAATAAAATTCTAGTAGAATATAATAAAAATTAATATCTTAATATTTTTTTAATTATTAATATCTAGAAATATAATATTTATATATCTAAAAAATAAAAATATTTATAAAATTTTTAAATATTAAAACTGTTTTTATATCTATAAAAAAAATATTTTTATTATTAATTATTTTTATAATAAAAATAAATTTAGGAACTATATTCTATTTAAAAATTTTACTTTTAAAAATATTTAATAGAATTTTTAATATCTGATAATCTATAATAGAATATTATTTCTAAAAATTTTAAATAAATACTAATATATAAAATCAATTTTATAGTAAAATATATTAGCTACTATTTATTAAAAAATTTTTTTTCTATATTACCGGTTATTAAATAGTAAATTAAATATATTTTTATATAAAAAAAATATAGTAAATTTCTAGATTTATATTAATTTTATATTCTAGATTTTATAATATATCTAATATATAGTAAAATAATTCTAAAATTCTATAATCGAAACTATAAATTTATTTTAATTAAATATTTTCTTAATATTATTTATAAAAAATTTAAAAATAAATAATAATATACGAATAGAAAATCCAATTTTAGAAAATTATAATTGTAATTTAATAATCTTCGATTAATATTTAAATTAATAGCTTTTTTTTATTAAATTTTTATATTTTACTAAATTTCTTTTATTTATAACTAAATTCTATTATCGGCTAGTTTATTTAATAGTTATAATTCGGATTCGGATTCGGATTTCGATATATTATTATTTTATTTTTAAACTATTATATTTCGTCTATAAATTAATTATATTATTTAATTTTTTATTAAAATTCTATATAATTATTTTAAATTCTGAATATAAAATGATTATAATTATTTTTTACTAGATTTAATGATAAATATTTATATATTTATTAATATTATATAAAAAATATTGTATTAGATTTTTTCGAACTTTATTTAAATAAAAAAGCTATAAAATTACTTTATATTAATTAATAGTATAAATTATAGGATAAAGACTAGTATTATTAGAATTAAATAATATTTAAATATTATACACTAAAAAATTATTATCTTTTATAAAATATTTTTTAAAAAATAAATAGATATATAAAATTAAAAAAAAATACCGATAGTAAAATTATATTTTTTAAAATTTACTAGATTATTTATTGTTTTAAATAGAAAGCTAGTATTAGTTTCAATAAAATAATTCTTTCTATTATTAAACTAATATTATATAAAGCTAATTTTACTATAGTTACTATCTACGATCTAGAATTCAATTAAATAAATATTAAAACCGTCTTTCTCTATAATTATATAGATAGAATTACCTATATATAATATTCTACTAGTTTTGACGATTTTAATATAATATATAAATTTCAAAAGATTTTTTAGAATTATAAATAGTCGTTTTAGATCTAATAATACTAAATTACTAAATTTTTTACTATTATCGGTTTTATATTTCTGGAATTTAATTATAATATCTTCTATAATAATATAATTATTATCAATATTTATATTAATAATATTCTTCTATATTATATTAATTATTGAAACTTTAATAATTTTAATAAATATATTTAAATAAATATATTTAAATAAATATTTTTAAATATTAGATTTAGATTTTATTAATTTCTATTTCGGTATAAAAATTATTAGAAACTGGATATTCCGTACTATTTAGTAGAACTGAACGATTTATAGTAAATAGATTTTAAAAAATATTAGTTTTACTATTTATGAAAATAATATTTCTATTTCTATATTTTAAATTCCGGCTTTTATTTAAAAACTATTTTTATTAACTAGAAATATTCTATATTAATAAAATATAAATAATAAAACGCTATCGGCTTTTTAATATATATTATATTTAGAAACTATTTTAATATTACTTTTACTATTTCTATTATTAGCCGATATTCGTTTAATTCTATAAACTATTACTAGAATACTATTACTAGGATTTTTAAATATCTATATTAAACGGTTTACTTTATTTTTCTCTATAGAAATAATCTATAAAAGCTTCGAAAATATATTAATACTAATTTAATAGATAATGATAAAATCTATTATTTTATTTCTAGATATATTTTTAATATTAGATCTAGTAATATTAGCTAGTTTTCTAAATAGTAAACTACTATAGCTATATTAACTCTTTTAGATAGCGGTTTATAGTCTAAAATAGTCTATTAATATTCTATTAATTATATATAGAAAAATTTTATATATTAATAAAATATTATAGATTTATTAATATCAAAATTTTAAATAATTATATTTAAACTATCAATTATATTAAATACGGAATATTATAAAATAATATATAAAATAAAATAGTAAATTAAATCTAGTTTATTACTAATAATATATTTTTAATAATTTAACGTAGTTTAAAAACGAAAGATTAATATTAATTTATTATGTAAATAATATTAAAATACTATTTTACTATATAAAATACTAATAAAATATTAATATAATATTTAAAAACTATTTCTAGATTCTACTATATTTTTATCTATAAATTTAATCTAGTATAATTTAGATCGGAAAGTCCAAGTACTAAAATATAAATTTATTTTATTTTATTTCTTTATTTAATTAACTTGGTTTAGTATTTAAATTTTTTAAAAAGCTTTTTTCTAAATTTTTAAAAATAAATTATTTACTAATTAGTAGAAGTAAAAGAAATCGGCAAATTAAATTCGGAAAGTCTAGATTAATTCTACCAATCTAACGACTTTAAAGTTAATAGATTCGATTCGGAATCGAGGTATCGATTTTAATTTTTAAAAATCTAATAAAATATCTAGTCGAAGATTCTATTATAGCGTAATATAATATTTATTATAATAGATTTTATATATATTTTAATATCTATTATATATATTTAATAGAATTTTAACTATTTAATATTATATATAATATAATAATAATATTGTATCCATATATTATTTAGAAATAGAAAAGTCTATTTAAAGTACCGAAATAAAATTAGATAGAAAAATTAGAACTAGTAAAAAAGCTATTTAGCTAAATTATTTTCTAAATAAATTATGAATTAATTTATAGAATTTTAATAATATTCTATATATTGTAATCCTCTATAATTATAACTAAAGCGCTATTTTTTTTATTAAAAACTTTAAATTCTATAGTTTTATTAAATACGTCGATATCTATATTAAATTTCTATAGAAAAAGATTATTAGTAAAACTATCGACTTTTAGTATATTCTAATAGATTAAATAGTAGCTAATAGATTTATTAAAACTTTAAATAAAAATAAATTCGAATTTTTTTATATAATATTTAGATTAAAAAATATACTAAAATTTAAATAATAATAGTAATCATCTATTTAAATAAAATTTTTTAATAATAATTTCTTTCGAAATATAATTAATTTCAGAAAAATACTAATTATTATATATCTATAAATATTATTTATAAAATATATATAGACTAGTCGGTTTAAATTTTATTTCTATTAAACTATTAGATATCCAATCCGATTTTAATAATTAAATCCGGATTTTATCTATTAAATAGTCGGATCGGATTATAATCTCTAATTTAATTTTTAGATCAAATTATAGATTTTAATTTAAAAATCTGATTTGAAAATCTAATCCGATCCGATTTATAATTATATTTAATAGTTAAATATAAAAATAATTATAGATAATATAAAATAGTAATATATTCTATTTAAAATTAATTTATATAATAGTTTTCTATAAATATTAGTTTATATACTAGTATTATATAAATAGTAATATTTTTTTCTAAATAATTCTATAAATATATATCTTTTTTCTAGAATATTAAACTTTTTAAAATTTATTTTCAACTAGCTATTATTATATTTCCGGCTATATTTCTAGATTCTATATTAATCTTTTTATAAACTAAACGTTTATCTACTAAATAGTGATATAATTAGTATAGATTATAGCTAGTTAATAATCTATAAAAAATAAATATTATCGGATATATATAGTAATATAGTAAAATAATATATTTATTTATTAGAAAAGTGATTATATATCCTTCTATTATATTTTATAAAATTATTAATACTATAATTTATATTCAATCGATTTTTCTATTTATATTTATAGTAGCGATATCGGTAAAAATTTCGTAATATAATCTAGCGAAAAATACTTTAGAAATAAAAAATTTGAAATCTTTTTAATATCTATAGATTTTTCGAAAAATAATAATTTTAGATTTCTTTTAATATTTCGTTTAATAAATTATTGACTAGACCAATTAGAATGTATTATTCCAGAATATTATCAGTACTATAGCGCTATAAAAAAAAATTTTACTTTTTTTTTTTACTTTTTCTAATTCTATTTTTTTAAAATTTTACTATTTCTTTATAGTATATTTTTAGAAAAAGAATAGAGATTTATAGATAATATAATATAGAAAAATAATTATATTTTAATACTAGAATTATATTTTTAAATATAATTTTAATATTTTTATAAATCGAACTATAGAAATATTCGATCTATTAGCTAGTCTAAATATATAATATATATTATAGAAAATAATTAAATCTTTAAATATTTTTATATTCTATAGATCTATTTTTTTAATATTTATATTATTTTTAAACTATTATACTTTTTATATATTCTTCGATAATATATTTAATTATAATCTATATTTTGTTTTCTATATACGGATTTATTTTTCTATTTTAATAATAAAATATTTAAAACAAAATTAATTTATATTCTACTAAATTCTAAATTTTATTTAATATATTAACTAGTTTTAATATTAGTAAATTTATTTTAACTATCTAGTAAACTATTTAAATTTTATATAAAGTTTTTTAAAACTAGTATAAAGATATAAACTAATCAATATTCTAGTTATTAGCTATCTACTATTTAATTTCGTCTATTATCTACTATTATTATTTTTTCGAATATATTTTTATTAATTCTATACTATCTAATTTATAAATTATACTATTTAGTTATCTATATTTTCTATTTCTATTTAATATTATTTATAGCTATTATAGATTTAGATCTTTATTTTTTATATTTCTAGATAATTCGATCTATATATATTTATTAAAGTATTTAATAAATTATTTAATAATTTTCTAACTTATATTATCTATATAAATTATAATAATAATTTAATTTTTTTCTATTTTCGGATACTATTTTATTTAAGTTTTAAATCTAAATACTATTAAAAAAATAATATTAATAGTTTTCGAAATTATAAAATTTTTAGTCGTTTATAATAGAATGGTAATAATATATAAATACGTATTAGTTTCTTTACTATCTAGCCGTATTACTAAATTAACTATAGAATTCTATAGATATTTTATAAATAGTACTATTAGAATACTATAATTATTAATAATCCGAAAATATAAATTAATTTTTAAAACTATAGTAAAATTTTCTATATCTAGAATTATCTAGACTATAAACTTTCTTTCGGATTTATCTTTTTATACCGCTATTCCGTCTAGTATTAAATTTAACGATCTATCTATCTCTATAATAATAATAATAGATAATATTAAATTAATAGATCCCGGCTGTTCTTTTAATATAATTTTAATATTTAAAATCTATTTATATTATTAAATATAGAAGGAAGCTATTATAGTCTATTTTATTATTAATAATTTCCGAACTATTATTAAAAAAAAATTTATTTCTAGTTTTTTCTAACTATAAAAAAGAATATATAAAATAGATCTATATAGTAATTAAAATAATTTCTAATATTAATATTAAAAATTAAAATAAAAGAATTATATTAGATATTAAATAAATATTAAATAAATTCTAAATATAATAAAGAATTTATAGTACCGGTAAATTTATAGAATTTTATATCTAACTAGATACTTTCTATTATAATAACTTTTTTAAAAATATAGAAATTTATTAATAAAGTTTTAGCTATAGATATTATTATTTATAAAAATTTTAAAGCCGCTTTAAACTATTTCTAGATTTTATTAACCTAAAATAATATAATTATTAGTAATAAAAATTAACTTTTTTGGTTTATATTCTATATTAAACTATAAATATTACTATTAATAAGGATTATTACTAATATAATAATAGTAAATCTACTACTATTAAAAATAAAGCTTTTTTATTTATAAATAATCTAAATAAACGAGTTATTAAAGTCGATTACTATTTCTATTATAATCGAAATCGCTTTATAAAATATATTTACTATAGCCTATATTCTATATTAAAATTATTTTAAATAATAAAAAAATAGTATTAGTAATTACTAAAAAAAAAATTAAGAATAATAAAAATAATAATAATAAAAATAATAAAAAAAAGAATGATAAAAATAGTAAAAATATTGAAATACTAGTATCTTTTATTTTTAATTTTATAATTTTTATTTCTAAAATTTTATTAGTTTTAGAAATAATTTAGATTTTATTAATATTAGAAGTACGTATTATATATAATAGCTATACAAAGGCGCTAAAGGCGCTAGTACTGATTAAATCTAGCAGATCTAGATATTAAAACCCTATTATTTCTTTTTTAAAAATTTAGTTTAAGCGAAAGCTTATTTTAGTAAATAATATTCTATATATATAATTTTAATAGATTATCAATTCGAAAATTCTAGCCGAGTTAGTTTATAATAGTTATTATTATTATTTACAAGTATTATATTTTTGTATTTAATTCCTTTATATTTTTATAAAATCTTTTTTTTATTTATCTTTTAATAGATCCGATATATATTATTAAACCGTATAAAGTATCTAATATAGCGAATAATATAGCTTATAGTTTTACTACTATTTATAAGTATTTTAGTAGCTACCGAAATTATAAATAGCTAAATAAACCCTTTTTATTTTATTTTATAATCTCTTCTAGCTATTTAAACTACTAACCTTCCTTTTTGGAAGGCTCCTATCTGGGGTTATATTGAGTTTTTATATATATATATATGTTCCATCAACGTTATATACGGCAACGATTATTGTATTTTACGTGTAAAGAAATTTTTATAGCCAAAGCAGTTCGTCAGGCAAGGTTTACAGCGCAGTTAATTACGTCTATTTAATTATTTCCTTCTTTATTCGATTACAAATCCTCTACTATTCCTTCTTCGACGTTATATATAATTATCATCTTCTAATATTTCTGCTATATCTATCTACTATATTACGAAGTAATTATCTATATCCGTCGCTTCGACTATATTTATTATATAACCCGTATCTAAACGCTCCGCTAAACTATTAAAATACTCTTTAGCCCGCGTAGCTTTAAAAAGGTCGCTAGCTATAGGATAACCTGCCAGTACGCTAGCTACTATAGCTAGAAGCTTTACCCGGTCGATTAGACTAAAGGGGGGTAGGGAGGTCGGATAGCGTATTTTAAAGGCGGTAAGGAAGAGATTTTTATCGAAGTCGAAATAGGTTATTCTAGCTATAATAAAGTAATCGATAACCGCGCAGGTAGATATAGTTATTATAGATAAAGGTACTACCGTCTAGTTTAGCTACGGTATAGCTATTACGGGAATATATATATATAAAGGGTTTTAGTAAATTATAGTATTTACGAGGGGCTTATATTACTAGTAAAAGAAGAAGAGGCGATAACTGCGAGATATATTTATCTATAAAAATCTCTACGTTAAATTATCGGTAGAAGAATACGTTATATTACTAAGTAAATTTAAAATAAAATTCTATAGAACCGTTATTTACGTTATCTAAATTAGAATATAAGTTCTGCTACCGTATATTTAATACTGGTATACCAACGCTTAATTTGCTTACCGAACCACTGGTTCACCGGGTACCAAAGTCGAAACAAATAACTAAATAAACTACTAACCTTTTTATTTTCGGATAGAACTATTAAGTCGCTAATTTACTATATATAGATACGTTACTATAGTAATATTATACTAAATACGGTAGTTAGATCTTTAAAGTTAAATCTTTATTATTATTAGTTTTATTTCCTACCGTCTAGCTAATACTAGTAATCGGCGTAAATTCTATAATAATCTAGATAGTTAAATTTATATTAGCTATTATAAATAAATATAGAAAGCGACTAGCGAACTAATTTAGTATAAACCAGAACCTTTATAAAATAGAAAGCTAGTAAACTATATTTCTAGTTATTATATCTTTTCTAACCTTCTAATAGTCTAACTAAATTTCTACTATTTTTAAACTAACTACTTCGCTTCTAGAACTAGAACTATCGAATCTAGCTTTCGGTTTTACTAGTTATATCGTCTAGTCCTAAATAGTATAAAAATTTAAAGCTCCCTATTTATTACTAAAGACTATTATTATTTTATTTTAATTTTTAAAGCTTTATCTAATCTATTTTTAATTTTATATCTACTTTTATATTATTATTATTAAAGCCTTATAATAATTTTTATAATTTTAAAAGTTTTAAAAATATTCTTTTTAGAAACTATCTAATACCTTCCGGGTAAACTAAATTATCTATAATTTTTAATTTTCTATCGAAAACTATAGGTTCCTATATAACTAATAGTAAATTAACCTCGCTATTTAAAGTCGTCTATATCTAGACTTTAATTACTATCTATTAAAATTATCTTTTATTATATCTAAAGACGATCCGGACTCTTTTATAATTTTTAATCTTTTTTTAATATTTTTAAGCCCGAGTAATTTTTTCGGCTTTAAAATTATTATACTTTCCGGGTATTTACTTTTAGGCCCTTTTTCGGATTCTTTTTTCTATAATATTATTTCTTATAGTATTCTATAGTCTAGTACTAAATTTAGTAATATATCTACCTCTATAATATTAATTATAAATAATATTATACTAAAAGATTCTCGTTAAATTATTAATATAATTTCGAAACTTAAAATCTATTCGGATTATAAAAATTAGAAGGAAACTATTATAGTCTATTTCGTTTTTAATAACTTCCGAACTACTATTAAAAATCCTTTACTTTCGATTTCTTTTAGTTATAAAAAAGAACGGATAGAATATATCTATATAATAATTATAATAATCTATAGTATTAATACTAAAAAGTTTATTAAAAATATTATATTAGATACTAAAAAGATATTAGATAAATTCTAGATATAATATAGAATCTATAGTACCGGTAAATTTATAGAATTCGATATTTAACTAGATACTTTCTATTATAATAGTTCTTTTAAAAGTATAGAAGCTTATTTAACTAAATTTCGCGAGTTTACTAATAAAATTTTAGCTATAGGCGTTATTATTTTAGAAAGTTTTTTTATTTTAAAATTTCTTTAAAATTTTTAAGCCGCTTTTAACTACTTTTAGATCTTATTTACCTAAAAGAATATTATCATTAGTAATAAAGATAAATAAAAATAGAAGATAATTATTCTATATAAAACTATTAATACTACTATTAGTAAAGGATATCGTTAATATAGTAATAATAAATCTATTACTACTAGAACTAAAGCTTTTCTATCTATAAATAACCCGAATAAATAAATTATTAAAGTCGACTACTATTTCTACTATAACTAAAATAGCTATATCTATTATAGTCTATATTTTTAAATTAATTAATTAAGATTTAGATAGTATAAAAATAGAAAAATAGTAGTAGTAAATACTAAAAGGGTAATAGTAATAAAGATAAAGGCGGTAAAAAAAAAGATAGTAAAAATAATAAAAATAGTAAAAACGATAAATTTAAAGATAATAAATCTAAAAAGAAATCTATCGAATTTAAAAAGTTATTAAACTTTATTATAGTAGTACCGGCCTCTATTAGTTTTAGCTTTATAACTTTTATTTCTACGGTTTCATCGGCTTTATTAAATAAACTAGATTTTATTAATAGTTAGATATTTAACTAGTCCTATAACTATTATACTACCTTCTAGTAGTACCTTTTTATCGAATCTAGTATAAAATCTTTCTAAAGTAAATCTATAATCGGTATTTGTAGTACTATTAGTTTTCGACTGATTATTAAAAATACTAACTATTTTATTAATAGTAGATACTATTTTATAGAATTCTATAATATTTTTTATATCCTCGAGTCCGGTATTAATTTTCTATTAATATTATAAATTTAGAAGATAGGCGCTAAAGTAATTATTAAAAACTATAGTTTTAATTTTAATTTTAGTATTCCGGATTTCATATTAATTATCTATATATATAAAAGTCTATTTCTATTAAATATTAATACTATATCGTACGGCTCTATAAAATCTTCTTTTTTTTTCTATCTTCGTTTTTATCTCTGTTAATACCTAAAATAGCTTTAAAGGCCCTCGCTAAAATATTAGTAGAAATAGAAAGTATTTAGTATATCCGGTTTAGATATTTAGATAATAAGAATTTATATAAACTGTTGGAATATATCTATAGAAATTAATCTATTTAAAGTCGATAAATTTAAATCTAATTTTTATGAAATTTATACTTTAGGTAGAAAATATAAATAGTTTTATAGAAACTATATCCGCTCCGGTAACGGTTTTATAGATTTTATTTATACTAATTATATAGGATTAATTCGAAAAAATAAAGTTTTAGTAATATATAATAGGAGTTTATATATTTTTACTTTTCTAAATAATAATACCCAAAAGTATAATATCTATATAACTAAAATAAAAGATAATTCCGAAACCTTTAAATACTAGAACTACTTCTATATTTATAATAAAAAAGGTATTTTTATTATTAAATATTTCTATAGTAATAATTGATTTAGGAACTATATTATATCTATAAGTTTTACTAATAAAAATATCTGGTAAAAGTCTATAATATCTAATAATCTAGAATAGAATAGTATTACTAAACGCTTTAAATAAATACTAATATATAAAACCTATTCTATATTAATTTATAGCAGCTTTAATAAAAAAATATTAGCCGCTATTTATTAAAACTACTATCTTTCTATATCTCCGAATATCTAAAAGTAAATTAGATATAACTTTATATAAAAAAGAATATAGTAAATCTTTAGATTTAAGCCGATTCTATATTCGAGGTTCTATAGTATATCTAATATATAGTAAAAAAACTCGGGAATTCTATAATTAAAGCTATAAATATATTTTAATTAATTACTTTACAAATACTATTTATAAGCTATTAAATTATTAAAATAAAATCGTCCCTATTTCTTCTATAATATTTAAAGAAATAAATTAAAACCTAAAGAATTTAAAAATAAATAATAACCCCCGCGGAAACAGTAGCGTACTAATAGAAGATTTAATTTTAAAAAATTATAATTATAATCTAGTAATCTTCTATTAAATCTAAATTAATAGCTTCTTTTTACTAAACTCTAGTATTTTACTAAATTCCTTTTATTTATAGTTAAATTCTATTATCGGCTAATTTACTTAATAGTTTTTATTTTACTAAAATTAATAATTTAGATTTAGATTCCGATTCCGCTATATTACTATCCTATTTTTAAACTATTATATTTTACCTATAAACCGATTAAACTATCTAATCTTATATTAAAATTCTATATAGTTATTTTAAATTCCAGATATTAGATAATTATAATTACTTTTTACTAGATCTAATTATAAATATCTATATATTTATTAATATTATAAAAAAAGATATAATATTAGATTCTTTCGAATTCTAGTTATATAAGGAGGTTATAGAATTATTCTACGCAGATAAATAGTATAAGATTATAGAAGAAAAACTAGTATTATTAAAATTAAACGATATTTAGATATTATATACTAAAATATTAATATCTTCTATAAAAAATCTTCTAGAAGGTAAATAGGTATATAAAATTAAAAGAGATACTAATAGTAAAATTAAATATTTTAAAGCTCTCTAGATTATTTATAATTTTAAATAGAAAGCCGGCGTCGATTTTAATAAAATTTTTACTTCTATTATTAGACTAATATTATATAAAGCTATTTTTACTATAGCTGCCGTTTATAGTCTAGAATTCTATTAAATAGATATTAAAACTGTTTTTATCTATAGTTATATAGATATAATTATCTATATATAATATTTTACTAGTTTCGGTAATTCTAATATAATATATAAGTTCCGGAAGATTTTCTATAGTTTTAAATAATTATTTTAGATCTAGTACTACTACTTCGCTAAAATTTTTATTACTATCGATTTTAAATTTCTAGATTTCGATTATAATATTTTCTATATTAATATAATTATTATTTACGTTTATATTAATAATACCCTCCTATATAATCTTCGTTATTAGGATTTTAATAATATTAAAATATTTCTAAACGAATATTTATAAATATTAGATTCAGGCCCTTTTAATTTCTATTTTAGTATAAAATTTATTAGGAACCGGGAACTCTATACTATTGAGTTAAACTAAACTATTTATATTAAATAGATTTTAAAAGATTATCGTTTTACTATCTATGAAAATAATATCTCTTTTTCCATAGATTCCGGCTTTTATTTAGAAACTATCCCCGCCGACTAGAATTACTTTCTACTAATATATTATAAATATTAGAACGCTATCGGCTCTTTAATATATACTATATTTAGAATCTATTCTAATATCGCTTTCGCGGTTTCTATTATTAGTTAATATTTATCTAATTCTATAAATTACTACTAGAACGCCGTTATAAGAGTTTTTAAATATTTATATAAAATAGTTTACTTTATTTTTATCTATAAAAGCGACCTATAAAAGCTACGGGGGTATATTAATACTGATTAAATAAATAACTATAAAACCTGTCGTTCTATTTCTAAATATTTTTTTAATATTAGATCCGGTACTATTAGCTAGTTATTTAAACGGTAAGCAACTATAGCTATTAAAAAGGCTATTTAGTTAAATTATATTCTAAGTTAGTTATTAATTAATAAATAGAATCTAAATATTACCCTAGATATAGTAACCTTCTATAGTAATAACTAGAACTCTATTACTTTCGCTAAAAACCTTTAGTTCTATAGTTATACCAAATATATTAATGTCTATATTAAATTCCTATAAAAGAAAGTTATTAATAAAATTATTAACTTTTAATATATTCTAACGGAATTAATAGTAGCTAATAGATTTACTAAAACCCTAGATAAAGGTAAATTTAAAGCTTTCTATATAGTATTTAGGCTTAAAGATCTAAAAATACTTTAAACTTTAAACGATAATAGCGATAATCTATCTAAGTTATAAAAATCCTTCTAATAATAATTTCTTCCAGAATATACTTATTTTTAAAATATTAGCGATTACTATATACCTATAAATATTATTTTCGGAAAATATAATATATATTATAGGAGGTAGTAAAACCTCTAAATAACTCTAGATTTTAAAGGCCTATCTATATAATACCTATATCGTTTTTAAATCGCTATATCTTTTATATACTTTCCGATAGTATATTCGATCGAAATCCGTATATAGTTATCTATACCCGGATTTATCCTTCTATTTTAGTAGTAAAATACTAAAAGGGTACCTTTAGCCTATATTCTACTAAATTCTATATCAGATCTAATATATTTTCAAAGGCGCTGCTAGTTTCTAGATGGTCTGTTGATTTACTATTAATTAAAAGCTATATAGTAGATAAAATAGATATTCTATTAATAGTTAAATTTAATAAAACTGCTAGTAGATATTTAATTTTAAAAAATAAAACGTTTATAATAACAGCGAGTTCAGTACTATTAGTTGTTTTTAGAAAAAGTCTATTAATAGTCTGTTATCTAAAAGTTAAAATTATATTATAATAGTCAATTTTCCTTTATAACTCGTTAATTAACTAATTAATTATTTTATAGGATTTTAGATTAATTAGATATTAATATAATATTAATTTCGTATTAAAATAATATTTTAATTAATCTAAAGCTCTACTATATATTTAATTTATTAGAATTATAATCTATTACTCTCTTTAGTCTAGTTAGTAAAATACTATAGATATTCTATCTTTCTATAAACTAGTCCCGATTAGAATAATTCGGTAGGTTCAGGGTTCGAATCTTTCGGTTTTCGATTTTTTAAACTAATTTAGCTATTTAACCCGCCTAGATAAAATAAATCGACCTATCGGATTAAAATCTCGAAAGGTCGATCTATAGGCCGATAGATCGATTTTTATATTTTACGGTAATTTAAAATATAATACGAATAGCCTATTTTATAAAAAAGTATATCATTTTAAATAGATATAATTAATTACGGTATATTCGTATTATCTATACTCGACATTTTTAATTACGTAATATTTTTATTTATATAATCTGAATAATATATTAATACGCTGCTCAGGTACTGGAGGCGTCACCTAAGGTATTGACTGGTTTTAATATCGATAAAACGTATTTTGACTGCCTAATAGACTATTCGGGCTCTATATAAGGCTTTTCGGAGCTAGCGCGCGGGTATAGACTAGTTACCGCTCTAGCTACTAGCTACCCGCTATTTCTCTTAACCCGCTATCTACTACTACTAAATTTTTAAATATATTTTTACTAACTCTATACCGTCTGATATATAAATTATACTATTCGATTTTCTATACCCTACGCTTCTATTTAATACTATTTATAGCCGTTATAGATTTAAATAGTTTTTAAAGATTTAACTTTACCTCCTTTATTTCTAGAAAGTTCTTCGATAACTTTCGAGTTTATACTATCTATATAAACTATAATAATAATCCATTCCATATTTATCCTCGGGTACTATTCTATTTAAACTTCGAATCTAAATATAATTAGGTAAGAGATAATTTCTTTTATTTAGATTTCGATTTTTATAATTTATATATATATATCTACTATTGAAACTCTTTAAACTTTATCTACTTCGCTTTTATTATATATAAACTCTTTTTCCTATAGATTTTTTAGCGAGTATATAGCGAGTATTTAATTTTTACCCTCGGTATATATATAGTATATTATTCGTATAGGAGTATTAGAAGTACGTATTACGTATAACAGTTATACTAAAGCGCTAATAGCGCTAGTACCGATCAGACCTAATAGATCTAGATACTAAAGCCCTGCTATCTCTTTCTTATATACTTAGTTCAGGCGAAAGTCCATCTTAGTGAATCAAACTTGATGTTCTATATATATGATTTCAACAACTAATAATTAGATATTCGACTATATTTATAACTACTATACTATTTTCTAGCTGAATTTTTTTAGTAAATCTAGTATAAAATCTATTTAAAGCGAATTAATAATCGGTATTAGTAATACTATTAGTTTTTAACCGATTATTAAAAGTACTATCGTATTTAATAATTTTATTAATAATAAATACTATTATATAAAATTCTATAATATTTTTTATATTTTCGGGTCCGGTATTAATTTTCTATTAATTTTATAGAGATAGAAAATAGGCGCTAAAATAATTATTAAAAACTATAGTTTTAGTTTTAATTCTGGTATTCCGGATTTAATATTAACTATCTATATATATATTAGCCTATTTTTATCAAATATTAATATTGTATAGCGCGGCTTTATAAAATCCTTTTTTTCTATTTTTTTTTTCTATTTTCGTTTATATTTTTATTAATATTTAATATAGCTTTAAAAGCCTTCGCGAAAATATCGGTAGAAATAAAAAATATTTAATATATCCGATTTAGATATCTAAATAACTAGAACTTATATAAACTAGTAAATATATTTATAGAAAATAATTTATCTAAAATATCTAAATCTATATCCGATTTCTATAAAATTTCGATTCTAGATAAATAATAATAATAGTTTTATAAAAACTATATCTATTTTAGTAACGATTTTATAGATTCCATTTATACTAATTATATAAAATTCATTTAAAAAAGTAAAATTCTAGTAGTATATAATAGGTTTTAATTTCTTTATACTTTTTTAGTTAATAAAATCTAAAAATTTAGTATTTATATATCTAAAATTAAAAGTATTTCTAAAATCTTTAAAGACTAGAACTACATTTACGTTTATAATAAAAAAGATATTTTTATTAATAAATATTTTTATAGTAAAAACGAATTTAGGAACTATATTTTATTTAAAAACTTTACTACGAAAAACATTTAATAGAAATTTTAATATCTAAAAATATATAATAGAATAGTACTTCCGAATATTTTATATTATTATATAGCGGTTTTAGTAAGAAATATTCGCTACTATTTATTAAAAAAAACTATTTTTTTATATTTTCGATTATCTAATAGTAAATTAGATATAATTTTATTTAAAAAAAATGTAATAAACTTCTAGATATAAATGACTTCTATATTCTAAACTCTATAATATATCTAATATATAGTATAATCGGAGCTATAAATAGATTTTTGTCGGATATTTTAATAATACTATCTATAAACTATTAAGTTTTTAAAATAAAATCGTCCGTACTTTTTCTATAGTATTTAAAAAAATAGATTAAAATCTAGATTTATAGAATTAATCGAAAATTAAAAAATCTAAAAATAAATGGTAGTATATAAATAAAAGATCTAATTTTAGAAAATTATAGTTATAATCTAGTAATCATCGATTAATATTTAAATTAGTAGCTTTTTTTTATTAAATTTTAGTATTTTACCGAATTTCTTTTATCTATAGTTAAATTTTATTGTCGGCTAATTTATTTAATAGTTTTAATTCGGATTCGGATTCGGATTCGGATTCGGATTCGGATTCGGATTCCGATATATTACTATTTAATCTTTAAACTATTATATTTTACTAATAAACCGATTATATTATTCAGTTTTTTTATTAAAATTTTATATAATTATTCTAAATTCCGAATATAAAATAATCAGAATTGTTTTTTACTAGATTTAATTATAAATATTTATATCTTTATTAATATCTGATAAATAATATAGTTCTAGATTTTTTCGAATTTTATTTATATAAAAAAACTATAAAATTACTCTATAATAATTAATAGTATAAAGCTATAGAATAAGAACTAGTATTATTAATACTAAATAATATTTAAAAACTATATATTAAAAGATTACTATTTTTCATATTGAATTTTCTAGAAAATAAATAGATATATAAAATTAAGAGAGATACTAATAATAAAACTACGTATTTTAAAACTTACTAGATTATATATAGTTTTATATAGAAAGCCGGTATCGATTTTAATAAAATCTTTATTTCTATTATTAAACTAATATTATATTAAGCTATTTTCGCTATAGCTACTATCTATAAATTAGAATTTAATTAAATAAATATTAAAACCGCCTTCTTTTATAGTTATATAGATAATATTATCTATATATAATATTCTGCTAGTTTTAGTAACTTTAATATAATATATAAATTCTGAAAGATTTTTAATAGTTTTAAATAATTACTTTAGATCTAGTACCGCTATTTTATTAAATTATTTATTACTATTAGTTTTATACTTTTAGAATTTAATTATGGTATTTTCTATAATAATATCATTATTATCGGCGTTTATATTAATAACATTTCTCTATATAGCGCTAGTTATTAGATATTTAATAATTTTAAAAAATATATAAATAAATATTTTTATATATTAGATTTAGATTTTATTAATTTCTATTTCGGTATAAAAATTATTAGAAACCAGAAACTCTATACTATTTAGTTAAACTAAACTATTTATACTAAATAAATTTTAAAAAATATTAGTTTTATTATTTATAAAAATAATATTTCTATTTCTATAAATTCCGACTTTTATTTTAAAACTATTTCCGTTAACTAGAACTATTTTATATCAATAAAATATAAATATTAGAACGCGATCGGCTTTTTAATATATATTATATTTAGAATCTACTTTATTATCGCTTTTATTATTTCTATTATTAGCCGATATCTATTTAATTCTATATACTATTATACTATCTTCTAGTAGTATCTTTTTATTAAATCTAGTATAAAATCCGTTTAAAAAAAGCCTATAACCGGTATTAATAGTACTATTAGCTTCCGACCGATTACTAAAAGTACTATTATATTTAACTACTTTATTAATAGTAGATAGTACTCTATAGAATTCTATAATATTCTTTATCTCTCCGGATCCGGTACTAATTTTCTATTAATATTATAAATTTAGAAAATAGGTACTAAAATAATTATTAAAGACTATAGTTTTAACTTTAGTTTTAGTACTCCGGATTTAATATTAACTATCTATATATACGAAGATCTATTCCTATTAAATAGTAATATTATATAGCGTAGCTCTATAAAATTTACTTTTTTTTTTTCCATTTTCGTTTTTATTTTTATTAATATCTAATATAGGCCCTCGCTAAAATATCGGTAGAAATGGAAAGTATCTAGTATATTCGGCTTAGATATCTAGGTAACTAGAATTTATATAAACTAGCGAATATATCTATAAAAATTAATTTATTTAAAGTTTTTAAATTTTAATCCGATTTCTATAAAATTTATATTTTAGATAGGTAATATAAATATCCGCCCCGGTAGCGGTCCTATAGACCTCGTTTATACTAACTATATAGGATATATTGAAAAAAGTAAAGTTCTAGTAGTATATAATAGGAGCTAATATATTTTTACTTTTCTAGATAATAATATCTAGAAGTACGGTATCTATATAACTAAAATAAAAGACAGCTCTAAAACTTTTAAATACTAGAACTACTTCTACGCCTATAATAAAAAAGATATTTTTATTATTAAATATTTTTATAGTAATAATAAATTCAGGAGCTATATTATATCTAAAAGCTTTACTAATAAAGATATCTAGTAGGATCTTACCGTACCTAATAATCTATAATAAAATAGTATTTCTAAATATTTCGGGTAAATACTAATATATAAAGCCTATTCTATATTAGTTCATAGCGGCCTTAGTAAGAAATATTAGCTACTATTTATTGAATCTACGACTTTTCTATATTTCCGGTTACCTAGTAGTATATTAAATATAACCTTATATAAAAAAATTATAGTAAACCTTTAGATTTAAATTAATTCTATATTCTAGATTCCGTAGTATATCTAATATTTAGTAAAAAAATTCGGAAATTCTATAATCGAAGCTATAAATATATCTTAGTCGGTTATTTTAGTAATACTATCTATAAACTATTAAATTTTTAAAATAAAATTATCCGCGTCTCTTTTATAGTATTTAAAAAAATAGGTTAAAATCTAGATCTATTAGATCTATAGGAATTAAAAGAATCTAAAGGTAAATAATAACTCCTGCGGAAATAGTAGCGTACTAATAGGAGGTCTAATTCTAGAAGATTATAGTTATAATCTAGTAGCTTTCTATTAATATCTAAACTAATTATTTCTTTTTACTAAATTCTAGTATTTTATAGAATTTCTTTTATCTATAATAAAATTCTATTACCGGTTAACTTAACTAATAGTTTTTATATTACCGAAATTAATAATTCGGATTTAGATTCTAATTCCGATATATTATTACCCGATATTTAGACTATTATATCTTATTTATAAACCGATTATATTATCTATTCTCCTATTAAAGTTCTATATAATTACCCCGAATTCCGGGTACTAGATAATTATAATCGTTCCTCGCTAGACTTAATTATAAATATCTATATATTTATTAGTATTATAAAGAAAAATATAGTATTAAATCCTTCCGAACCCTAGTTATATAAAGAGGCTATAGAATAACTTTATACTAATAAATAGCGTAAAGCTATAGAAGAAGAACTAGTATTATTAGAACTAAACGATACTTAGATACTATATACTAAGATATTAATACTCTCTATAAAAAATCTCCTAGAAAATAAATAGGTATATAAAATTAAAAGAGACGCCGATAGTAAAATTATATATTTTAAAGCTCGCTAGATTATTTATAGTTTTAAATAGGAAGCCGGTATCGATTTTAATAAAACCTTCGCTTCTATTATTAAGCTAATATTATATAAAGCTATTTTTACTATAGCTATTATCTATAGCCTAGAACTTTAATTAAATAGACGTTAAAACTACCTTCCTCTACGGTTATATAGATAAAACTATCTACGTATAATATCCTACTAGTTTTAGTAATTCTAATATAATATATAAGCTCCGGAAGGCCTTCTATAGTTTTAAATAGTCGCTTCGGGTCTAGTACTACTACCTCGCTAAGTTTTTTACTATAATCGGCTTTAAATCTCTAGAGTTTAATTATAATATCTTCTATAATAGTATAATTATTATCGGCGTTTATATTAATAATATCCTTCTATATAGTACTAGTTATCAAGATCTTAATAATATTAAGGTATATCTAAATAAACGTCTTTAAACATTAAATTTAGGCTCTATTAACTTTTACCTCGGTATAAAAATTATTAGGAACCGGGAACTCCGTATTATTTAGTTAAGCTAAACTATCTATATTATCTAAAGGATTATAGCTTCGCTATCTATAATAATAATATTTCTACTTCTATAGATTCCGGCCACTAGGACTATTTTCTATCGATAAAGCGTAAATATTAGAACGCTATCGGCTCCTTAATATATACTATATTTAGAACTCGTCCTAATATCGCTTTTACTATTTCCGTTATTAATCGATATTTATCTAACCCTATAAGCTACTACTAGAATACTATTATTAGGATTTTTAAATATCTATATAGAACGGCTTACTTTACTTTTATTTATAAAAGCGACCTATAGAAGCTTCGGAGGTATACCGACGTCGATTAGGTAGGTAACTATAAAACCTGTCGCTCTATTTCTAGATATATCTTCGATATTAAATCCGGTACTATTAGCTGGTTTTCTAAATAGTAAGCTATTATAGCTATATTAACTGCCGAAGTAGAATTAGATAGTAAAATAGAGCTATTAAAAAGGCTATTTAGTTAAATTATATTCTAAATTAGTTATTAATCGACGAGTAGGATCTAAATACTACTCTAGATATAGTAACCTTCTACAGCGATAACTAGAACGCTATTACCTTTATTAAATACTTTTAGCTCTATAGTTATATTAAATATATTAATATCTATATTAAGTTCCTATAGGAGAAAGTCGCTAATAGAATTATCGACTTTTAATATATTCTAATAAAATAAATAGTAGCTAATAGGTTTACTAAAGCCCTAAATAAAGGTAAATTTAAGATTTTCTATAGAGTACTTAGGTTTAAAGACCTAAAAACGTTCTAAACTTTAAGTAATAATAGCGATAATCCGTCTAAATTATAAGGATCCTTCTAATAATAATCTCTCCCGGAATATAATTAACTCCGGGGTACTAGCGATTACTATATACCTATTAATATTATCTTTAGAAAGTATAATATATACTATAGGAGATAGTTAAGCCTTTAAATAACTCTAGACTCTATAGGCCTATTTCTATAATATCTATATTATATTTAAATCGCTATACCTTTTATATATTCTCCGATAGTATATTTAATTATAATCCGTATATAGTCGTCTATACCCGGATTCGTTCTTCTATTTTAGTAGTAAAACGCTAAAAGGGCATCTTTAGCCTATATTCTACTAAACTCTTTATTAAACTTAATATATTAACTAGTTTTAATATCGGTAAAATATATTTTAGCTATCTAGTAGACTATTCGGGCTCTATATAAGACTTTTTAGAGCTAACGCGCGGGTATAGACTGGTTAGTACCCTAGCTACTAGCTACCCGCCACTTATTTTCGCCCGCTATCTACTATAATTATATCTTCGAATATATTTTTACTAATCCTATACTATCTGATATATAAATCATACTATTCGATTTTCTATACTCTACGCTTTTTTTCAATACTATTTATAGCCGTTATAGATTTAGGTAGCCTTCGAAGATTTAACTTTACTTCCCGTATTAGTATTTAATAAACTATTCGATAACTTTTAAGCTTATATCGCCTATAAAAACTATAATAATAATCTGCCCTACTATTCTATTTAAGCCTCGAATCTAAACGCTATTAGGTAAGAGATAATATCGATAGCTTTTAGAATCGCGATATCATTAGCTGTCTATATTTAGATAGTAATAATATATAAATATATATCGGGGTTTTTACTATCTAGCCGTACTACTAAATCAAATATAGGATTTTATAGAAATTCTAGGAATAGTACTATTAGGGCGCTGTAATTATTAATAATCCGAAAACTTATATTAATTCTCGAGGCTATAGTAAATACCTCTATATCTAAGACTACCTAGACGATATAACCTTTAATATATCTCTAAAAGCTCGTAATATTCTAATAGATATTTAGTATACGTTCCTTTAGTAAATTAAGAAAAAATATAATATCTATACCCTTTAGTACTTCGGTAGTATCGATACTAACTAATAATACCTGTAACTTTCTACTAGATAGATACTTTTAATCGCCGAAACTCTAAATACGCCTTTCTAATCGGGCGATATCCGTTTTAAATACTTTAAATAATGCAATATTATAAACTAGTATCTATACTAGTACTCTACTAAATATACTACTACTATAGAAGGTTTAAAATATTATAGGAACTATAGAAACTTTAATTTCTTTTATCTAGATTTCGATTTTTAGAATTTATATATATATATCTGCTATAGAAGCTTTTTAAACTTTATCTACCTCGCCTTTATTATATATAAATTCTTTTTCCTACGGGTTTTTTAGCGAGTATATAGCGAGTCTATTTAATTTTTATTTTCGGTACGTATATAGTATATTATTCGTTTAGAAGTATTAGAAGTACGTATTACGTATAATAGCTATACTAAGGCGCTAAGGGCGCTAGTACCGATCAGGCCTAGTAGTTCTAGGCGCCAAGGCCCTGCTACCTCTTTCTTATATATTTAGTCCAAGCGAAAGCCTACCTTAGTGAATCAAGCTTGATGTTCCACACATATGATTTAAATAGAAATTTCGCGATATAGTCTAGTAAAAGGTACTTTAAAAATAAAAAATTCGAAGCCTTTCTAGTATTTATAGAAGCTCGTCGCTATTTAAATCCGATATAATCTACTCGTTAATACCTCGTTTTATAGATTAGTATCGGGCCTAAATAGCTTTCAGACTCGTTTTAAAATTCGATTTTCGAAGCTATTTTTAGTATTAAAATAAGAGTTTCTATTTATAGTAAAACTAATATAATTCTAAAATCGTTTAATTTATAAGACCGAATTAATTATTAAAATCTCTATATTATTTTCCTTTTATATATCTAATTTCTTAATATCTATTCGTTCGATTTTAATTGAATTTATATCGTTTAAAAGCTTGAAATAAATACTATATTTAATATAAATTCTGGTCTATAACGTCAGATGAATATTACGTATATATAGTAGTAAGTTATAAGTACTAGATTTAAATAAAGCTTGGCGCCGGCCTTATAGGGCTGGTAGAGCTGTTATAAATTTTACTTATAGCCTTTATTTATATATAGAATTACTTAATGCCTATTGATAGAAATTAAATTATTTTTATATCGATTAAAAGCTTTAAATAAACTCTTTAATTTATATAATTTCTGGCCTATAACGTTACCTACGTATTACGTATATATAGTAGGAAGTTGCAGGTACTGGATTTAGATAAGTTTTAGCGCCGGCCTAGTAGAACTGGTAGGGCTATTACGAATATTACTAATAATCTTTATTTATATATAGATTTCCTTAACGCCTATTAATTAAAATTTGATTATTTTTATATTATTTAAAAGCTCTAAATAAGGCCTTTGATTTACGTAAATTTTAGCCTATAATATAAGCTGCGTATTACGTATATATAGTAGGAAGTTATAGATATTGGATTTAGATAAGTTTTAGCGCCGGCCTAGTAGAGCTGGTAGGGCTATTACGAATATTACTAATAACCTTTATTTATATATAGAATTCCTTAATACCTATTAGTCAGATTTATATATAAAATAGATTATTCTATAGCGCAAAATAAGTACTTTAAATAGATTTACAAAGTAGCTAATTATAATTATTAGCGTAAAAGTTATTTTATATAGAAAAATCTACTACTAAAAATCGAGTTTTAATATTCGGTTACGTTACTATAGTTTTTAATAACTATCTATATCGCTTCTATCCCCTATAATAGCCCCCTGCGCTAGACCGAATCGGGCGGAGCTAGTCCGGATCGAAAGCGATAAGCATTTTTAAATACGGATTTTTTTTCTAAGAAATCGGAGGTGCCAAGACTTTTTTCGCTCGAATTCCAGTATTATATTTAATAGAATCTATATAGTTACCATAAATAAAATTTATAGAACCGTTACCGGAACGGATATAGCTTCCAAAAAACTATTTATATTATTTATCTAGAATATATACTTTATAGAAATCGTATTTTAATTTGAAAACTTTAAATAAATCGATTTCTATAGATATATTCGCTAATATATATCTATTCTAGTTATATAAATATCTAAACCGGACGTACTAAATACTTTCTACTTCTATTGATATTTTAGCGAAGGCTTTTAAAGCTATATCGGGTATTAATAAAAATAAGACGAAGATAAAAAAAATAAAAGACGAAGATTTTATAGAGCCGCGTTATAGAATATTTATATTTAATAGAAAATAAGCTTTATACATATAGATAGTTAATAATAAATTCGGTATTCTAAAACTAAAGTTTAAACTAAAGTTTTTAACTATTATTTTAACGTCTATCTTCTAAATTTATGATATTAATAGAAAGTTAACGCCGAGTCCTATAAAGCGGTATTTATTATTATAAAAGTAATTAAATACGATAATACTTTTAGTAATCGGTTAGAAGCTAATAGCGTTACTAATATTAATTATAGATTTATTTTAGATAAGTTTTATACTAGATTTATCAGAGAGATACTACTAGAAAAGAATATAATAGTTATAGATATAGTCGAATATTTAACCGTGAATAAAATCTAATTTATTTAATAAAACCGATAAAATTAAAAAAGCGAAAATTACGAAGCGAAAATTAGTAAAAGCTAATACCATTATAATAAAATTTAGTAATTTTTCGAATTCGATAGATTTAGTTTTAGATTTATTATTTTACTATCTTTTTTTTACTACTTTTATTTTTATTATTATTATTCTTTTAATATTTACTACCGTCGTTCTTTTATTTTTCTACTATCTAAATCTTTTTTGATTTAGAATATAGACGATAGATGATATCTTTTATATAGCTATTTCGGTTATAGTAGAAATAGTAATCGACTGTAATAACTCGTTTATTCGGGTTATTTATAGATAGGAAAACTTTAGTTCTAGTAGTAATAGACTCGCCATTACTATATTAGCGATATTTAAACTGGCCGTCGGGTCGGGTTTCGAACCCGGGTTAGAAAAACCGATCCGACCCGAATCGATTTCGATTTTTCTAGATACCGAACCGAATTAGATCGGATTATTCTAGGATTCGACTCGATTTAATTCTAGATCGAATCTAGAAACCCGAATTTAATTTATTAAAATTACTATAACTTGTTTTCCTATATTATAAAATCTATCCTTTTATAAATAATATAATAATATATTGAAGTAATATATTTAACAAATTAACTATTTTCAGATATCAATAACTAATTTAATAGTTTAATAATTTCTTTTATATTTTTATTATCTTCCGTTTTTACTTCTGCTTTTTTTTCTCTATATTTTCCTTTTTTTCTAAATTTTTATCTTTATCTTTATTTTTATTTTTATTTTAATTAAAGTTAATACTTCTAGTTAAACTTTTATTAATTCTTAAATTCAGTATTATTCTATTTAATCGAGTATTTTACTACTATCTAGTTTTTTATATTAATTTCGACGATATTATTAGTATTTTCGTATTCTTTTTTATACGGAGATTCAATAGCTATATTAGCCGTATTACTACTATAGCTAAGTTTTTTAATAAACTTCGACTCATTTTATAGAAGTTCTAGTATTATAGAGGTTTTAAATTCTTTAAAACCGTTATAGTAGATTGTTTATTATAAGATAAATTTAATAATTTCAGCTATGGATTTAGTAAAAACTTTTTAATTAATATCTTTAATAGCTATAGTGGATTAAAGAAAATTATAAAAATAAATAATTAGAAATTAGATATTTCTATTATATTTTCATATATTTTACTAATATATTATTTTATTTCGTTTCTATTTCATTTAATTAATAAATACTATCTCTTTTACTTATATATAGGAGATTTTATTACGGAATTTAGTTTTATTGTAAAAATCCATATATTATTTAGTATCTTGTATAATCTATATTATTTATTATCTAATAAAACTTATATTATTTTATTATACTATTATAATTCTATAGTTCGTTTCTTCGTTTTTAACGTTTTATTCTAAAAAGATCTTTATATCTAGATCTATAGTTTTCTATCTATCGATTTTTTTTTTAGTTTCTAGAAACGTTTATTTAGTTATTTGTTTTAGCTTTGGTGCCCGGTGAACCAGTGGTTCGGTAAGCAAATCAAGCATTGGTATACCAGCATTAAATATACGGTAGTAGAACTTATATTCTAGTTTAGATAACGTAAATAACGGTTCTATAGATTTTTTATTTAAATTTACTTAGTAATATAACGTATCCCTCTACCGATAATTTAACTAACGTAGAAATTTTTATAGATAAGTATACCTCGTAGTTATCGCTTTTTCTTCTTTTACTAGTAATATAAGTCTAAAATCCTTTACGTACGTATATATTTCCGTAATAGCTATACCGCAGCTAAACCAGACGGTAGTACCTTTATCTATAATAACTATATCTACCCGCGCGGTCGTCGACTATCTTATTATAGCTAGAGCAACTTATTCCGACTTTAATAAAGATTTTCTCCTTACTACCTTTAAAACGCGCTATCCGACTTCTCTATCCCCTTTTAATCTAATCGACCGGGTAAAGTTTCTAGCCGTAGTAGCCAGCGTACTACCTAGCGATCTTCTTAAAACTAGGTAGGCTAAAGAGTACCTTAATAGCTTAACGGAGCGTTTAGGTACAGGTTATACGATAAGTACGGCCGATATAACGAAAATAGATAATTACTTCGTAGTATAGTAGGTAGATATAGCGGAAATATTGGAAGCTGATAATTATATATAACGTTAAGGAAGGGATAGTATAATCGAAAAAAGAAGGAAATAGTTAAATAGAAATAATTAATTGCGCTGTCAACCTTACCTGACGAACTATATATCTTTAGCTATAAAAATTTCTTTACACGTAAAATATAACAATCGTTGCCGTATATAACGTTAATAGAACATATATATATGTATAAAAACTCAATATAACCCCAGACAGGAGCCTTCCAGGGGGGCTAGAAACGTTTATATATAGTAATATAATCTATATTTCATTTTTTATAGAATATATATTCAGATTCCGACTATTTTTTACTACGTTCGCGGTTTATAATCGATTTAGATTTTATAGATAGTAATTTTATTTTAGATATAGTGGAATATTGGATAGAACTATAGATGATACTATAGAATAATATAATTAAAATTGTAAAGAATCTATATAAAATAATAGTTAAAAGTAACAGGAAATAAATAATAGTATACGTTATAAATTTATAGAAATATATTGATTTGTTTACTTTAGCCGAAGTTCAGCCGATAATTATTTTAATTAACTAAATTTTACTACCAATTCTTTTTTCCTTGTTAACTAATTATTACTATAAATTGTTAGTATAATATATATTCTATTATACTATTCGTCGTTCTATTTTTTTATTATATTTTATATATATAATTATAATACGTTTTAATCGGGCTAGTAATAAAATAGAATAATATAATAAATTATATATTAGCGCTAAAACATGTTCTAGTGTATAAAAATATTACGAAATCGATTCGTAAAAGCTTAAAAAAGACTAGAAATAGTAGAATCGAATAAAGAAAGAGAAAACCTACTAGTATAATAGTAAAAGTAATATTCTAGAATAATATATTCTAAATAGTCCAGCTAATAATATATCGATAGAAATATAAATAAAAAGCTAGTATTATAACAGTATAGCTTTTCGAAATATCCGTCGCTATACCGCGAAATCTTCGAAAATATCGCTGTAGAGATAGTTAATTCGGCTAGAATTATTAGAATATAGAATACGGCGTTAACGATTCTATAGATATATAAATTTCTATTAATCTAATAAATAAATCTATTATTTTATTTTATTACAATTTATATACGACTATATTTATATTCTATATATTTAAAAGATCCGAGAAAAAGATATATAGTCTAAGATTTTTCTAGTAAAAGATAATACAAATTAAGGCCGTTATATCTACTAGTATTAAATAAAGTATATAAACGCTCTATATTATTTAAATTATTTATTATAATTGAAAGAAGTTATATATTTAAAATTATAATCGTTTATAAAAACAATAGTATTTAACTATTTAAAATAATTATAAATCGGATTAAATCGAATTTCTATTAATTTCTATTTTATAATCATATTTGATTTTCGATTTTAATATTAAAAACCGATCTGAACTATTTAGCGGGTTAGATTAAACCGATTTTTTAAAACTCGGCTCGGGTTCCCGAAGTATCGATAGAAATCTATAGATCTAGAATTAGCTAAAAGCGGTCTTGAAACTGTTGAAATCATATATATGGAATATCAAGCTTTATTCACTAAGGTGGGCTTTCGCCTGAACTAAGTATATAAGAAGGAGGTGGCAGGGCCTTGGCGCTGTAAGCTACTAGGCCTGATCGGTACTAGCGCCCTTAGCACCTTAGAATAGCTATTATACGTAATATATACTTCTAATATTCCTATACGAATAATATACTATATATATACCGAAAGTAAAAATTAAATAGGCTTGCTATATATTTACTAAAAAACCCGTAGGAAAAAGAGTTTATATATAATATAAAGATAAGGTTTAAAGAACTCCTATAGCGGATATATATTATAAGGAAGATACGATAAAAAAATAAGGCTCCTATAGTAGATCTGCGTATATAAAATATAAAAATCGAAGTCTAGATAAAAGAGAATAGAATTCCTATAGTACCCTAAACCTCCTATAGTAGTAGTATACTTAGTAGAGTACTAGTATAGGTACTAGTTTATAATATAAATCTATTTAAAGTATTTAAAACGGATATCGCCTAATTTAAAAGGCGCGTCTAGAGCTTCGGTAATCGAAAGTACCTATTTAATAGTAAGTTATAGGTACTAGCGGTCGTTATTATCGCCGCTAAAATACTATAGGGTATAAATATTATATTTTTTTTTAATTTATTTAAGAAGTATACCTATTAGGATATTATAAGCCCTTATCGATATATCGAAAGTTATATCGCCTAGGTAATCCTAGATATAGAGGTACTTACTATAGCTTCGAGGATTAATATAAGTTTTCGGATTATTAATAATTATAGCGCCTTAATAGTACTATTCCTAGAGTTCCTATAGAATCCTATAATTAATTTAGCGGTATAGCTAGGTAGTAAAGACCCCGATATATATTGATATATTATCGCTATCTAGCTATAGGCGGCTAAAGATATTATAATTTTAAAAGCTATCGATATTATTTTTTACCTAATAGTATTTAGATTCGAGGTTTAGGTAGGATAGTACTCGAGAAAAAAGGTAAAGTAGATTATTATTATAGTTTATAAAGGCGATATAAATTCAAAAGTTATTAAATAGTTTATTAAAAACTTCGATATATATATATAGATCGAGTTTTCTAGAAATATAGGCAGTAAAGTTAAATTTTCGAAGACTATTTAAGTCTATAATAGCTATAAATAGTATTAAATAGAAGTATAGAATATAAGGAATCGAATAGTATAACTTATATATTAGACGGTATAGAATTAGTAAAGATATACTCGAAAATATAGTAGTAGTAGAAAGTAGGCGAAAATATATAGCGGGCGGCTAGCGGCTAGAGCGCTAATTATAGTATACCCGCGCTAGTTCCGAAAAGCCTTATATAGAGCCTAAATAACTACTAGGTAGCTAAAAATACCTTAACTAGTATTAATACTAGTTAATATATTAAGTTTAATATAGAATTTAGCAGGGTTTAGACTAAAAGTATATTCTTAACGTTTTATTATTAAAATAGAAAAATAAATCCGGGTATAAATAACTATATATAGATTTCGATCGAATATACTATCGGAGAATATATAAAAGGTATAGTAATTTAAAAATAATATAGGTACTATATAGGTAAGTCTATAAGACCTAGAGTTATTTAAAGGTTTAACTATCCCTTTTAGTATATATTATACTCTCCGAAGATAATATTTATAGATATATAGTAATTACTAATACCCCGGAATTAATTATATTCCGGTAGAAATTATTATTAGAAGGATCCTTATAATTTAGATAGATTATCGCTATCATTACTTAAGGTTTAGAGTATTTTCGGGTCTTTAAGCCTAAGCGCTATATAGAAAGCCTTAAATTTACCTTTATCTAGAGCTTTAGTAAGCCTATTAGTAACTATTTACTCTATTAGAATATACTAAAAGTTAATAATTTTATTAGTAACCTTTTTCTATAGGAACTTAACGTAGATATTAATATATTTAGTATAGCTATAGAACTAAAGGTTTTTAGTAAAAATAATAGCGCCTTTATTATCGCCGTAGAGGGTTACCGTATCTAGAGTAGTATTTAGATTTTACTTATTAATTAATAGCTAACTTAGGATATAATTTAACTAAATAGCCTCCTTAGTAGCTTTAGTTTCCCTATCTAATTCTATTTCGGTAGTTAATATAGCTATAGTAGTTTACCGCTTAAATAACTAGCTAATAGTACCGGATCTAATATCGAAAATATATCTAGAAGTAAAGCGATAGGTTTTATAGTTACCTATTTAATCGGTATTAGTATACCTCTAAAATTTCTATAGGTCGCTTTTATAAATAAAAGTAAAATAAGCCGTTCTATATAGATATTTAAAGATTCTAGTAACGGCGTTCTAGTAGTAGCTTATAGGATTAGATAAATACCGACTAATAATAGAAATAATAAAAGCGATTTCGGGACGAATTCTAAATATAGTATATATTAAAGAGCTAATAGTATTCTAATATTTATACTTTATCGGTAGAAAATAGTCCTAATTAGCGGGGACAGTTTTTAAATAAAGGCCGGAATCTATAGAAGTAGAAATATTATTTTTATAGATAGCGAAGCTATAATTCTTTAGAATTTATTTAATATAAATAGTTTAGTTTAACTAAATAGTATAGAGTTCCCGGTTCCTAATAATTTTTATACTAAGGTAGAAATTAATAGAGCCTAGATCTAATATTTAAAAACGTTTATTTAAATATACTTTAATATTATTAAAGTCCTAATAACTAGCGCTATATAGAAGGATATTATTAATATAAACGCCGATAATAATTATATCGTTATTAAAAATACTATAATCGGATTCTAGAAATTTAAAACCGATAGTAGTAAAGAATTTAGCGAAATAATAGTACTAGATCTAAAGCGACTATTTAAAACTATAGAAGACCTTCCGAAGTTTATATATTATATTAGAATTACCGAAGCTAGTAGAATATTATATATAGATAATCTTATCGATATAACTATAGAAAAAGGCCGTTTTAATATCTATTTAATCGAGTTCTAGGCTATAGGTAGTAGCTATAGTAAAGATAGCTTTATATAATATTAATTTAATAATAGAAGTAAAGGTTTTATTAAAATCGATACCGGCTTCTTATTTAAAGCTATAGACGACCTAGCGAATTTTAAAGCGCGTAATTTTACTATCGGCGTCCCTTTTAATTTTATATACCTATTTACTTCCTAGGAGATATTTTATAGAAGGTAGTAATACTTTAATATATAGTATCTATATATCGTTTAATTCTATTAATACTAGTTTTTTTTCTATAGCTTTATACTATTCGTCGGTATAGAGTAAATCTATAGCCTCTTTATATAACTAGAGTTCAGAAAGGTCTAATATACTATCTTTACTCGTAGTATTAATAAATATATAGACGTTTATAATTAGATCTAGTAAGGAATAATTATAATTATCTAGTACCCGGAATTCGGAATAGTTATATAGAACTTTAATAAAAGATTAGATAGTATAGTTAGTCTACGGGCGAGATATAATAGTCTAAAAATAGAGTAGTAACTTATTAGAATCTAATTCGGAGTTATTAACTTTAGTAATATAAAGTCTAGCGGGTAGGTTAGCCGGTAAAAGAGCTTAACTATAGATAAAAAGAGTCTAATAAGGTATCGGAAGAGCTATTAATTTAGATATTAAAAGAAGATTACTAGATTACGGTTATAATCTTCTAGGATTAGACCCCCTATTAGTACGCTGCCGTTTCCGCAGGGGTTACTATTAAAGTTTATCTTCTAATTCCTCTAACTCCTATAGATCTAATAAATCTAGGTTTTAACCTATTTCTTTAAATACTATAGAAAAGGCGCGAACGACCTTATTTTAAAGATCTAATAGTTTATAGATAGTATCGCTAAAGTAACCGACTAAAATATATTTATAGTTCCGTTTATAGAACTTCCGAATCTTTTTATTATATATTAGGTACGCTGCGGAACCTAGAACGCGGAATTAGCTTAAATCTAGAAATTTACTATATTCCTTTTTATATAGAATTATACCTAGTTTACTACTAGATAACCGGAAATATAGAAAGATAGTAGTTTTAATAAATAGCGGCTAATATTTTTTACTAAGGCCGCTATAAACTAATATAGGGTAGGCTTTATATATTAGTATTTACCCGAAATATTCGGATATACTATTCTATTATAAATTATTAGGTACGGTAGGCTCCTATAAGATATATCTTTATTAGTAAAGTTTTTAGATATAATATAGCTTCTAAATTCGTTATCGCTATAAAAATATTTAACGATAAAAACGCCTTTCTTATTATAGGCGTAGAAGTAGTTCCAATATTCTAGAATTTCGGAGGTATCTTTTAATTTAGTTATATAGATACTATACTTCTAGATATTATTATCTAAAAAGATAAAAATATATTAACTCCTATTATATATAACTAGAATTTTATTTTTTCGAATAGAACCTATATAATTAGTATAAATAAGGTCTATAAAGCCGCTACCGGGGCGGATATAGCTCCTATAAAGCTAATTATATTACTTATCTAGAATATAAGCTTTATAGAAATCGGATTTAGATTTAGGAACTTTAGATAGGTCGATTTTTATAGATATATTTACGAATTTATATAAGTTCTAGTTACTAAGATATCTAAGCCGGATATACTAGATACTTTCTACTTCTACTAATATTTTAGCGTAGACCTTTAAAGCTATATCGGGTATTAATAAAAATAAAGATAAAAATAGAAAAGAAAAAAAAATAGAAGAAGATTTTATAGGGCCGCGCTATATAGTATTAATATTTAATAGAAATAGACCTTTATATATATAGATAGTTAATATTAAATCCGGAATATTATAATTAAAGCTAAAACTAGAATCTTTAATAATTACTTTAGCGCCTATCTTCTAAATTTATAATATTAATAGAAGATTAGTACCGGATACGGGGGTATAAAGGACGTTATAGAATTCTATAAGGCGGTATCTACTATTAATAAGGTAGTTAAATATAATAGTACCTTTAGTAATCGGTTAGGGGCTAATAGCGCTACTAATACCGGTTATAGGCTTATTCTAGATAGATTTTATACTAGATTCGATAAAAAAGTACCGCTAGAAAGTAGTATAATAATTATAGATATAGTTAAATATCTAACCGTTAGTAAAATCTAGTTTATTTAATAAAGCCGATAAGGCTATAGAAGTAAAAGTTATAAAGCTAAAGTTAATAGGAGCCGGAACTATTATAATAAAATTTAGTAATTTTTTAGATTTAGTAGATTTATCTTTAGATTTATCGGTTTTAGATTTATCGTTCTTATTATCCTTACTATCCTTTCTTTTACCGCCTTTATCTTTATTACTATTACCCTTTTAGCGTTTACTGCCGCTATTCTTCTATTTTTCTACTATCTAAGCCTTCTTTAATTTAGGATATAGGCTATAGTAGGTATCTTTTATATAGCTATCTCGGTTATAGTAGAAATAGTAGTCGACTTTAATAACTCGCTTATTCGATTTACTTATAGATAGGAAGGCCTTAGTTCTAGTAGTAATAGACTCGCTATTACTATATTAGCGATATTCCTTACTAATAATAGTACTAATTATTTCGTCTAGAATAACTATCTTCTATTTTCGCTTATCTTTATAATTAATAATAATATTACTTTATGTAAATAAAGTCTAGAAGTAGCTAAAAGCGGCCCTAAAATTCTAAAGGAATTTTAAAATAAAAAGGCTTTCTAGATTAATAATACCTATAGCTAGGATTTTATTAGTAAACTCGCGAAATTTAGCTATATAAACTTCTAGATTCTCGAAAGAACTATTATAATAGAGGATATCTAGCTAGGCGTTAAATTCTATAAGTTTACCGGTACTATAGACTCTATATTATATATCTAATATAATATCTTTAATAAAGTTTTTAATATTAGTACTATAGATTATCTTAATTACTATATAGGTATATTCTATCTATTCTTCTTTATAGTTAGAAGGAGCCGGAGGTAAAAAACCCTTAGTAGCAGCTCGGAGATTATTAAAAACGAGGTAGGCTATAATAGCTTCCTCCTAATTTTTATAATCCGAGCGGGTCTCGAACTTCGGGACTATATTAATAGGATAGCTAGAACCTCCTAGTTTAGCGTTATCTATAGTTAATACTATAGGGGTAGATATATTACTAAATTTAGTACTAGACTATAGACTACCGCGAGGAGTAGCGTCGTAGAAAAAAGAATCCGAAGGAAGGCCTAGAGGCGAGTATAATAATTTTAAGGCCGAATAAATTACTCGGGTTTAGAGGTATCGGAAGGGAACTAAAAGCTATAAAAAGTTCCAGGTTATTTTCGAATATAATAGAGGGTAACTTCGATAGGTAGTAATTAGAGTCTAGGCGAGGTCGATTTACTATTAGTTATATAGGAGCCCGTAGTCTTCGATAGAAAATTAAAAGTTATAGGCGGTTTAGCTTACCCGGAGGTTATTAGATAGTCTCTAAGGAAAATATTATTTAAGACTTTTAAAGTTACGGGGATTAGTAATAATAATAATATAGAAATAGGTATAAAGTTTAGGATAGATTAGGTAAAGCTTTAAAAATAAAACTAATATAATAATAGTCTTTAGTAATAAATAGGAAACTTCGAGTTCTTATACTACTTAGGGCTAGACAATATAGCTAGTAAGGCCGAAAGCTAGGCTCGATAGCTCTAGCTCTAGAGGCGAGGTAGTTAGTTTAGGAATAGCAGGGGCTCGCTTGGACCGTTAGGAGGTTAGGAAAGATACGATAGCTAGAAATATAGTCTACTAGCCCCCTATTTTATAGAGGTCCTAGCCTATACTAAATTAGCTAGGCAGTCGCTTCCTATATTTATTTATAATAGCTAGCAGCTATAGGATATACGCCGATAACTAGTATTAGCTGGGCGGCAGGATACGAGACCAATAATTATAAAGATCTGATTTTAAAGGCCTAATTACTATACCTAGTATAATATTCCTATAGTAACGTATCTATACGTAGTAAATTAGCGACTTAATAGTTCTATCCGAAAGTAAGGAAGTTAGTAGTTTAAGCGGCTAGAAGAGGTTATAAGGTAAGACGAAAGGGGTCTACTTAGCTATTTATAATTTCGGCAGTTACCGGGGTACTTATAGGTAGTAGTATAACTATAGACTTCGTCGTTTACCGTATTAGATATTTTATACGGTTTAATAATATATATCGGATCTATTAAAAGGTAGATAAGAAAGAAGATTCGATAAAGATATAAAGAAGTTAAATATAAAGATATAATACTCGCGAATAATAATAATAACTATTATAAACTAACTCGGCTAGAGCTCCCGGGCTTATAATCTATTAAAATTATATATATAGAATATTAAGCTTTATTTACTAAAGTAGGCTTTCGCTTGAACTAAATATATAAGAAGGAGGTAGCAGGGCCTTAGCGCTGTAAGCTACTAGGCCTGATCGGCACTAGCGCCCTTAGCGCCTTAGTACAGCTGTTATACGTAACACGTACTTCCAACAGAAACCCCGAAAGAATTTTAAAATAAAAAACTTTTGAAAATAATAATATCTATAGTTAAGATCTCGTTAATAAACTCGTAAGATTTAGCTACGTAGATTTCTATATTCTCGAAAGAACTATTATAATAGAGAATATCTAGCTAAATATCGAATTCTATAAATTTACCGGTACTACGGATTTAATATTATATCTAGAAATAGTTTAATATTTTATTAATATCTAGTATTATAACTTTAATAAAACTTTTCGTATTAGTATAATAGATCGATTTAGTTACTATATAGACGTATTTTCTATATATTTTCCTTATATTTAGAAATATCTAGAAATAAAAGGCTTTTAGTAATTGTTCGATAGTTTTTAAAGATATAATAAACTATACTATTTTCGTTCTTGTTTTTCTAATCCGGATAGGTTTTAAATTTCGAAACAATATTAATAGGATCGCCGAAACCCTCTAGTTTAATATTATCTAGAATCGATACAAAGGTAGATATATTACTAAATCTAGTACTAGACTAAAATAGAAATGTTCCGTTAAAAATAATACTATAGAAGTCGGACGTTATAAAAGATCTAAATAGTAAATAATTTAGGAAAATAAAAACTTCGAAGCCGAATACATTATTTAGGCTTAGAGATAGTATCGAAAAGAGATTAAAAGCTATAAAAAGGTTCGAGTTATCTTTAAATATAATAGAAAGAGATTTCAATAGCGAAAGATAATTAGAACCCGGACGTAGTTCATTTTAAATAGTAAAATTAATTTACTATTAGTCGTATAGAAATCCATGGTCTTTAATAAAGAACTAGAAATTATAAACGGTTTAATTTATCCGGAAGTTATTAGATAGTCTTTAAATGAAATAATATCTTAAACTAATAAGGCTACTATGATTAGTATAAGACTTTATTAATTAAAATAATAATAATAGTGTAGAAACAGATATAAAGTTTAGAATAGACTAAAAAAAGCTTCGAAAATTAAAACGATATAATAGTCCTTGGTAATAAATAGAAAACTTCGAGTCCTTATACTATTTAAAACTAGACGATATAGCTAGTAAAGCCGAAGGCCAGGCTCGATAACTCTAGCTTTAAAAGCGAGCGGTAATTGGTTTAAAAATAGTAGATACTCGCTTAAACCGTTAGAAGATTAGAAAAATACGATAGCTAGGAATATAGTCTACTAGCTTTCTATTTTATAGAGGTTCTAGCCTATATTAAATTAGCTAGACAGTCGCTATCTACATTTATTATAATAGCTAAAGCTATCTAAATTACTGTAGCGCCTATATAAAACTAGAAACGTTAGCTAGAATATTCTATACGATAATTTATAGTAGAATAATTTTTTTTATATACTAGCTTTCTATATTAACGTAGTAACGTATATAGTATATAGTAACGAGCCTGTCGGACTCGTTTTAAAATTCGATTTTCGAAGCTATTTTTATATTAAAATAATAATTTCTATTTATAGTAAAGTAATATTAAAATTGAATTTTATAAATTAATTAGAACCAATATATTCTATTAGTAAAAATAATTAATTAAACTTTTAAATCGAATTTTTTTTTAAAAGCTATTGATAAAAATTAAACTGTTTATTGTAATATCTAAAAGCCTTAATTTAATTCTTTAATTGGTTCGAATTTCAGCCTATAACGTCAGATATATATTGCGTGTATACAGTAGAAAATTAGAGGCACTGGATTTGGGTAAGGTTTGGCGCCGGCCCAGTAGGGCTGGTAGGGCTGGTAGAGCTGTCAGAAATATTACTAATAACCCCTTTTTGAATATCTAATTACTTAAAGTCTATTGGGCAGAATTTGATTATTTTTATATCGTTCGAAAGCTTTAAATAAGCCCTTCAATTCGTATAAATTTTGGTCTATAACGTCAGCTGCGTATTACGTACATGCAGTAGGAAGTTATAGATACTAGATTTAGATAAGGTTTGGCGCCGGTCCAGTAGAGCTGATAGAGCTACTAGTATCTATACGGTCGTAAAAGGTAAAAGTATTTTATACGCCTGATTCTTTGACGCCTATTAGTTAAATAAAGATATAATTTAGATATATTTATAGAGTTTATTAAATTCTTTAAATAGAGTTCATTTACAGCCAATTATACTCGTTGGCGTAAAAGTTATTCTGTACAGAAAACATTACTACTAAAAAATTCAATTTTAATATTCGGTTACGTTACTATAGTTCTGATAAAACGAATTGTTATCAGTGATTCGAATTCCAGTATTTATATTAATATTTCTATACGTAGTAATTAGCGACTTTAAAATTTTATCCGAAAGTAAAGAAGTTAGTAGTTTAAACGGCCAAAAGGTCGTAAAATAAAACGAAAAAATCTTTTTAACTATTTATAATTTCGGCAGTTACCGGAGTTTTTATAGATAGTAGTACGACTATAGATTTTATCGTTCGCCGTATTAGATATTTAATACGATTTAATTATATATATTAAATAAATTTTTTTATATAAAACCTCTAGTATCTGAACAATCTATTAATACGCTGTTCAAATTATATTATTAAAAATATCACGTGATTAAAAATATCGAATATAGATTATACGAATACGCCGTAATTAATTATATTTGTTTTTAAAAATATACTGTTTCTATAAAACAGGCTGTAGGTATTATATTTTAAATTACCGTAAAATATATAAATAGATACGACGGATTCCAAATCGACCTTTCGAGATTTTAATCCGACAGGTCGATTTATTTTATCTAGGCTATTTAAATCGCCAAATTAGTTTAAAAAATTGAAAATCGAAGGATTCGAACGCTGAATCTACCGAATTATCCTATTCGGGACTAGTTTCTAGAAATAGAATTATAAATACTATTTTACTATTCAAACTAAAGTGACTGGTTGATTAAAATACTAATATATTAAAAATATATCAGAATAGTATTTAGTTTTAAATATTATTTAAATATCGTTTCAATTTCGAATTAATGTTAAATAGATCTTAGGTTCTTTTAAACTAGCAGTTGACTACTAATTTACTAGATATTGAAATTTACAAACTGTTAATATTTAATTTGAAATTTTAGTAGATATAATATTAATTATATTTTTCTAAAAACAGTTAATAGTATAAAACTAGCTGTTTTTACGAACGTTTTATTCTTTAGAATTAAATGTCTATTAGCAGTTTCGATCTATTCAATTATTAACGAACTGTCTATTTTATCTACTATATAATATTAAATCAATTATTAATTAACAGACCATCTAGAAACTAGCAGCGCCGCCTAAAGTAGAAAATTCGATGGATGTTTGAAAAGGCGTTAAATATAAAGATATAATATTAACGAATAACGATAACTATTATAAATCAATTCGGCCAGAACTTCCGAATTTATAATCTATTAAAATTATATATTTATAGAATATTAAATTTGATTTACTAAAATCGGCTTCCGTCTGAACTAAATATATAAAAAAGAAATAGTAGAACTTTGGTATCGAGAACTACTAGACTTGATCGGCACTAGCGTTCTTGGCGCCTTGGTATAACTGTTGTACGTAATACGTACTTCTAATAAGATCGGAAGTAAAATAAAATTAATTAATATAACTATCGACTGAATTTTCGCTAAAATAAACGAATCTATATAATTCTATAACTTTCTAGAATATTCTACTATATATTTCTATATACTTTTAACTATTATATTATATTAACTCTTTTAAATGTTAATTATATTACTCTATTGTATTATTTACGCTACGGTCTAGTATCTTGCTATATTTGAATTAAAACTACTATCTATAAAATCTAAATCGATCGTAAATTATAAACGCGGTAGGAGGTAAAGTAGTCGGAATCTAAATATATTTTTTATAAAAAACAATATATAGATTATATTACTATTTATAAACGCTTCTAGAAATTTAAAGAAACCGATATATAGAAAATTAGATCTTAGATACTAAGGTCCTCTTAGAATAAAACGCTAGAAACGAAAAAACAAATAATAGAATTAATGAAAAACTTTAAAATAATAAAATGAAACAATATAAATTATATTAACTAATAAATTATATCTAATATCACTTTGTATAGCTAAATCTCGTAATGAAACTTACTAATTAAAAGCGGAAAAGATAATATTTATCGATTAAATAAAGTAAAAATTGAATATAGAAATAGAATAAAGAGAAATATATTAAAATAATATATCAAAATAATTTATTAAAATAATTTGTTAAAATAATTTGTTGAAAAAATATATTAAATATAAATAAATGTAGAATTCCAAGCTGATTTCCTATAACTAAAGAGAAGTAAGGCGTTTATATATACAAGCATCTCCACGCTAGGCCTATACCCGCTCCTATACCCGCTCTTACGATTAGCGACCGGATTAGTTAGTATCCGAGTTCGTATATAACTATATAATCCAGATATATATTCTATAACCCTTTAAGCTGTTTATATAGTTTAGAACCCTAACTACTATACTCTCCCCTTCCTAAATAAAATACAGGGGGAAGTAAGTATTCTCTAAAGCTAAATAGTAATAGAAATAAGACTATAGCTAGTAATAACGAGTAAGATAAGGCGAGGAGTAAGAGTTTACTTTCGTACGATTTATATAGAAGTAAATAAGTATATTAGTAGGAGCTCGCTATTAACTATTATAACCTCGAATTTCTTAACTCTCGGAGCTTTTCTTCTTAATAATATTATCGAATATCGATTCTAATAGTAGTAATAATAACTATTACAGTATACTATACCTAACCCGGCGGCGGTTAGAATTATTATAAAATCCTTATAGGGTAATAGATAGTAAGCTAATAAGGTAGTAATTATTATTCGTAGAGGTAATTACTATCTTTATATAGTAATAAATACTATTAGTTAGGCTATTCGATAGAGGTATCGCTTATATTAATAGTTCTATTAACTTATTTTAGGAAATATTACCCTTCCTAATAATTTCCGGCGCTAAAATATCGAAATTTATATAGAATAATTCGGTAAATTTATCTAGATTATATATCTATAAGAGCTTAATACTATTTTTATATAAATAAGTCGTTCCTTAGATATATACGACCTACTTCCCTTCGAGCGACTAATTTTATTCTAGCTATATAGGACTTAAGCGAGTAAGCCTTATAGCCTTTATACTAGCGATATTATCCGTCTCTTTATATATTATATAAGTATACGATAGGAATTCGGAGGTATATATAGTAACTACTTATAGAAGTACCGCTAAAGTAAATATCCGTATTTATCCTTATATAAATCGTAATCTATAGTCGGTATAGAGCTTTTATTATAGATATAGATCCCGTAATCTCCTAAGAAACGAGCGGGTACGAAAGCTAGAAGCCGTATAGGCGATAATCCTATACCGTTTCCTTCTACTCCGCTACAGCTATATTAATTATTATCGAGGCGAATTATAGACTATAATATTTTTCCGCCCGATTCCCTATAGGATAATAGGGGCTTTAGTCCTCTAGCTTTACCCTCCTAGTCTACTATTAATAACTCTAATAGATCTGGATACGAGGATAAACTTTTTATAATCTAAGCCGAGACCTCGTTAGCGAATATAGTTAAAAGAGGAAAAGCTAGTAGTTATCTGTTAGTTAGATCTCTATCGTATATATTAAAGGTTACGAACTCGCTTAGCTATATACCTTTATTAGATACCGATTATATATAATTAGATTTTTAACTCGGCCTTATATTTTTTTAGAGATTATTTTCTCTTTCTTTAGTACTTTCGGGTCTAGGGAATATATTACCTTTACCGGCTATTCCTACTAACGCTCGCGCGGCTCGCCGTAAGGCCCGCTATATACGTACCCTTAAAGTATAGTATATAGCGGCTTAACGTTAAATAGACCGGTTCTAAAGCGAGAAGGAACGCGAATATATAGACCTCGACTTTACTAATAAGAATTGCTTTAGTTTTTAATAGGAACCTCGGCCCTATCGAAAATAGTAGATATACTAAGACTAAAAAATGGTAGATAGTTATTTAGACTTCGGCGTAACTATATTTAAGGTACGATAATTATATTATAAAGGGCGGCCCTATTATATCTCCGCTTTATACTAGAGTATAGGGAGGTTTAATTCGCCGAACTTTCGACTTAAGTTCTTTTAATTAAGGAATATATATTATATATATCCTAGAATAAAAGACTATATCTAAAGTTATTATTAAATCTTTATTAAATATAATTTTATAAGCTAGTAAGAAGCTCCGCTTTACTATTACCTTAGGATTATTTATATCTTTATTTACTCCTTATTCCATAGGAAATTAATAAGAATAACTTTTTTTCTTAAAATAAATAAAAGGTAAAGACGTTATATCTAATTTAAAATTAAAGTATATTTTAATATATATAAATATATAAAATAATAAATAAAACTAAAAATCTAACTAATCTTTTCTTTTTCTAGAGGTTTATACCTTATTATCGTCTTTTTTATAGAGATTATTTTTAGATATAGGCCTAAACTTAGGTAAATAATTATTATCTAGATTTTCTGCTAGCTTTAGTTTATAAGATCTTCCTCGCTTATACTTTTCGCCTAGCGGAGGCTATTCTATAGTAACTTTCCTTAGTTTTCTACGCCTATAAAATATTCTCTATCTAACAGTAGTATCTCCTTCTATAAAGTATTTCTTTATATAATCCCTACTAATTAGATATTTATTAGCGGACTTACTAGAAGGTTTTAGGATATAGATATTTAAGATTTTAGTTTAAATAACCTTATATAGACTATATTAGTTAACCTTAAACTTTTAAACTTACTTAGTCCTAATTAAAACTATATCCCCCTTAATAAAGGTATTACCTTTTACCTTCGCGTTCTATACTTCTTCGTTTATCTTTACTTATACTATTATATCTTTAAATACTTTAGCTCGATCGCGCGAGAGGAACGGTATAGAATCGATTTTTTTATTATATTTTTCCGGAAAAAGGCTAGAAGTATTAGTCGGCAGTATCGGATTAACGCTATAAAGTAAATAGAAGGGTAAGAATCTAGTAGTTATATACGTACGAATACGTATAGTAAATAGAGCCTAGTCTAAATAAAGGTCCTAAGTCTTTTTCGGCTACCCGATATAATATTTAGTAAGTATCTTCCCGAAAACTCTATTAAACCTTTTAATAGCGCTATTTATTCGTAGGTAATAAAATATAGTACCTCGATACTTAACTCCTAGTAGGCGGTATACCTTATCTATAGCTAGAGCCTAAAGATTTATACCTCGATTAGTAATAATCTTTTTCGGAGAACCGTAATTATAGAAGATCCGATAGATAATAAATTCGGCTAGTACTTCTACTATTATATTTAGAAGTATTTAAACTATAGGCTATCTAGTAGTATAGTTAATCGTAGTTATAATCTATTTATTACCCTAGTTAGTTTCCGGTAAGGAACCGATAAGATCGAATCCCTAGCGTTTAAAAGGATTTAACCTGTCTTTCTAGATACTAGAAAGATATATTATATCCTGTTTAATATCGCGAGGAATAGTAGTAAGCTGATATTCGGGATAGTACTTAATATAATACTTAATATCTTTTCTTATCTCGGGCTACTACTATCTTATATAAATGATATCTATTATTTTCTTATATAAATAGTAACTATATTACTTATAGATATAGTCTAGGAAATTCGTAAAAGCCTATATTAGAGTATAGGGTACTTAACTATCCTATAGCGAGTCCCGGTACTATACTATATTATTTTTAACTCGGAAATAATATTTATACTTTTCTAAGATAGCTTTTATCTCCGGATTATTAGATAAGGTTCTAAACTCTATATAAATTCTAATAGTATTATTAAACGAAATTATATAGTTATCGACTTCGTTAGTAAATAACTAGAAGTTTCCTCTTTAACTTAAGGTATCCGCTACTATTATCTTACTGCCCGGCTTATATTTAATATCGAGTTTATACTCCCCGAACTCTATAAATTAGCGAGCGAGTTTCCTAGAAGGCTTAGTAGTAGTCTTAAAGTATTATAGACCTATATAATCCGTCCTAATAGTTATAGTTATTCCGTTTTCGATATAATAGTACTATCGCTATAGAGATTCCTTAATAGTAAAAAGTTCTTATTTATAGGTAGTATAATTACGCTCTATAAATATAAATACCTTACTTTTAAAAGTAATAGGCTATTTAATACTATCGGTATTAATCTAGTAGAGAACAGCGCCCTATCTAAATTAGGAGATATCTATTTTAATAATAAAAGGTAGAATTATATCGGGCTAAATAAGTACTTTATTATATTATAGGACTACCTGGAGGGTCTGGTATTTCCAAGAGTTAGTTAGACTAATTAGTATATCTATAAACGGAGATATAACGGGTAATTACTTTAAATTAATATAAGAATAAATCAGTTATATTACTAGAATAGTATATAGTAATAACTAATAAATTAAATATAAGCTATAAAGGCGTCGAGTTTAGAATCTATATAGATAAATAAGATCTTCTACTACTTAGGCTACTTATAGACTAAGATAACTAAAACAGCCTTATTTTAGAATACTTACTTACTAAAACTACTAAGACTGAGTTTACTTATAGTATTTATTTACTAAAACTACTAAAATTAGGATATTTAGGATATTTATTTACTAAAACTACTATAATACTCTTTAGTACTAATATTAAAACTATCCTATATATCCCTGCCTATTAAGATATAATAGGAAATCCTACGCTATACTAAATACTACCGCGTTTCTAAAAATATACCGCCTATTTTTATAATACTAGATTCTTTCTTTAGATTTTTTATCCTAAAAAACTATTATCCCTTTTTTCTTATAAATAAAAGGAAAAAACTATTAACTAAAGATTATTATAAAAAAGTCCTATTATTAGGTATCGGTATATTAGCTATATATCTTTATTAAAATTATTTCTCGTCGGGAAAATCCTATTATATCGGCGAAGGTTCTAAAAAGTATATTAATTATATAAAATAAACTTATCTTTATAATCTTATTCCGTTAGATACTACGCGCTAGCGTTATTTTAAAAATAAATATAGAAAATTAAAGAAAGAGTTATATAAAATATATATAAAGTAATAGTGTTTATTTAATTAGTTAGATTATATTAAAGAAGAGTAGCGTAGTATAGTTAATAGTAAGCTATAAAATATCGAAAAGCTAGAATATAAAATTATTACCGCGGATCTATTATCTTTTATAGATTTAAATCTTTTTTTTAATATTACTTCCGAATAGATTCTCCTATCTAGCGATTTCGGTTAGTTAATAATTTCTTTAGCTCCTTTTAGTAGAACTATTATAGAGTCTTCTAATAGTTTACTAAATACTTTTTAGATTCCTAGATATTTTCTAAAATAGGGTAACCTTTCTATTTAATTAGATAGTTCTAACCTTTTTATTATAGGATTCTTTTAACTATAAAGGTATTTTCCTTTTATATCTCGAAATTAAATATCTATTATAACGGCGTTCCGGAGTTAATAAGTTTTAAAAGAGATATATAGAATACCGGGTATACTTTAATATTTTTAAATAAATCGAATTTAAAGTTTTAAGGTCCTCTAATTTCTCTAATTAAAAATAGTCCGACTTTAATATAGTTAAGTTTCTTATTTAGAGTCTTTATTTTTAAATTTTTTATAAGAAGGTATATCTTATCCTCCTTTTTTAACTAAAATACTATTTTTTGCTTTTTATTTTAGTATTTACTAGAATATTTTTATATTTTTAGAATATTTTTATAGATCTTTTTTTAAATTTTAACTTTCTAGATTACTACTTCCGCTAACTTATATAGTAGCGGTTATCTAAATAGAATTATTTCTTTTCTATTATCGGTATAGAACGGTATTTCTTTCGTCGTACTTAATTCTTTTATATTAAGCGCTAATTATACTATTAGTAAAAGTAAAATCTAATTATTCTAAATATTATTAATATAATACTTTAGATATTACTCGAATATCTAGTTAATATATTCTATCTATCCGTCTATTATTAGATTAAAAGCTATTAATATTTTTAGTTTAATATTAAATAAATAAATAAGGGTTTACTAATAGTTTAAAATAAAAAGCTTATTTCTATTACTTATTAATATTTCTAGTAGTCTATAGTACCGAAATAATCGATCTAGGATAATAAATTTAAGTTATTCCGCTATAAAGTTTTTTTTAATAGGATTACGTAGATATATTTCGTAAATTTATTTACTATATTAAATATCGAATCGTATTTTATATTTATCGTCGGGTCTTTTGATTTTAGAAATTTAATAATAAAATCTAATATAACTTCCTTTTATAGTAAATCCGATAGTTTCTAATACTAAATTTCTCTATAACGAGTATATATACTATATTTATTTTACTAATAACTAAAATATCTTTTAATATATATTTTAATATATTACTTTATATTAGGAAACTAGTAATATTATTATAAAAGTTATATTATTTTTATTACGCCTAGATATCTTTATAGTATTCTATTATAGTACTCTTTAATATATTTATTAATTTTATTATCTTATATTTATAATTTTTTTTTTTAATAGAAAACTATTTTTAGTCGTTTCGGAATATATATAGTATTATACTTATTTTATATTGATTTATTAATAGTAATTTATCTTTATTAATTTTAAAAATACTATTATTAAAAACCTCCTTTATTTTTATATAATTATTTCTTCGATTTAAAACGTCTACTTTTCTATTTTCTTTACCTAGAATATAATATATCTTAAATTTATACTAACCGAAGAATTCAGACTATTATATTTATCTTCTATTAAATTATTTTATTATTATAAAATATAAAAGATTTTTATAGTCTATAAAGATAGTTAATTCTAGTATTCTTTTAGTATATACTTTCTACTATTCTAGTATAGTTATTATAGCTAGTAGTTCTTTATTATAGATATCGTAATTCTATTCTACTAGCGATAATTATCTAGATATATATACTATTAGATACTACTTACTATTATATTATTATAGAAGGTATACTTCTATAGCTAGATCTAACGATCCCGTTTCTATATATAATAGTTTCTTTAAATTAAATATTTTAAATACTAGGTTTTTTATATATTCTTTTTTAAAATCTTTAAATACTTATTATTTTCTTTTTCTTTAAAACTATTCGACGGTATTTTTTATTAAAGCTATTAAAGCGAGAGTTCTTTTAAAATAGTTTTTTATAAATCTTCGATTATAGTTTATAAATTTAAGAAAATTCTAGACTTTTTTAATATTTATTAGAATCTCCTATTCTATAATAGCTTTTAATCTACTAGGGTCGATATATAGTCTGTTTTATCCTATAATAAATTCTAGAAAGTCGATTTCTTTTTTATAGAATTTATACTTTTTTAATTTAAAGCGTAAGTCTTTCCCTTCTAGATATTTAAGAATTTTACTAATATATTACTTATTTTTATTAAGTATTTTAGAAAAAACCAGAATATTATCGAGATAGGCGATAATAAATATATCTTAATATTTTTTTAATATATTATTAATTATATCTTAATAGATTACCGGGAAGTTTATAAATCTAAATAGTATTACTATATATTTATAATTACTATACTATATTTAAAAAGCTATTTTTTATTCTTTTCCGGCTTTTATTTATATAAGATTATATATTTTTTAAAAGTTGAATTTTATAAAATATTTTATTTTATAAAATCTATTCTAGAATTTACTAATATTTAATAGTAGATATCGATTCTTATTTATAATATTATTTAGCTTTCGGTAATTAATATATAAACGTAATATTCTATCCTTTTTAAATATAAAAAAAATCGGGTATTCTACTAGTAATTAAGATTTTTTAATAAATTCCTTTTTTATATTTTTATCTAGATATTTATAGAGTATTTAAGGCTTCGTTATAAATAATAGGTAGATAGGTCTAAATATAGGTTATTTACCTGATTTAAATCTAATTTTATAATCCTATATCTACTATTTAGATAGTATTTTTAAAGTTACCTTTTTCTAAAATAAATTTATCTAATTTTTATATTTATCTAAAACCTTTTTTATTAAATTTTCTATTAACTTTTTATTAGATAGTATAGAGTTTTTAAAAGGTTTATAATTTTTTTTTCTATCTCTATTTTATTAATCTAGCTAATCTCTGCCGGTATCTAATAAATCGGACCTAAATAGTTTTTAGTTATCCTTTTTTAAAGTTATAAAATTCGTACTTTATATTCTACTTTTTATCTACCCGAAATTACTATCTTAATATAGGCTAGATATTCCCTATATAGGAGTATTATTTAAAGCTAAGTACTCTTTTTTCCTAGTTTATTACTAGATTATAATCTTTTAACTAAAGTATTCCGAGTATAATATTATAGCTGGCTTTTTAAATAATATTGAACTAAAGTTCTTTTTAATACTAGTTAATTATTATTTAAAATAGTATTATTTTTTCTATAACCTTTCTGTCTCTACTCGGTATTTTACTTTTATTAATAACTATTAAGTTATATAGATCTTTTTTTTTAATTTAAAGGAATTTTTTTCTTATAGTTAAATTTTCTAATATAAAATTTCCGGTCGCGCCTAAATTAATAAATACTTTAATCTTTTATAGTCTATTATTAGTTTCGATAATTATTTTAATCTCGAATATATATATATAGCTAGCTAAATTTAGTTACTTTTTCCGGGCTATAAAGTTATACGCTTATAGTATACCTATTACTACGAGATTTTAACTTTTTCCGAATCTTATTTAATATTTTTATACTTTCTATTTTCGTAGTTTACCTATAAAATATATCTATAGAGGTTCTAATTAAAGATTCTGTTTCTTTTTTACTATTTCTTCTAGTATTTATATCTACTATAGGTAATATACCTAGAATAGTTATAAGTATTATAACTTCTAATTTTAATAGGTATTACGGGAATATATTAGTATAATTTTAATAGATACTATCCGGTTCCTTTTTCTTCTAATTTATAGATCCTATAGTTATTATTATAGCAGGCGGTCTAACTAAGTTATATATATTAATCTCCTATTATTATATTTTTTTATTATAATATCGGTTTAGAGATATCTTTATTTTTAGAGGTATTACTTCCTAATTTCTTTTCTAATATATTAATAATATAGTTTACTTTTTAATCCTACTAATTATTTTATAGATATTCGTTATTAATATATATTTTATAAATATTTTTAAATCCTTTATAGATTACTATAAATCCTTTTTTTACTAGTTCTTTATTATAAGGAACTTAAAGGTATACTAGTCTAACGTCCTCTATTATTATAATCTTCTATCTAGAAACAGCTTTTCTTCTAATAGGTTTTACTAATATTTATAATAAAGCGTTATTTATAGTAGCTTCCTATAGTACTTTATTATTTTCTATAAATATAAATTCTTTATCCGAGCTAGTTTTCTAGGGTTTAGAACTACTATTATCGTCCTTTAAAATAATCTTTTACTAGTCCTTAGGTTTCTTTAATATAGCGTTAAACTATTATTACTATACTTTATTTAAATAATATTTTCTTATAAAGTAGCCTGATTTACTATAATTATAGTATATCTTACGATATTTATTCCTTTTACTATTTCTAGGGTTTTTCTTTTTACGTTACTATTATATAGAGTCCAGTTCTATTAGTATAGGTCTATAATAGCTATTTCCGGTCCTTTTATTTAATAGCTATCCTTTAAATAGCTTCCTAGAGTAGTATCCCGCGCTAACTTATAGTCTTCTATTATAGCGTTTTTTTATATCTCTTTTATATAGTTTATTATCGAGGTCGATAGATATTTTAATTAGATTATCTAAAGTTTCGTATATTCGACTATTATATATAAGTTTATTTTTTACTTACTTTTTTAGTCCTCGTCTATATATTATATATAAGGCGTCGTTTTTCTACTCTGTTAGTAGTAACTATTCTTTAAACTATACGGTATACTCTAATACTATAGTTTTCTACTAAAGATATTAAATAAGGTATTTAGTAGTTAGAATTTTATTTAAGATTCCGAAAATATTATAAATAGCTTTTTTAAATTATATAAACTATACGAAGATATATTTATTATTTTTTTTATCGTCTATATATTAGCGTAGAAGAGGTTTTATCTAGTATTAGGCTCGTCCTTAAAAATAGGATATAGTAAAAAAGGTTTTCTTTTTTTTGAGTATAGGATAGAATATAAAGTATATATCTAATTATATAAACTAATTATTTAGTTTTTTCCGGTCTCTATAGTATTTATCAGGTTTATTAATTTTAATACTATAACTATAGTAATTAGTAGTTAGAATACTAACTTCTTTATTACTACTATTATTTTTTATTTAGATCTTTTTACCTTTAGATCCGGACTTTTCTACTATAGAGCTAGAGTTATTTAAAGTAAAGGTTTAACGTCAATCTATAATAGATATCCTAAAGGTATTTAAAGTATTATAGGGCTATCTAGAAGGTCTAGTATTTCTAAAAATTAGTTAAACTTATTAGTATATATATAAACGGAGGTATAATAGGTAATTATTTTAAATTAATATAAAAATAAGTTAGTTATACTACTAGGACAGTATATAGCGATAACTAATAAATTAAATATAAACTATAAAGGCGTCGAGTTCGGGATCTATATAGATAAATAAAATCCTCTACTACTTAGACTATTTATAGACTAAAATAACTAAAATAACCTTATTTTAGGATATTTACTTACTAAAACTACTAAAACTAAGTTTACTTATAGTATTTATTTTCCAAAAATACTAAAATTAGGATATTTAGAGTATTTATTTACTAAAACTACTAAGATACTCTTTAGTACTAATTTCAAAACCGTCCTATATATCTCTACCTGTCGAGGCGTAATAGGAAATCCTGCGCTATACTAAATACTACCGTGTTCCCGAAGGCACGCCGCCTATATTTATAATATATTGCTCGTTATAATATTTTTAATTAGTTTATATCTATTACCTTTTAAACTTTAGATTAATTTATAGAGAAGTCTATATATTAGCGCGAAATCTTCTATAAATTTCCGGTAATAAATATATAATTCTAAAAAGGACCGTATATTATATACCGTTTATAGCGGCGGCCAGTCTCTAATAGCTTTTACTTTCGTTATATCTATACGGACTTTTCTATTACCGACGATATATCCGTAGAATTTAATATACTTTTAAAAAAATAGGTATTTTAAAAGTTTTATAAATAGTTAATTTTTTTTTAAATACTTTTATAATAGCTTTAATATACTATATATACTCTTCCTTATTCTTCGAATAGATTAAAATATTATCGAGGTAAATAACTATAAAATCGTCGAAAAATAGCTTAAATATATTATTTATTATAGTTTAAAACGTTATAGGTACGTTCGTTAACCTAAATAGTATAACTAAGAACTTATATTTACTAGCTTTAGTATTAAAAGCTGTTTTTATATAATTTATATTAATAATATTAATCTGCTAGTAACCGCTTATTAGATTAATTTTACTAAAGTATTTTATGTTGAAATCATGTGTGTGGAACATCAAGCTTGATTCACTAAGGTGGGCTTTCGCCTGGACTAAGTATACAAGAAGGAGGTGGCAGGGCCTTGGCGCCGAGAGCTACTAGGCCTGATCGGCACTAGCGCCCTTGGCATCTTGGCACAGCTGTTGTGCGTAACACGTACTTCCAACATTTTACTATCCTGATAGTATCTAGATAATCTTAAATTTTAGATAATAGATATCTATTCTATATAGTTATACTATTAAGGCCTCAGTAGTCGATATATATATACTAGCTGCTATCTTTTTTTTTAGCGAAAAAAATAGGCGCGCTTTAAAAAAATTAATTTAGTCGAATTAATTCTCGCTCGGTAAAATATTTAATTTAATACTTATATTTCTTATTCTATTTAGGAGATAAGCTATAGTAAGCTCGATTAATAGGTCGAGTATTACCGGTTTTAATTATATAATCTAAAAGCCTTTCCGGTAGTTATTTTATCGGAAGGTTATTTTAGAAACGATCTAGAAATTTTAGGCTAAAAACTCTATCTAGTTCTATATAGCCTATTATTTTCTAAACCGGGTTAAATTATTCCGGAAAGTTAGGTTTATTTCGTATAATATATAGGCAGGCCTATATACCCTTCCTAATAAATTATTCGAACCCTCTAAAATTAATCTCGGAAAACTCGGTTAAGGTATTTTTAAAAAGTTATAAGTAATATATATTCGAGGCGCTATATAACCGATATATAACTCTATCCTTTTAGATTTATATTCCTAGGGTATTATAGTCGGGTACTAAGTTATACTATTTCTAGAAGTCTTCCCCGAGAATCAGATTATAGTCTATATCTAGTACTATATAAAGAGTAGTAGTAGAAAAGGCTCTATAAGACTATAAGAATTCCGTCGCTTCTAAAATATCTATAGTCTTACCGCCTTCGAGCTATACTCTATCTATTACCTACTAAAGCTTTAATCCTAGTAGATTAATAATACGCCTAGCGATAAAGTAGTTAGTAGTACCTAAATTAATGAAGACTTCGAGGTAATTTTTACTAATTTCTAGGTTAAACTATATCTATCTATTAAGTCCCGGTATTCGACCTATATATAAAAGTCGCTTTCTATTCTACGTATCTTTAAGCGACGGCGTTATATTATAAGAAGCAGTTAAGGCTTTTTCCGGTATCCCTTTAAAGATTATCTCTAATTCCTCGATCCGTACCTTAACTAGGCTAAGCTATTCTTTTACTATTACAGGTTTTATATCGGTACTATACGTATACCCGGATACGTATAATACTAGGTATTTCCCGATAATCTATTATTAGCGGTCGCCGATAGACTTTTTCTTTCGGAAAAGGTCTAGTTTTTAGAAATATATTCTAGAATATAAGCGCTCCGGTAATCTTTTTTATAATAGCTAGGTTTTCTATAATTATAGTACTTATTAGGGCTATTAGACCCCCTTTATCTACTTCTTCCTCTTCGACTACTTCGGCTACGGCTGCGGCCGCCTCGACTACTTCGACTACTAGTATTTATAGAGTTAATCTCGGCGGTATTAGATTATTCGACCGTTAAAGAAGCTATAGTACTCCGGTTATTATAGCGTTTAGTAGTAACCTTTTTAAGTATTATTACGGCGTTTATAATATTTATAAGGCTTACTAGTTATCTACTTTATTATTATAAAGCGAGATATCTCTTAGTAGCTATCTAGGTATTAGATTTTAGGTAATCGATAAAATACCTTAAGGTAGTATACTCGCTAATTTTACTCTTAATATATTGGAAGTACGTGTTACGTACAACAGCTGTACCAAGGCGCTAAGGGCGCTAGTACCGATTAGGCCTAGTAGATCTAGGCGCTAAGGCCCTGCTACTTCCTTCTTATATACTTAGTCCAGGCGAAAGCCTACCTTAGTAAATTAAGCCTGATATTCTATATATATAATTTTAATAGGTTATAAACCCGGAAGCTCTAGCCGAGTTTAGTTTATAATAGTTATCGTCGTTATTCGCGAGTATTATACCTTTATACTTAATTTCTTTAATTCTTTAACTTTTTTATTTACTTATCGAATCTTCTTTCCTATCTATTCCGATATATATTATTAAACCGTATAGAATATAATACAGCGAACGACGAAGTTTATGGTTATACTACTACCTATAAGTATCCCGGTAACTACTAAAATTATAAATAGCTAAGTAGACCCTTTTATCTTACTTTATAACCCCTTTTAGCCGCTTAAACTACTAACTTCTTTACTTTCGGATAGAATATAAGTCGCTAATTTACTATATATAGATATATTATTATAGGAATATTACGCTAGATATAGTAGTTAGGCCTTCGAAATATAATCTTCTATAATTATTAGCCCTGTATTCTACTACCTAGCTAACCCTAGCTATCGGCGTACGTTCTAAAGTAGTCTAGATAGCCGAGTTCCTGCCAGCTATTATAAATAAATATAGGAAGCGACTATCTAGCTAATATAGTATAGGCTAGAACCCTTATAAAATAGGGGGCTAGTAGACTATATTCCTAGCTATCGTATTTTCCTAACCTCCTAACGGTCTAAGCGAATACCTACTATTTCTAAACTAACTACCGTTTATTTCTAGAATTTAGAACTATCGAGCCTAGCTTTAGTTTTACTAGCTATATTATCTAGTCCTAAGTAGTATAAAAACTCGAAGCCTCCTGCTTATTACTAAAGACTATTATTATATTATTTTACTTTTCGAAGCTTTACCTAACCTATTCTAAACCTTATATCTACCTCTATATTATTATTATTATTAAGGCCTTATACTAATCCTTATAGCCTTAAAAGTTTTAAATAACGTTTCTTTTAAAAATTATCTAATAACCTCCGGGTAAGCTAAACCGCCTATAACTTCTAATTTTCTATCGAAAACTATAGATTCCTCTATAATTAATAGTAAATCGACTTTATTATCTAGGGCTATCTATTACCTATTAATATTACTCTCTATTATATCTAAAAACGACCCGGACCTTTTTATAGCTTTTAATTCCCTTCCGATACTTTTAAGCCCGAGTAACTTATTCGGCTTTAAAATTATTAGTTTTCTAGGCTATTTACTATCTGGATCCTCTACTACGTCCGACTTCTATAGCGCTATTCCTTACGGAACTCTAACTTAGTCTAATACTAAGTTCGGCGATATATCTACCTCTATACTAATTATAGATAACGCTAAACTAGGGGGTTCCGGCTACTCTATTAGTATAATTCCGAAGCTTAAGACCCGCTCGGACTATAAAAACTAGGAGGAAGATATTATAGCCTACTATATTTTTAATAACCTCCGAGCTACTATTAAAGGCTTTCTATTTCCGAATACCTTCGAGTATAAGGAAGAATATATAGAACGCGCCTATATAATAATTAAGACGACCTATAGTACTAATACTAAATATTTTATTAAAGATATTATATTAGATACTAAAAAGATACTAGATAAATTCTAGATATAATATAGAGTCTATAGTACCGGTAAGTTTATAGAATTCGATATCTAGCTAAATATCCTCTATTATAATAGTTCCTTCGAGAATATAGAAGTCTATATAATTAAATTTTATAAGCTTACTAATAAGATTTTAGCTATAGGCGTTATTATTTTAGAAAGCCTTTTTATTTTAAAATTCTTTCGGGGCCTTAGTACCTCTTTTAGCTACTTCTAGACCTTATTTACCTAAAGTAATATTATTATAAGAAATAAAGATAGGCGAAAATAGAAAATAGTTATTTTAAATAAAACTATTAATACTATTATTAGTAAAGAGTATCGCTAACGTAGTAGTACCGAGTCTACTACTACTAGAAATAAAGCCTTCCTATCTATAAATAACCCGAATAAACGAATTATTAAAGTTAATTACTATTTCTACTATAACCGAGACGGCTATATAAAGGATACCTATTACGGCCTATATTCTAAATTAAAAAAGGTTTAGATAATAGATAAATAGAAAAATAGCGGCAGTAAACGCTAGAAAAGTAATAGTAGTAATAAAGGTAAAGGCGGTAAAAAAAAAGATAGTAAAGACGGTAAAAACGATAAATCTAAAGATAATAAATCTAAAAATAAATCTACCGAGTTCGAAAAATTATTAAACTTTATTATAGTAGTACCGGCCCTTCCTAACTTTAGCTTTATAATTCTCGCTTCTATAGCTTTATCGGCTTTATTAAATAAACTAGACTTTACTAACGGTTAGATATTTAATTATATCTATAACTATTATACTATTTTCTAGCGGTACCTCTTTATCGAATCTATTATAAGACCTATCTAGAGCGAGCCTATAACCGGTATTAGGAATACTATTAGCTTCTAACTAATCGCTAAAGATACTATTATATATAATTACCTTATTAATAGTAAATACCGCTCTATAGAATTCTATAATATCCTTTATATCTTTAGGTCCGGTACTAATCTACTATTAATATTATAAATTCAAAAAATAGGTACTAAAGTAATTATTAAAGATTTTAGCTTTAGCTTTAGTTTTAGTACTCCGGACTTAATATTAACTACCTATATATACGAAGGTCTTTTCCTACTAAATATTAATATTATATAGCGTAGCTCTATAAAATCTTCTTCTATTTTTTCTTTTTCTTCTTTTCTATCTTTATCCTTATCTTTATTAATACCCGATATAGCCTTAAAGGCCTACGCTAAAATATCGGTAAAAGTAGAAAATATCTAATATACCCGGCTTAGATACTTTAATAACTAGAATTTATATAAATTAGTAGATATATCTATAGAAATCGATCTATTTAAAATCCCTAAATCTAAATCCGATTTCTATAAAATTTATATTCTAGATAAATAATATAATTAGCTTTATAGGGGCTATATCCGCCCCGGTAGTAGCCCTATAGACTTTATTTACGTTAATTATATAGGTTCTATTCGAAAAAATAAGATTCTAGTTATATATAATAGGAGCTAATATATCTTTATTTTTCTAGATAATAATATCTAGAAGTATAGTATCTATATAACTAAATTAAAAGACGTCCCCGAAACCCTAAAATACTAGAACTACTTCTATACCTATAATAAAAAAGGCGTTTTCGTTATTAAATATTTTCGTAGTAATAATAAATTTAGGAGCTATATTATATTTAAAAGCTTCGCTAATAAAGATATCTAGTAGAAGCCTACTATACCTAATAATCTATAATAAAATAGTATATCCGAACGTTTCGGATAGATACTAATATATAAAGCCTACCTTATATTAGTTTATAGCGGCTTTAATAAAAAATATTAGCTATTATTTATCGAAGCTACTATTTTTCTATATTTCCGGTTATTTAGTAGTAAATTAGATATAATTCTATATAAAAAGGAATATAATAAACTTTTAGATTTAAACCGATTCTATATTCTAGGTTCCGTAGTATACCTAATATATAGTAAAAAGATTCGGAAATTCTATAATCGGAGCTATAAATATATTTAGTCGGTTACTTTAGTAATACTATCTATAAACTATTAAATCTTTAAAATAAAATCGTTCGTATCTCTTCCGTAGTATTTAAAGAGATAGGTTAAAACCTAGATTTATTAGATCTATAGAAATTAGAGGAATTAGAAAATAAATAGCCTCTACGGAAACGGCAGCGTACTAATAGGGGGTCTAATTCTAGAAGGTTATAACCGTAATCTAGTAATCTCTCTATAATATTTAAATTAATAGCTCCCCTAGTATTTTACCGGACTCCTTTTACCCGTAGTTAAATTCTTTTACCGGCTAACCTGCCTACTAGACCTTATATTACCGAGGTTAATAACTCCGAATTAGATTCTAATAAGTTACTACCCCGCCTTTAAACTATTATATCTCGCCCGTAGACTAACTAAACTACCTAACTCTTTATTAAAATTCTATATAATTACCCCGAATTCCGGATACTAGATAATTATAATTATTTATCGCCGGACCCTATTATAAATATTTATATATTTATTAATACTATAAAAAAAGGTACTATATTAGATCCTTCTGAACCCTAGTTATATAAAGAGGCTATAGGATTACTCTACGCTAATAAATAGCGTAAAGCTATAGAAGAAGAACTAGTATTATTAAAACTAAATAATATATAGATACTATATACTAAGATATTACTACTTTCTATAAAATATTTTCTAGAGGGTAAATAGATATATAAGATTAAAAGGAATACCGATAGTAAAATTATACGTTTTAAAACTCGCTAGATTATTCGTAGTTTTAAATAGGAAGCCGGTATCGATTTTAATAAAACCTTCGCTTTTATTATTAAACTAATATTATATAAAGCTATCTTTACTATAGCTACCGCCTATAGTCTAAAGCTCGATTAAATAGATATTAAAATAGCCTTTTTCTATAGTTATATCGATAAGATTATTTATATATAATATCCTACTAGCTTCGGCGACTCTAATATAATATATAAACTTCGGAAAACCTTCTATAGTTTTAAATAGTCGCTTCGGGTCTAGTACTACTACCTCGCTAAATTCTTTACTACTATCGGCTTTAAACTTCTAGAATCCGATTATAGTATTTTTTATAATAATATAATTATTATAGGTATTTATATCCTTCTATATAGCGCTAGTTATTAGGATTTCGATAATATTAAAATATATTTAAATAAATATTTTTAAATATTAGATCTAAGCCCTATTAATTTCTACTTCGGTATAAAAATTATTAGGAACCGGAAACTCCGTACTATTTAGTTAAGCTGAATTACCTATATTAAATAAATTCTAAAAGATTATAGCTTCGCTATTTATAAAAATAATATTTCTATTTCTATAGATTCCGGCCTTTTTTTAGAAACCGTTCCTACTAATTAAAACTACCTTCTGCCGATAAAATATAAATATTAAAGTACTATTAGCTCCTTAATATATATTATATTTAGAACCTGTTCTAATATTATTTTTACTATTTCCGTTATTAGCCGATACTCGTCTAACCCTATAAACTACTACTAGAATACTATTACTAAGATCTTTAAATATCTATATAGAACGGCTTACTTTATTTTTATCTATAGAAGCGACTTATAGAAGCTTCGGGGGTATACTAATACCGATTAAATAGATAATTATAAAATCCGATACTCTATTTCTAGATATATTTTTAATATTAGATCCGGTATTATTAGCTAGTTATCTAAACGGCAAGCTACTATAATAATATTTACTACCGAAATAGAATTAGATAGAGAAACTAGAGCTACTAAAAAGGCTATTTAGTTAAATTATATTCTAAATTAGTTATTAATTGATAAATAGGATTTAAATACTACCCTAGATATAGTAACCTTCTATAGTAATAATTAAAGCGCTATTACCTTCGCTATAAACCTCTAGTTCTATAGTTATACTAAATATATTAATATCTATATTAAGTTCCTATAGGAAAAGGTCGCTAATAAAACTATTAACCTTTAATATATTCTAACGGAGTAAATAGTTACTAATAGACTTACTAAAGCCCTAAATAAAGGTAAATTCGAAGCCTTCCGTACAGTATTTAGGCTCGAAGACCCTAAAACGCTCTAAACCTTAAACGATAATAGCGATAATCTATTTAAATAAAGATCTTTCTAATAATAATTTCCCCCGGAATATAATTAATTCCGGGGTAATACCGATTACTATATATCTATAAGTATTATTTTCGGAAAGTATAATATATACTATAGGGAGTAGTTAAACCTTTAAGTAACTCTAGGCCTTATAGGTCTATCTATATAATACCTGTATCGTTTTTAAATCGCTATATCCCTTATATACTTTCCGATAGTTTATTCGATCGAAATCTATATATAATTATTTATACCCGGATTCGTTCTTCTATTTTAATAGTAAAACGCTAAAAATATACCTTTAGTCTAAACCCTATTAAATTCTATATTAAATCTAATATATTAACTGGTTTTAATACTAATTAAAGTATTCTAGCTACTTAGTACTTAACTAGATACTATATAAAGCCTTTCGGAACTAGCGTAGATATACTATAGTTAGTATTCTAGCCGCTAGCCGCCTGCTATATACTTTTACCTGCTATCTACTACTACTATATTTTTCGAATATATCTTTACTAATCCTATACCGTCTAATATATAGGTTATACTATTCGATTCCTTATATTCTACGCTTCTATTTAATACTATTTATAGCTATTATAGATTTAAATAGTTTTTAAAAATTTAACTTTACTATCTATATTCCTAGAGAACTTAACCTATATATATATATCGAAGTTTTTAATAAACTATTCGATAACTTTTAAACCTATATCGCCTTTATAAACTATAATAATAATCTGCCCTATTTCTATCCTCGAATACTATCCTATCTAAACCTCGAATCTAAATACTATTAGATAAAAGATAATATTAATAGCTTTTAGAATCGCGATATCTTTAGCCGTTTATAGCTAGATAGCGATAATATATAAATACGTATCGGAGTCTTCGCTACCTAGCTATACTACTAAATTAATTACGGGATTTTATAGGAATTCTAAAAATAGTACTATTAGGGCGCTATAATTATTAATAATCCGAGAACTTATATTAATCTTCAAGGCTATAGTAAGTACCTTTATATCTAGGACTGTCTAGGCGATATAACCTTCGATATATCGATAAAAGTTTATAATATTCTAATAGACGTTTAATATACGCTTTTTAAATAAGTTAAAAAAAAATATAATATCTATATTCTATAGTACTTTAGTAGCGATAATAACGACCGCTTGTACCTATAACTTACTACTAAATAGGTACTTTCGATTACCGAAGCCCTAGATACGCCCTTTAAATTAGGCGATATCCGTTTTAAATACTTTAAATAGATTTATATTATAAACTAGTATCTATACCAGTATTCTACAAAGTATACTACTATTATAGAGGGTTTAAAATACTATAGAAGCTATAGAAGCTCTATTTTCTTTTATCTAGACTTCGATTTTTATATTTTATATACGCAGATCTATTATAGGAAACTTATTTTTTTATTTTATCTTCCTTATAATATATATCCGCTATAGAAGTTTTTTAAATCTTATCCTTGTATTATATATAAACTCTTTTTCCTATAGATTTTTTAGCGAGTATATAGTAAACCTATTTAATTTTTACTTTCGGTACGTATATAGTATATTATTCGTATAGGAGTATTAGAAGTACGTATTATATATAACAGCTATACTAAGGCGCTAAGGGCGCTAGCACCGATTAGGCCTAGTAGATCTAGGCGCCAAGGCCCTGCCACCTCCTTCTTATATATTTAGTCCAGGCGAAAGCCCACTTTAGTAAATCAAGCCTGATGTTCCACACATATGATTTCAATATAATATCTATATACGATTTAATAAAAATAGAATAATAGTCTTTAATATCGCTAAGTTTTTTATTCTAGGCTAATCTACGCTAAATAGCTAAAGCGTTCTCTATAAAGTTCGGTTTAGTATCGTTAATAAAGTATTAACTACTATAGAAAACGGGGTCCGCGATAGTTATACTATAAAATAAATAGTAGTATTTATAGCGGCGGAGCTAGATATAAGAGATATAATCGTTATATTTATAATCTTTAAAGTTAGGAGGCTTCTTATTATAGGCGTCCTATACTACGTAGGCTATAGAGATATTAGGGGTATTAGGAGGAATAGACCTACGTAACGGCGGATAAAAATCTCTACTAGGAGGCCCTAGTAGTCTTTAGTTAAAGCTACTATAGCTAGAATAATAACGATCTAAACTAGTATAGCTGCTTCTATAGTTCGTATAAAGACGATTGAAAGGTCGGTTATACCTATTATTAGGTCTATCTTTATTATTACCGTCGTAAAAAGAGTTATCCCTAGGAGTACCTAGAGTACTCCCGAAACTAATTTCTTTTTTAGGAGGGTCGTTTTCTATAGTAGATACGGTCCCGAATTAGGTCGTAAATAAATTATTTAAAGGAATCCTATAGCGAGACTTCTAATTTATATATATTTTAGAAAAGGCCGTATTCTTATTATATACTATTATTCGCTCTATACTAGTACCGAGCTAAAAGTAGAAGGAGTATTTTAGTTAGGAACTTATATTCGAACTTAGAGAATCTCGTTTATAAAGATAGGTAAAACCGGTTTAAAAAAGCTTTAATAATAGGGTAAAGTTAGATCGTTTATAGTCTAAAAGGTTATTACTACTAGTATAGAATTCTAAGCTAATTTTCTATAATTAAAAAGAAGTAAGGCATTTATATATATAAATATTTCTACGCTAGACTTATATCCGTTCCTATACCCGCTTTTATAATTAGCGACCGGATTAGTTAGTATCCGAATTCGTATATAACTATATAATCCAAATATATATTCTATAATCCTTTAAACCGTTCGTATGGTTCAGAACCCTGACCACTATATAAAACTATTTAATTTATAATTATTTATTTCGTAAATCTACTATAGCTATTAAAAGTATAGATAAAGTATTTTTAATTATATTTATAACTCTAATTATTATTTTTATCTAATAATAATTAATCTATTATTATAGTTTTAGGGAATTTAAAATCGCTAGAATACTAGAATATTTATAAAAATTGTTGAAATTTACTAAAAACTTAGCTATAGTAGTAATATAGCTAATTTTACTATCGAGTTTCTATTTAAAATAAAAGACGATAATATTAAAAATATCGTTATAATTAATAATAAAAACTAGATAATAGAAAGATATTCTACTAAATAAAATAATACTAAATTTAAAAATATAAAAGTTTCGCTAGAAATATTAATTTTTATTAGGACGAAAATAAAAATACAAATAAAGATATAAAAAAAGAGAAAAATATAAAAAAAAGCGGAAGCGGAAACGGAAACCGAAAATAATAAAAATATAAAAGAAATTATTAAACTATCTAACAAGTTACCTATATCTAGAATCTAGAAATAGTGATATTAAATAAATATATTACTTCGATATATTACGGTATTCTATTATTAATCAAAAAATAGATTTTATAATATAGAAAAAAAGGTTTTAGCGATTTTAACAAATTAAATCTAGATATTCGGATTCGATCCGAAATCGAATTAAATCGAATTTTAAAATAATCGGACCCGACGGCTAATCTATATTCGATTAATGATCGGTTCCGTAAATAATATAGTATTAGTACTCTAGCGTTTAATTTACGGTATAAAAACGAGAATTTAAATTTTTATCAATTCAAATTAAAAAATTCTATCAAATCAGTTCGAATTTATTTTATAATACGTCTATAATATATATATCTATAGTTTACTGAAAATATAATATAATGAAAATTATATAAATATATATAAGCTTTATTTATACTATTAATCATTTGGATTTTTATTTAAATTTTTTACGATTTTATTATTAGAGGCGCTAATTCGATTAAACTATATAATTATTTAGTATTTAAATCTCTTATAGAAAACTCGAATTAAAAATTTCTAAAAAAGCTAGATTTAAATTAAAATCTAGAAGGAAATCGTAATTTATTTAATTTTATTAATTAATTTATTTTATTTTAATTAACAACGTCTAGGCCGAGATAATTTTTTAAATAATCTCTTTATATAATTCCTATATACACTCTATATAAAAATCGATTTCGTCGATAGAAAAAACTTAAATATTAGATTAGTTTTCGAGGGATTCGAATCTTCGACCCGCCGGATTAATTCCGTTAACTCCGAAAAACGCTAGATCCGTTGGGTTTCCAAGTCGCGCAGCGTTGCCACTGCGCCATCCAAGCTATATATATATATATAAATATTCTGTAATCGTTTTCTTTTTATCTTCTTTTATTTATATCTATAACTACTACGGATATATTTAATTTCTACTATCGTATTTAACGTATATATCTTTCGTAGTAATTTAAACTATAGATCAATAGATATAGAACTTCTATTGAAAATACTATAATTACGATTACATTTTTTAAATTTGAAAAAATAGAATTCGAAACTGTTAAATTCGAACTATTTAATAATATCGACCGAATTCTCGCTAGTTCGTCTACTATAACGAATTTTAAATCCCGAAAACTATTAATTCTAATATTAATATTAAAGGTTTTTATTTCGAATTCGTCGAAATCGTATAATTTTAGCGATCGTATTAAATTTCTAGTAAAAGTTTTTATTTTACTAAAAATCGAAATTATAACTATCGAATATCTGGATAGAAATAGTAGATTGTTTAAATTCGAATATAATTATAGACTAAAACGAAATATTTTTAAAAATAGTAAAAAATTATATTATTTTTTAATAGATAGTTTCAGATACTATAATAATAGTATATAAATATATTTATTTCGAATTAGAATAATAAAATCAATATAGAAAACAATAAATAATATAAAATATATTTTTATATAAAATATACTGTAATTGAAAAGAAAATATAATAAAATAAATACGATTAACGTTATAAATTTTTTCTAAATATTTCTTTTAACTATAAATAATCTTTATAATATAAATTGTAATTAATATCTTCGTATATAAATAATGATACTAAAACGAATATATATATCAATTCAATTATAATTTCGAATGGAAACTCTATAAAAAAGACCACGAATATATAGATATAATGTCTATAAATAACGATAACTATTACAAATTCAATCGAATCAAATTTCCGTATTAAAAATCTATTAAAACTAGATTGGCCATTTCGGATCGGGTTCCCGTCGAATTCTATAACCCGACTCGATTTTTTAGCGCGTCGAACCGGTTCGACCCGCTAAACGGTCGGGTCCGGGTCGAACCCGGATTAAATTCGGAAATCTGCTAAACTTTCTATATATAGTATTATTTTATATATATCAATATATTAAATATATATTAAAGATAATAAATTAAACTATTATATTTATATTTACTATAACCTTTCTAGCTAGCGTAGTTAATTAATTAGAATTTTTTTAAATAAACCGGTATAATTTTTATACTAGAGTTATACTTTAATACTAGAGCTTAGCGCTAAGATTTCATCTTAGCGGGTCGGATCGGGTTAGCTAACCCGAGTTCGAAACCCGACCCGACGGCCAGTCTAATTAAAACGATATATAAAATATTGAATTTAATATATTAAAATCGGTATTCGTTTAAACTAAATATATATAAAAAATAGTAAAACTTTAACGTCTAGAATTATTAAATCTAATCGATACTAACGTTTCCGGCGTTATAATATAACTGTTAAACGTAGTGAATTCATCGTATTTTTAACAAATTATTTTCATTTTTCTATAACTATTTCGTCGATTTAAAATTTTTTCCATTCTAATTTCTATTAATATTATATATTTGATGTTAAATTTATTTTATTGAAAAAGTTAAAACTATTAAATTATAGAATTTAGAAACGATAGTTCATAGAACTATATTATTAAAAAGTTTTTATTTTACGGAATTTATATTTTTCGATCCGGAAATAATAGATCGAAGATTCGAATCTTTTAAAAACTAGAAATATTTTTAGATTTATTCTATTTAGACTGGCCGTCGAGTCGAGTTTCGAACCCGGGTTAAAGAAATTAACCTAATTCGAATTAATTTCGACTTTTCTAGATATCGACTCGAATCGATTCTATCTTTTTTAAATATCGACCAGATTTAGTTCCGGATTAAATTCGGGTTTCCGGATTTAACCCGTTAAAACCGATAAATTCTAATATAAAAATATAATTCTAATATTAAAATATTATTTATTAAAATAATATATATAGATAATATATTCTTTTAGACTATTAGTTTTTAATTTATATAACTAATTAAATAATTTAATATTTACTTTTATATTTTTATTTTTATTTTTATTTTTATTTTTATTTTTATTTATTTCTATTCTTTCTTTTATATCTTTATTCTAATTATTAATATTAATACTTTTAGCTAAGCTTTTATTATTTCTAAATTTAATGTTATTTTATATAGAAAAGGACCTTTCTACTATCTAAATCTTTTTATTAATTTTAATAATATTATTACTATTTTTATTTTCCTTTTTATAAAAAAATCTAATATATTTATTAGTTATATTTCCGCTATAACTAAATTTTTTTATAAACGTTATCTATTTTTATAGGAGTTCTAAAATTCTAGCGGATTAAAATTTTTAGAAATCGATAGAATAGATTATTTATTATTAAATAAAATTAACGATTAGAACTATATACTTCGTTAAAATTACTTTATTCGAATTATTAATAGCGATATTAAATTAGAAGAAATATTAGAAATAAATATTTCTATATTAGATAGCTCTATTTATATTCGATATATTATCTTAATATATTACTTTATTCTATTTCTATTTTATCTATTCGATAGTTATCGTCTCTTTTATATTTTCCGTAAAAGTTTTAATATATAAATCGATTTTATAGTATAATACTATATATAAATCAATATTTAATATAGTATATTCTATTTTATTATATTACTATAGATTTTTTTCTCGACTTTTTATTTTAGAAACAAATAGCTGTTCTTGAAAAATAGATTGATGACCAAGATTGATTAAAAACTCGTTATTGCCGAAAATTCCTTGAAGATATTTCTGTGGTAATTAGTTAAAACGAATTAAAAATTGGCTCGCTGTATTACGTAATCAAAAGTTTTTTATAAATTTCAAATTTAGCTAAAATTAAATTCTTTTAGAAACTAGAATTTAATTAGTAATCTATTTCGTAGTAGATATCACGTTAATAATAAATTGAGATTTCAATATCTATTCAACATCTGTTCAACATCTAGTTAACAGCGAGTTTTCTATTGATATTAATAGTAAAATAGAGCTAGAAATAAGCGAACCTATGGGTCACGTGATATTCTAGCCTAATTCGTCGATTTTAATACTCTAGATACCCTATAGAAGGCGTAAAAATCGGATGAAAATTTCTAAAAAAGAGATTTTCGCGGGATTCCAACTCTGAATTGCTTAGTAATCAGAATTTTACTAGGTGAGATTCAAAGAGTCACGTGATATGGAAATAATCTATATATTTTATTTATACTAATTCTCTTTATATATTTATTACGCGAAATTTAATTATTTAAATACAATTTTTCGAAAAATTAATATTCGAACTTCTAGTTAACTTCTAGTTAACTTCTAATTAATATTAAATAAAAATTGAAATAATTCGTTCTTCTAGTCGACTAACTGTTAATATATTGTTTAAATGAATTTACTATTATATAAAACGGCTATTTTTAATAAAACTTTTAAAAAAATCGATATAATAGTTTAAATAACTGGATATAAACTTCTAATATATATAAATATAATTCAACGTTTTGTTTAAAAACGAATACTTGCTTTTAAGGTAGTCCGTCTTCTAATCTCTAGTATTTTATTCTAATACGGCCTTCGTTTCTATATTTATACTTTTTTAGAAATCTATTTTTTTAAATTTCTTAAATTATTTATATATCGTTATATAGTCTATATTTTATTTTTTATAGAATATATATCCGATATCGGATTACTTTTTATCGTATTTATAATTTACGATTAATTTAGATTTCGTATATAGTAGTTTTAATTTAAATATAGTAGATAGTATATTAAATAATATAATAGAGTAATATAATTAGTAGCTATAGAATTATCTAAAGATTGTTGAAATCATATATATGGAATATCAAGCTTGATTCACTAAGGTAGGCTTTCGCCTGGACTAAGTATATAAGAAGGAAGTGGCAGGGCCTTAGCGCCGAGAGCTACTAGGCCTAATCGGTACTAGCGCCCTTAGTATCTTAGTACAGCTATTATACGTAATACGTACTTCTAATACTTCTATATAAATAATATACTATATACGTACCGAGGGTAAAAATTAAATAGACTTACTATATACTCGCTAAAAAACCTGTAGGAAAAAGAGTTTATATATAATAAAGGCGAGGTAGATAAAGTTTAAAGAGCTCCTATAATAGATATATATATATAAATTATAAAAATCGAAATCTAGATAAAAGAAAATTAGAGCTTCCTATAGCTCCTATAGTACCTTGAACTCCCTATAGTAGTAGTATACTTAGTAGAGTACTAGTATAGGTACTAGTTTATAATATAGATTTATTTAAAGTATTTAAAACGGATATCGCCCGATTAGAAGGGCGTATCTAAGGCTTCGGCGATTAAAAGTACCTATCTAGTAGTAAGTTATAGGTATTATTAGTTATTATCGATACCGCCGAAGTACTAAAGGGTATAGATATTATATTTTTTCTTAATTTATTAAAGAAACGTATACTAAGTATCTATTAGAATATTACGAGCCTTTATAGATATATTAAAAGTTATATCGCCTAGATAGTTCTAGATATAGAGGTACTTACCGTAGCTTTAAAGATTAATATAAGTTTTTAGATTATTAACGATTACGGCGCCCTAATAGTACTATTTCTAGAGTTTCTATAGAATCCTATAGTTAATTTAGCGGTACGGCTAGGTAGCGAAGACCCCGATATATATTTATATATTATTACTATCTAGCTATAGGCGGCTAAAGATATCGCGATTCTAAAAGCTATTAATATTATCTTTTACCTAATAGCGTTTAGATTCGAGGTTTATATAGGATAGTACCCGAAGGTAGAGATAAAATAGATTATTATTATAATTTATATAGGCGATATAAGCTCGAAAGTTATCGAGTAGTCTATTAAATACTTCGATATATATATATAGGTCGAGCTCTCTAGAGATACGGGGAGTAAAGTTAAATTTTTAAAGGCTACCTAAATCTATAACGGCTATAAATAGTATTAAATAGAAATATAGAGTATAAGGAATCGAATAGTATAACTTATATATTAGATAGTATAGGATTAGTAAAAATATACTCGAAAAAGTAGTAGTAGTAGATAGCGGGCGAAATTATATAGCGGGCGGCTAGCGGCTAGAACGCTAATTATAGTATACCCGCGCTAGTTTCGAAAAGCTTTATATAGAGCCTAAATAACTACTAGGTAGCTAGAAATACTTTAACTAGTATTAAAACCAGTTAATATATTAAGTTTAATATAGAATATAGCAGGGTTTAGACTAAAGGTATACTTTTAGCGTTTTACTATTAAAATAGAAAAACGAATCCGGATATAAATAATTATATATAGATTTCGATCGAATATACTATCGGAAAATATATAAAGGGTATAGCGATTTAAAAATAATATAGGTACTATATAGGTAAGCCTATAGGGCCTAAAGTTATTTAGGGGCTTAACTATCCCCTTTAATATATATTATACTCTCCGAAAATAATACTTATAGGTATATAGTAATTACTAATACCCCGGAGTTAATTATATTTCGGGAGAAATTATTATTAGAAGGATCTTTATAATTTAGATAGATTATTACTATTATTATTTAAAGTTTAGAGCGTTTTTAGGTCTTTAAATCTAAGCGCTATATAGAAAGCCTCGAATTTACTTTTATCTAGGGCTATAGTAAGCCTATTAGTAACTATTTACTCCGTTAGAATATACTAAAGGTTAATAATTTTATTAGCGACTTTCTCCCGTAGGAATTTAATATAGATATTAATATATTTAATACGGCTATAGAACTAAGGGTTTTTAGCGAGGGTAATAGCGCCCTAATTATCGCCGTAGAAGGTTACTGTATCTAGGATAGTATTTAGATCCTGTTTATCGATTAATAGCTAATTTAGGATATAATTTAACTAAATAGCCTCCTTAATAGCTCTAGTTTCCCTATTTAACTCTACTTCGGTAATTAATATAGCTATAGTTACTTACTACTTAGATAACCAGCTAATAGCGCCGGATCTAATATTAAAAATATACCTAGAAGTAGAACGACAGGTTTTATAGTTATCTATTTTATCGGCGTCGGTATACCCCCGAAGCTTCTATAGGTCGCCTTTATAGATAAAAGTAAAGTAAGCTATTCTATATAGGTATTTAAAGATCCTAGTAACGGCGTTCTAGTAGTAGCTTATAGGGTTAGATAAATATCGGCTAATAATAGAAATAGTAAAAGTAATATTAGGGCGGGTTCTAAATATAATATATATTAAGGAGCCGATAGCGTTCTAATATTTATACTTTATCGGTAGAAGGTAATTCTAATTAGCGGGGGCGGTTTCTAAATAAAGGCCGGAATCTATAGAAATAGAAATATTATTTTTATAGATAGCGAAGCTATAATCCTTTAGAATTTATTCGATATAGATAGTTTAATTTAACTAAATAGTATAGAGTTCCCGGTTTCTAATAATCTTTATACCGAGGTAGAAGTTAACGGGGCCTAGATCTAATATTTAAAAACGTTCGTTTAGATATACTTTAATATTATCGAGGTCCTAATAACTAGCGCTATATAGAAGGATATTATTAATATAAACGCCGATAATAATTATACCGTTATAAAAGATACTATAATCAGATTCTAGAGATTTAAAGCCGATAGTAGTAAAGAATTTAGTAAAGTAGCAGTACTAGACCCGAGGCGACTATTTAAAACTATAAAGGGCCTTCCGAAGTTTATATATTATATTAGAATTACTAAAACTAATAGGATATTATACGTAAATAATCTCGTCGATATAACTATAGAGGAAGGCCGTTTTAATATCTATTTAATCGAGCTCTAGGCCGTAGGTAGCAGCTATAGTAAAAATAGCTTTATATAATATTAGCTTAATAATAGAAGCGAAGATTTTATTAAAATCGACGCCGGCTTCCTATTTAAAGCTATAAACGATCTAGTAAGCTTTAAAGCGTATAATCTTACTATCGGCGTCCCTTTTAATTTTATATACCTATTTACCCCCTAGGAGATATTTTATAGAAGGTAGTAATACTTTAGTATATAGTATCTACGTATCGTTTAGTTCTAATAATACTAGTTCTTTTTCTATAACCTTACGCTATTCGTCGGTATAGAGTAAATCTGTAGCCTCTTTATATAACTAGAGTTCGGAAGGGTCTAATATAGTACCTTTTCTCGTAATACTAATAAATATATAGATATTTATAATTAGATCTAGCGAAAAATAATTATAATTATTTAGTACCCGGAATTCAGGGTAGTTATATAGGACTTTAATAAGGGATTAGGTAGTACGGTCGGTCTATAGGCAAGGTATAATAGTCTAAAGATAGGGCGGTAATTTATTAGAATCTAATTTAGAATTATTAACTTTAGTAATATAAAGTCTAGTAGGCAGGTTAGCCGGTAAAAAAGCTTAACTATAAGTAAAAAAAGTCCGATAAGGTATCGGAGGAGCTATTAGTTTAGATATTAAAAGGAAATTACTAGGTTACGGTTATAACCCCCTAGAATTAGATTTCCTATTAGTATACTGCTGTTTCCGCAGGGGCTACTATTAAAGTTTATCTTCTAATTCCTCTAACTCCTATAGATCTAATAAATCTAGGTTTTAATCTATTTCTTTAAATACTACGGAAAAGGCGCGAACGACTTTATCCTAAAGGTTTAATAGCTTATAAATAGTATCGTTAAAGTAACCGACTAAAGTATATTTATAGCTCCGATTATAGAACTTCCGAATCTTCTTACTATATATTAGGTACGCTACGGAACCTAGAACGCGGAATCGGCTTAAATCTAGAGGTTTACTATACTCCTTTTTATATAGGGTCTCGAGCTTCGGAACTATACTGATAGGGTAGCCGGAACCCCCTAGTTTAGCGTTATCTATAGTTAATATAGGGGTAGATATATCGCCGAGCTTAGTACTAGACTAAGTTAGAATTCTGCGAGGAATAGCGCTATAGAAGTCGGATATAGTAGGGGATCCAGGCGGCGAATAGCCTAGAGAAGTAATAACTTCGAGGCTAAATAAGTTACTCGGGCTTAGAAGTATCGGAAAGGGACTAAAAGCTATAAAGAAATCCGGGTCGTCTTTAGATATAATAAAGAGTAATATCGATAGGTAATAATTAGAGTCCGGGTATAGGTAGCTCTAGATAGCGAGGTCGATTTACTATTAGTTATAGAGGAGCCTATAGTTTTCGATAGAAAATTAGAAGTTACGGGCAGTTTAGCTTACCCGGAGGTTATTAGGTAGTCCCTAAAAAAAACGTTATTTAAGATTTTTAAGATTATAAAGATTAGTATAAAGCCTTAATAATAATAATAATATAGAAGTAGATATAAGGTTTAGAATAGATTAAATAAAGCTTCGAAAGATAAAACGATATAATAATAGTCTTTAGTAATAAATAGGAGGCTTCGAGTTCTTATATTACTTAGGACTAGATAATATAGCTAGTAAAACTAAGGCTAGACTCGATAGCTCTAAATTCTAGAGGCGAATAGTAGTTAGTTTAGGAATAGTAGGTATTCGTTTAAACTATTAGGAGGTTAGAAAAAATACGATAGCTAGGAATATAATCTACTAGTCCCCTATTTTATAGGGGTCCTAGCCTATACTAAATTAGCTAGGTAGTCGCTTCCTATATTTATTTATAATAGCTAGCAGTTATAGAATATACGCCGATAACTAGCGTTAGCTAGGCGGCAGGATATAAAACTAATAATTATAAAGATTTAATTTTAAAGGCCTAATTACCGTATCTAGTATAATATTCCTATAGTAATATATCTATATATAGTAAATTAGCGACTTAATAGTTCTATCCGAAAATAAGGAGGTTAGTAGTTTAAGCGGCTAGAAGGAGTCGTAAGGTAAAATAAAAGGGATCTATTTAATTATTTATAATTTTAGCAGTTGCCGGGGTATTTATAGGTAGTAGTATAACTATAGACTTCGTCGTTCGCCGTATTAGATACTTTATACGGTTTAATAATATATATCGGATCTATTAAAGGGTAGATAAAAAAGAAGATTCGATAAAGATATAAAGAAGTTAAATATAAAGATATAATACTCGTAAATAACGATAATAACTATTATAAACTAATTCGGCTAGAGCTTCCGGGTTTATAACCTATTAAAATTATATATATAGAATATTAAGCTTAATTTACTAAGGTAGGCTTTCGCCTGGACTAAGTATATAAGAAGGAAGTAGCAGGGCCTTAGCGCCGAGAGCTACTAGGCCTAATCGGTACTAGCGCCCTTGGTATCTTGGTACAGCTGTTGTGCGTAACACGTACTTCTAACAAAGATTCTATATATTATAGTAATAGAATAATCTAGAAATTTATAGAAATATATAGACTCGTTTAGAATTTTAACCTTTTAGCTATAGTATAGCCGATAATTATCTAAATAACTTTACTTTATTTTTAGTTATTAATTATTAAATAAATAACTACTATAATAAGAAATTAATATACTATATACCGTATCGTATTATATTTTATTCTATTTTTAAACTTTTTTTCTTTCGTTCGTCGTAGTTTAAAATATAGTATATACGAATCTAAATAGAAATAATATATTAAAATAATATAATTAATCGTATAATAATATTAAAACTATTCTAGACAAAAAATCAACTCCGTCTTATAGAAATATAAATAAGATTCGAGGAAGTAAAATCGAGAAAAATAAAGAAAAAAGTAAAAGAAAATTTTATAATATTAAAATACCGGTAATATTATAGAATATTATATTTTAAAAAGTCTAGTTAATAATCTATCGAAAAAAATATTAATAGAAATTTAAAATTATTACTTTTCGAAAAATCTATAAATATTAATAAGATTTCGAATCTTTTACTTCTAAAATATTTTTTACTAAATTATATCGCGAAATTTTTACCGACGTTACTACTATATATATAAATAAAAAAATCGAAAAAATATAAAATATAATATTAATAATTCTATAAAATATAATAAAAAGATATATTATTACTTTTTTATTAAATAAATATATTATTATATTATATTACTATATATATCCGACTATATCTATTTTTTATAGATAATTAACTAGCCGTAATATATACTAAATATATTATTATTTATTAAAAAGTTATCTAATTTATTAAAAGATTAATATAAAATCTAGAAATATCGCCGGGAATATAATAATAGCTAGTAAATAAAATATTTTAAATAATTAAAAATTCTATAAAAAAATTTTTTTTATAGAAATATTTAGAAAAAAATAATACTATTTATCGAATATCGATATATAAACTATTATTAAATAGAATATATTATCGTTTAATATTATCTATAATTATTTTTATATTCGACTATTTAGTACGATTATAAATCGAATCAAATTGTAAAGAATTTTAAATAACAAAAGATAATATAGTAGATTATATCGAATTTTCTATTTTATTTTAATTAAATTTAAAATTAAAATTATATTTAATAGATTAAAAATTTCTTTGATAGAATTTAATCTAAATTTAATTTCTACGGAAATTGAAAATAGATTTTCGATAAAAATATTTATTTTATAAATTGTTATTTTATCTAGTAGATTGAATATTTCTAGTATTAATATCGTAATTCGTAAATAATTAAATTTAAAATATTCGAAATTTTAAACCGTATATATATAATTGAAAATATAAAATATAAAAATCTTTTTTACTAATATAAATCGTTAAATTTAGCGATTATTCGCCGTATATTTTCTAGATATTATAAATTACTATTAAAACTATAATATTTTTTATTATAAATATTATAAATCTATTTTTCCAACGATTGATTTTAATTTATATATATATATATAACTGCCAGATTCAGGTGTACTACGGGGTAGATCACGTGACATGGCCTAATTAGGCTTAGTGTCCAAAACCCTTAGCGCACAAATCATGTAAATTAGCTTCTCCAAGCTCGGCCGTGCAAGGGACAACAGTACTTTAATGCTTTCAGCTATGAAAATGTCTAATCCTCCGAGGGAGTGCTAGCGCTTCGTTCAGGCTCAGTGGCTGTGGCAATCTTGGTGAGACGGGTCAAATCTGTCGAGCCTACCTTGGATCTCAATTTCTTTCGACGCTCCGAGCTGCTAGCATTGTTGCTGCTACCACGGCGGCTTCGACTGGATATCATATGATCTTCGCCGTCGAGGGATGCAGGAGTGCTGCTACGCGAGGTATTGCGTGAATGTGAATCTGCTCGGAGGAAAGAATGACGGCGCTTGCTCTCCTTCAGACTTTGCGTTGTATTTTTGTTCTCGATATCGGGATCCAATGGACTCGGCGTCCTAGCCGAGTGCGGCCTTCGCCAGCCGGTCCACCAAAACCACTTCCTTTCTTCTCGCGCAAGACGTTTCTGAGAATCAAGTAGCTGTCGCCGCAGCTGTGCTCGCCGCTCATTCTCCTTTTCCCAATACTCTAACCGGTACATCTCCCAATTTTCTCGAAAGTCGGGCGAGAAGGGTTTTGGAAGGAGCAGTAGCTTGAGATAGTCGCCGCCGGGTGACAGGTCCTCGAACGTCCTTACCGTGCTGCTGTCGGTGTGCCGTTGGCGATGACTCTGCTTTTCCACGACGTGCTCGACATATTGAAAAGACGCCCCATGTGATGAGGAAATCGAAGAGTAAGGGAAGAGGAAGGACATGTGTCGCAGCATTTCTCTCCACCAAGGCCCCTTGATGATTACTATCTTCGCATTGATGTTCCTTAGACCTCGATTGGCAACTCCAACCCAGCGCCTTGGCCACCGCACCCCTCGATCCCATTGACCAGTGCCCCAAAGGAGGATGCCCGTAACGACACCACCCATCAGGGCCACCTTCTCAGCGGTCTCCACCACCCAATAGACCGAGCCGCCGACCCCGCTACCATCCTCGCGCGGTCGTAGGAACAGAGCGTAGAAGAAGCCGGTGGTCCATGCAGTGAGTAGTAGAACAAAGAAGGTATGTTGACTTCGGCGTATGCGGAGAGTGAGGTATTGCGAGCGTAGTGAAGCCTCCAGTATGAGGAGGTTAAGGTATACTTGCGGAGGAGAGGAAGGAATTGACGCTACCGGGTCAGGAGGCTGCGGAACAGCTGTAGATGGCGTCGTCTCGACATGACTACGGTCTGGAAATGATAAGGGAGCTGGCGACGAGGAGCGGGATGCAACTGAGGGCACCGACGTGCCAGGGGGTGGAGCACCCTTGACGATCTGATCAAGCCTCGAGCCAGAGGACATCCTATCCTACTGGATGAGTGCGTCAGCTGCTTGTGACAGAGCACGAAATCTGTCCCGCCCCGAGCAGAGCCTAATGCCTTCGGTGAACTTCACATGCTGAACAAAGTAATTCCGTCTGGACGGACGAGTACGAGTACGGAGATAGAAGCAAATTAAGTGTTGCGAAAAGCTTGCAACGCCAAGAATAATAGCTTGCGGGATTTACGATACCTATACGCCTTTTCTATATATTAGCTAGATCTACTATCTTTGTTTTTATTATTTTTTTTAAATTTAAATCTGTTAATTTATAATTTAATATATTTTTTATATTTTGAATATTCGTAAATTGTTTAATTGTTTTTTCGCTGTATTTATAGCTAATAGTCTATTTTAGTAATCTTTTAAATCTTTTTTCGTAAATGATTTTTACGATAAAAAAAACTAATACTATATTTGAAATATATAATTTTATAATTAGAATTTTGAAAATAATAATAATAAAAGACATTTATAGAAAATAAACAGATCAGATATATATATCAAGATTTTCAAAAAGTAATTTTAGAATATTTTAAATTGATTCGGAACGTTCGAAACGTTTTAGATTTTTCTAATAGTTTTTTAAACTTTTAGAAATAGGTTAACTATATATTTATATTGAAATTTTGCAAAAGTTTAATATATAGATAATATTATAAATAAAAATTACAATATTAGATTTTACGTTTATAATTATATTATAGAAGCTATCGATTTATCGTTTTTAAAAAAAATTTTAAATCTTGCTGGAATATCTATAAATTTAAAATATAACGGATAATTTTCATTACCAAAAATGTCGACCCCGTTTAAAATTAATTGAATAAATTTGAACTGATAAACGGATTTGATTTTATATTTTATTTAGCGCGTTATAAAAACGTTTATAAGCAAACTTTCTATTTATAAATAAAATTTTAGTTTATAAACGTTTATAAGCGTTCTAAACGCTTTAAACGAATTTTAAAATTTTTAAAAAATATCTTTTAAAAACTCTAAGTCCTTCTATCTAGTAGAGCTACTAGTATTCTATAAAATATCTATACTAGTAAACTTTTAGCGTAGATTTTAAAAATCTTATTTATAGAACGCTAGCGTTACTAGTTTCCAAACTAGAGATTTTCTGTTATTAAACGGGAACTAACGAGTACTAAACTTTAAAAAGTTTAATTTTAAAACTCTAAATTTAGATAAAATAGACGTTTTTAGAATATATCTAAATTTTTCTATTTATTAAATAAAATAATCTTACTTAAACCGGCTTAAACCGGCTTAATCGACTTTGAACGTTTTTTTCATTTTAAAATACTATAAACGGATTGTATATATATTGATATTCTAATATTTAAATAGAAATATATTAGTTCGATTATAAAGAAATTATCTAACGATAACTAATAAATTAAATATAAATTATAAAAACGTCGAATTCGAAATTTATATAGATAAAAAATTTTCTATAGTATTTATAATATTTATTTAATAAAATCAAAAAATTAATTCGTTTTTTATAAAATTTTTATTTATTAAAACTATTAAACAAATGATTTCTTATGGTCTTTATTTACTAAAATTACTAATTTTCGATAATTGTAGATTTTATTTACTAAAACTAGTAAATCTTTTTTAATATTAATATTAAATTAATTTTATATAGTTTTATCTATCGAAACGTAATATTAAATCCGATATTATATTAAATACTTCGCGTTTCTAAAAATACGTTTTCTATATTTATTATAAATATTTACCAATTTAATAGTTTTTTTTTTTCAAATTTCGATTTAATAAACGTTAATCGTTCGTTTTATATAATATCAGCAAGTAGACGCGGCTAGCGTTATTTTATAAAAAAATTTCTTTTCGACGACGGTAAATATTATTAGACGTTTTTTTAATTCGAAACGTTTTAAACGTTTCTAATAGTTTTTCGGATATCTAAAATTTTCGGAATACGTTCGAACTTTTAAAATTTCTACTAAAATTATAGGAATTTCAAAATCATTTTTCGAAATCTTCGATATAATTTTCGAAAGTTAATATTCGAATATCGAAAATATTTACTGAATCTATATAAAATACGTTATCGTAATAATAAAACGAATGTAAATAATAAAATATATTTAAAAAAAATATTTAATATAAAAGTTACCAAATACTAAAATAATTGAATTTAACGAATATAAATATAAATATCGCTGGCGAAAAAAGCTATAAATATATAGAAAAAAATAACTTTTTATTATATTTATAATAGAAAACTACTATTTAAAAAAATATAAATTGTATTATTTATATATAATATTTATAATAAATCTAATAATCGGCTTTTATAGAAAAGTTAGAATTTTAAATAATTTATTTAGAAATTTAAAATCTTCGATTTCGAACAACTATTATATAATAAAATCTAGAATCGAATAACGAATTATAAAACTAAAAATTCAAGATTGATATAAAAATACTATTTAATTTGATTATAATTTTAATATTCGAAAAATTAATAATTTCGTAAATAGATTAAATCTTAAAATACAAATATCTATTATACGATAAAAAAGTAATATTCTATTTTAATAAATATAAATAACGGTTTTTAAAAATTTAACTTTATTTTTATCTAATAATTTAACGTATTTTCCGATCGATAATATAACGTCGAAGTTTTTGTAAAGAAAATATAACTCGTAGTTATTATATTTTAATATTTAACTATTAATATAAATCTTTTATAAATCCTACGATTTATTAAAATCTTCTACGATATATATATTTTCTAATAATCGTTTTAGCTATAGTTTAAATTAAACGATAGATTTACATTGGTTACTTCGATACGGGTTTCTGTCGGTACTTCGAAAATCCGACCCGAGTTTTAGTAAATCGATTCGATACGATCTATTAAATAGTTTAGATCGATTTCTAATATTAGAACCGAAAATAGGATTAGATTATAAAATAGAAATCGATAGAAATCCGATTTAATCTAATTTATAATTAGATTCGATAGTTATATAAAAAAAATATTTACAGATTTTATAATATATTAATATATTTTATTTAATACTATTTTATATATCGGTACTATATAAAAAGTATTATTTTCTTTTAAATAATTTTATAGATATATATCTTTTTTCTAGAACTTTTAATCTTTTAAAATTTATTATTAACTAGTTTTTATTATATTTCCGGCTATATTTCTAGATTTTATATTTATCTTTTAATAAACTAGACGTCTTTTTACTAAATAGTAATACGTTTAATATAATTTATAGCCAGTTAAAAATCTATAAAAAATAAATATAGTCGGATATATATAGTAATATAGTAAAATAATATATTTATTTAATAGAAAAGTAATTATATATCCTTTTATTATATTTTATAAAACTACTAATATTCTATTTTATATTCTATTAATTACTTTATTTATATATATAGTAGGGAAGTTCATAAAAATATCGTAATATAATCTAGTAAAAGATATTTTAGAAATAAAAAATTCGAAACCTTTTTAGTATCTATAGATTTTTCGAAAAGCGATAGTTTTAGGCTTTTATTTATATTTCTTTTCATAGATTATTAGCTAGACTATATAGAATATATTAATCTAGAATATTATCGGTACTATAGTACTATAAAATTTTTTTTATCTTTTTTTTTATTTTTTCTAATTCTATTTTCTCGAATCTTCGCTATATTTCTATAGAACGGAATTAATTTTTTATATATAATAGTTTTAGTATTATTCTACGATTAAAAATATTATTTTAATATATTACTTCTATTTAAATATATATATACTATATATTATACTATAACGAATAAAAAAAATATAAAATTAATAATAGAATAAAATATAATAAAATACGGTATATAATATATTAATATCTTATTTTAATAGTTTATTATTAAAATTAGAAATAAAGTAAAATAATTTAAATAATCGTCGGCTATATTATAGCTAGAAGATTAAAATTTTAAATAAATCTATATATTTCTATAAATTTTTACCGTATTCTATTATTATAATATATAGAATCTTTAGATAATTTTATAGGAACTAATTATATAATTCTACTCTATTATTTAGTATACTATCTACTATATTTTAAATAAAACTACTATTTATAAAATCTAAATTAATTATAAATTATAAACGCGGTAAAAAATAATCCGATACCGAATATAAATTCTATAAAAAATAGAATACGGATTATACTATAATATATAAATATTTTAAAAAATTTAAAAAAATAGATTTTTAGAAAAGTATAGATATAGAGATAAGGGCCGTATTGAAATAAAACGCTAGAAATTGGAAAATAGATTATAGAATCGAAGAAAAAATTTATAGTAATATATACTATATTAAACACTGATCAATATATAGTATTATATTATATAAACGATCTACGTACTGAAACTCTTATAGAAAATACGGAAAAGATAATAACTATTAAATAGATAAAATAGAAATAGAGTAAAATAATATATTAAAATAATATATTAAATATAAATAGAACTATCTAGTATAAAAATATTCATTTCTAATATTTTCTCTAATTTAATATTACTATTAATAATCCGAAAAAAGGCAGTTTTAATAAAGTATATAGTCCTAATCATTAATTTTATTTAATTACGAATAATCTATTATACCGGCTTTTAAAAACTTTAATTCGCTAGAATTCTAGACTTTTTAGAAAAATAGATAACGTTTATTAATGAATTTAGTTATAGCGGGAATATAACTAATAAATATATTAAATCTTTCTATAGAAAAAAAAATATAAATAGCGATAATATTATTAAAATTAATAAAAAGAGTTAGATAGTAAAAGGATACTTTTCTATATAAAATAATACTAAATTTAACAATAATAAAGATTTAACTAGAAGTATTAATTTTAATAGTTAGGATAAAAATATAGAAAAAGAAATAGAAGTAGATAATAATAAAAATATAAAAAAATATAAAAATAAAGATAAAAAAAAGAATATTAAACTATTTAACTAATTATATAGATCGAAAAGTAATAGTCTGGAAAAAATATATTATCTATATATATTATTATATTAATATTAAAAAAAAATATACTAGGTTAATCTATTTTAATATAGAGAAAAAATTATATTTTAATACTAAAATTATACTTTTATACTAGAATTTAGCGGTTTTAGTAGATTAAATTCGGAAATTCGGATTTAACCCGAAACCGAATCAGATCGGTATTTAAAAAAGTTAAAACCGATTCGGATTAAATCGGTTTCTTTAATCCGGATTATTTTAAAATTCGACCCGATTTAGTTTTAAATCGAATTTAGAAACCCGGGCTCGATCCGCTAAAATCCGTTAAAATTTCCTTTTTTTATATTATAATACTAAAAAATCATCGTTTTTAGTATACGATTATATTAATATCTTAGATAATATTTAGATCGACGTCGATTTTTTATTACTAAATAGTATATAATAAAAAAATTAATATTTATATATCTATATAACTTTTCTAAATTATTTATTATCTTAAAATAAATCGTATCAATTTCAAATCAATGAAACTAATATATAATATCTAATTTTATAATTATTTTTCGTCTATCTATTTTCTAGACCGATACGCCTAGCAAGATTTAAGAAAACGAATCTTTTCTAAATAAAATCTATTTTAGCTATTCTATAAACTAGACGGCGAGCCGATCTACGAACGTTATACTATTTAAATTAATTAATTATATAAAAAATAAAGATAGATTATTAAAGATATAGCTAATAAAATTCGAATCGACTATTTAATACTAATCTTTTAGATCGATAATAGATATATTTAATAGGATTTAGATTATTATAAAGAGTATAAATATTAGTAACCTAGTATTTCTATATCTATTAGTATTAAAAATTAATTCTATAGCAAACTAGCTAATTCTTTCTAGTCGAAATAAAGCTATAGAATAAATATAGTCGAAATAGTAGTAGAAATTTTACTAGATAGCTATAATAATAAATAGTTAATTGAAAATTATATATTAAAATTATTTTTAATATTTTAACTATTTTATAGCTTCCGTTTTTTCTAATATATTTACTATATAAAAATATTGTAATATTATAGTTTACTAAAAAACTAGACGACGTAATTTATAATCTTTTATTTAAATAATATTTATTCTCGTAAATAACTATTAGTAGTATATAAAATAATATAAAATTTATTTTTATTATAGAAAAAAAGCTATATTAAATTTAATTCTACTTTCGATTAAATTATATAAAATTTATATCTATATAAAATCATTTTAGATCTAAATCTACTAGTTCGAACTATCGAAAATAAAAGATTTAAGAAATATTTCGTCTAAATATAAAGTTTATCGGCCGTATACGATTTATATAAATAGTTTTTAACGGTTATAATACTATCCGCGAGTAGATTAAATCTAACTTGAAATTTTTAGAATATATTTTTTTTATATTATATCAGCAAATATACAACTCGTTTATAGTATTTTAAAATAAAAAAAGCGTTCAGAATCGATTGAGCCGGTTTGAACAAGATTATTTTATTTAGTAAATAGAAAAATTAGATATATTTTAAAGACGTCTATTTTATCTATATTTAGAATTTTAAAATAAAACTTTTCAAGATTTAATACTCGTTAGTTTCCGTTTAATAACGGGAAGCCTCTAGTTTAGAAAGTAGCAACGCTAGCGTTCTATAAATAACATTTTTAATATCTATACTAAAAGTTTTCTAATATAGATATTTTATAGGATACTAGTAGCTCTATTAGATAGAAGGATTTAGAATTTTTAAAATTTTTTTTTAAAAAATTTTAAAACTCGTTTAAAGCGTTTAGGGCGCTTATAAGCGTTTATAAGCCAAAATCTTGCTTTTAGACGTTTATAAACAGAAGGCTTGCTTATAAACGCTTTTATAACGCGCTAGGCAGAATATAGGATCAGACTCGCTCACTAGTTCAAACTTATTTAATTAATTTTAAACGGGATCGACACTTTTGGTAATGTAGATATTTGATTAAATCTATTAAAAATCGTATATTTAAATAAATTCGTATATTAGATTAGTATTTAGTATTAGTTTTAAAAACGTCTAATTGGATTTATATTTTTTTCCTTTAATTATTCTAGCCGTTTATAATATTAGAAACTATTAAAACTTCTAGGATTTTTTTAGTTTAGATAAAAGTTTTTAGATACTATTTTTAATAATACCAGTTCTAATAGTACGTTAAAAGAAAACTTTAAAAAGGCTTTTATTCGGCTCGATAGCCGATAGAATTAAATTTAAAACTCTTTACTTTATCTAGTTTATAGATTATATAATTAATTTAACAGTTTAAAATTTTACTAAAACTATTAGATTATAAGTAAATAGTAAATTTTTTATCTAAATACTAAAATATATATAATTTAGAACTATTAGTACTAATCTATCTAGTTTTATTAAAAAAAAATATACGTAGATAATATAAATTTTTATTATTATTAAAACTAATATTTATTTCTTGTTTATATTATTATAGTCTATATTTTTACTTTCTTTTAACGTAAATTTCGCTTTAAAAAAATCAAGAAAAAAGTCGATATTAATTTCTAATCTAGAAATATAATTTAAAATATTCGTATTTTATAGAATTCGATATATTTTATAATTTATCAAGTATATTAATTATACTATTTCGTTAACGTATTTATAAAAAAAATATTCGTAAAATCTATAAATAGAAAAGTTTACTTTAAATGTTGATAAATAGTAATCTTTTTTTTTATAGATAATATACTAGAGAATTTCTATAAAATTACTTTATTAGTTTTAAAAACTATCGACGTTAGAATATATTTAATATTTCGATTTTATAGTATTATTTTCGATTATTTTATTAAAATAGAGAAAATAGTTCGATTATTATATTACGCTAATAAATAATTTATTATTAGAATATAATATTATCAATATAAAGTTTATAAATACTATTTACGTACTAAAAGTAAATATTAATTAATTTATAATCTTATAAAAATTTTAGATTCTATAGTAAAACTTAGCTTTTATTAAAATTAGAATATAGATAATAATAATAAAGAATTAAAAGATTTTTTAAAGTATAAAAATAGGTATCGGATCGAGTTTAAAAATTTTTTTACTAAATACTATAAAATTCCTATTAATTTATTAAAATCTAAAACTCGCCGTATAGAAGAAAATAAAATAATATTAAACCGATAATATATTAAAAATTTACTAACTAGTTTAAAATTTGATTTATAATTATATCTATTTTAAATATTATTTTATAATAACTCTAGCGTTTTCGAATAGCCATTTCCGAAGCTAATCGATATATTCGTACTAATATTACCGAAAATAATCTAAATTAGATATTTTAAAACAAATAATATTTTAAATTTTCTAAAACCAGTGTAAATAGTTCGTAATAATTTTATTAATCTAATATCTTTAGTAGAAGTAAAGTAGACTTTTAGTTTTATAAAAAGAGTTTATCGATAGAATCGAATCTAAATAATTCGAGGGTATATAGAATAGAAAATAGTAATTGAATACTATAATTATATATAGGTTTAGAAATAGAAAAATTCTAAAAGATATTATAAAATGATTAAATTAAATATTTTTTAATTTAGTATTAAATATAATAAATTTCTTTTTTATATTATTAAGATTATTATATATAATCTAAATAATATATCTACAATAATAATAATTTATTAAATTTATAGTATTCGATTATTTAATATAATTATAAATTAGATCGGATCGAATTTCTATCGGTTTTTATTTTATAATCTAATTCGACTTTCGGTTCTAATATTAGAAACCGATCTAAACCGTTTAATAGATCGGATTAAACCGATTTATTAAAATTCGAATCGTATTTTCGAAGTATCGACGGGAATTTATATCGAAGTAGCCAATTTAATTAGACGTTAATTTATCTATAATAAATTTATTTATTTTCATCAACGTCGACAGTTTATTTATAGATAAAGTATTTAATATTAACTATAATAAAATATATTTTTATTACGTTTTTAAAACGTACTATCCGATATCTTTATTTTTTTTTATTTTAATCGATCGGATAAAACTTTTAGTTATAGTAACTAGCGTATCAGTTTATAAACTTTTTATATAGTTACGCGAAATAGAAAATCTTTAATAGTTTATATAACTATTTGAATCTAGATTATATAATAAAAGTCGGTTTTATAATATTAATTAATTAATAATTTGTAGAAAAATTAATAGTAATAACGGAAATATTAGATATTAATAAATATTTATAACGTCGAAAAAGAATTAATAGATCGAAAACTACAAATAAAAAATATTTATATAATAGAACCTTCGCAATCGAATAAAGAAAAAAAGAATTATATAGAAATAATTAATTACTTCGTAAATTGTATCTAATTAATATATATCTATCTATTATAATATTTTAAAAAATTAAAACATTATAATCGATTAAATTAAAAACGTTAAAAAATTTTATATATATTGATGAATATATATATAATTCCAATATAATTTCGTTTAAAAAATTTTCAAAAAAGATTCTATCGATATAATCAAATTATTCAATTTCTTTTTATAAAAACTCTATATTAATCAACGTTATTAATAAAATAAATCTAAATATTTATTTTCTTTTAAAAAATTCCAATCTTCAATCTATTACTTTCGAATTTACTTTTAATTTCGAAAAACGTTGAATTCGATAATAGTAAATCTATTAGATAACGTAATTTTTGTCACTACGCTATTTAAATCGATTGATATAGAAATAATAATAGAAAATAAAATATTTCTAGACTATAGTAAATATCTTTTTATCGATCTATTATAATTTAATAAAACGAAAATTATTTAATAGATTTATATTATTTTATATATTTTTTTGATATCCGGTCAACCGTCGGTTCTGTAAACAATTCAGTGTTAGTACGCTAGTATTAGATATACGATATGAAAATTAATATTCCAATCCAATTATTTTAAACTAAAAAACTATATAAAATTAACTCGAATCTATTTCGTAATACGTTCGTAGTATAAATTTCAATAGTTTATTTAAAATATAACGTAATATATTTTTGGTATATATATATAATTTATAGTCGCTTTTCCGTCGTTTTTTTACTAGTACCTACTATTATATCTGACGTACGTATTTTCCGCAACAGTCCAAAATACAGGCTGATATATATAAAATTTCTACTAATTTTAAATCTTCTAATAGATTAATAAATATTATTTTCAATTAATTGAAAATTATTTAAATCTAAGTATTATTACAATTTAATTTTTAAAATAAACGAAATTTACAATCAATTATTGAAAAAAAAATATATTTAATTTTACTATAATTATATAAATTTTAGATTTTATTTATATTTAGATTTTCGTAGATTTTATTAATATTTCTATTATCGTAATTTTTTAGAAGATATATATATTTTAGTGGCAACTGTTTGTTCTATAATAATAAATCGATATTTTATCGATTTAAAATTAAAATAAACAAGATATTAATTAATAGTAAATGATATATTATTTACTAGTTCAATATAATAGAAGTTTAAATAGAAATTAATAAATGATTTAAAATAAATAACTGTTTTCTTATAATATTTCATTTAAATTAATTATAAATCAAATTGCATTCGTTATTAATTAAAAATAAATAGATAATTTTATATAACTAATAGTTAATCGAAAATTAAACCGAAGTTTATAGTAAATATTTCAATGTTAATAGATAGTTGGTGGAAAGTTTAATTTATTACAAAAATATTCAATTTATATAATTCATTTTTCTATTATTTAATTATTGATAGTATTTCTATAGATTAGATAGATAGATTAATTCTATATCACGTGACTATTTAAATCTTATCTAGTAGAACTTTGATTACTAATTCTGATTACTAAGCAGTTCAGAGTTCGAATCTCGTGAAAAGTTTTTTTTTGGAAATTTTCATCCGATTTATACATCTTCTGTAAGATATTTAGAGTACTATAATCGACGAATTAGGCTAGTTTATCACGTGATCCATAGATTCGCTTATTTCTAGACCTGATTCATTATTATAGTCAATAGAAAAACTCGTTGTTAACTCGATATTGATTGAATGTTAAATAAAAGTTAATAGATGAGTTTATATTAATATATAGTAAAATAGAACTTTTAATTCTTTCTATTATATTATTTTCGGAACATCTACAACGAATTATAACGAGTTTTCAAAAACTAGCCGTTTTAAACGAATTTAACGTAGATTTAACGTAGATAGATTGTCCTAGAACATGCGGTTGCCTCTAAGGTACGATTTTATTTTAAATACGTTGTCGAATAATAATTACATCGATTTTCTAATATAGTAAAACTAAGAAATAAATAGGAATATCTTTTAAATATAGATTATTTCTTATTGAAAAACTATTAAAATCAAGAAATTAATACGAAATATATAAATTCGATTAAATTATAATTCGGCGAATAGAAAAAAAAATAGAAATCGTGATAGCTATATTTTCGAAGAAGTTTTATAACGCGAATGTTCGTAAATATAGCGACGTTATATATAATAATAACGCTTCGAAAAACCGAATAGTCTATTCGAAACGGAATAGAGAAATTCTCGACCCGATCCGAATCGAAACGAATCGGATTCGAATCGAGATTTATTGAAAATAATAGTTTGTAGAATTAATTCTAGAAAATCTAATATAGGCGCTAACTTGGTATATATATATAAATTATAGATTTTCTTAATAATAAAATATCAAAAAAGTCTATATACGCTAATTTCGCGTCTATACTAGCGCGGGAATAAATTAATTCGTCTTTTAAACGAGATAAACCCGCGAGAAAACGTTTATATTTCAACCCGGAGATATTCTAATCCGGTTCGAATCAAGTCAGAGATTCTAGAATCCGATTCGATCCAATTCATTCCGAAGTCCACGAATAGACGTTAAATGAAAGAAAAAACTCGTTATTAAAATAAAAAATGTAATATTATTTGAAAAACTGGCTTTTTTTTAAATATTTATATAAAGAAATAATCTTCGAAAATTAAAATTAATAGAATATTTCATAATTTATTTTAAAGTTGATCGATATAATAATTTTTTTTATTTCGCTAATTAATATATAGACGTTAAAACGTCAACCGATAGTTTTATTAATTAAAATCTATAAAAAAATCTTCTTTCGTTTTATTAATTTTATATTTTATAGATTTTTATCTTTTTTAAACTCGAACTTTTATATAAAAACTAATCTATTTTATTTAATAGAATTAAAAAAATATTAATTAAAATTTTTTTTAATAATAGTATTAAATTTTATAAACCGATATTTTATATATTATTATTTGTTAAACGTTAATTTCAAAATATATATATTAAATTATATTGTTAAAATTATATTATTATAATAATATATATTTCTTTCAATAATTATATTAAAACGCTAGCCGAATTACAAATAGCGAATTATTTTAAAATAGAAAAAAAACTAAATTCGTTTATTATTATAACGACGTTAGCGATTTTATATAAAAAAAATAAAATCAATTATAAAATTTATAATATAAAATTATTGATCTAATATATAAAATAAGATTTATTAGATTTATTAAAATATAAATAGAAAAATTCAAAAGTGCTGATACAGTTTATATATAGAATAAGCGTAGGGGTATCGTAAATCGCGTAAGCTATCATTCTTGGCGTTGTAACCATTTCGCAACACCTAAAAGTGGATTTATATGACTACCTTAAAGTCCGACTGGCCCTGGCCATCGGGGCAACGTTTCTCCATGGAAGACACGTAACAACTATATCGTACGCGTCCACATCTTCCTTCAGGACTTCTTCTATGAATACGTGATACCCGAGCTTCTCATTTTCTCTACCAGAAATCTAGTCTCCTAGTCTTCTACGACGCTCGCAACCTCGTCGCCTTTGATCCTGTTCAATGAAACAAAGTTGAGTCGCATCCGGAAGCTGGGACTGCCTGCTTCTTTTGCAAATTTGCGTTCGGTTTCGTTACATGCATGCGATGTCATAGACTCCGAGTACGAACAATACACTTGCAAGTCGGGCTCCAGGCTACATTCTTGGGGGCTTCCTTCCCACTCAACTCACGACTCGTCCGCAACCACACGATGACGGCGACCACAGCGAATGGCGGTAATGATGACACGCGAATGAGGACTCAGCAAAGCCCGCTTGCGTCTAAGCGTGCAAGAGAAAGCAACACACCGGCAGAGGAGAACAGGAAAGGAAAATTCGGAGGCTTCTTTACTCTGGGCTACAAGGAAGGTTTCAATCAATGGGTATGGTATTAGCACTGATAGTCAACTCTCCGGGTGATGGTTCCTAACTTGTCAAAAGTGGGCCAACATTCCTGCTGCCGCTGCAGAGCACACCGTTCTGTCCTACATACCCTACCTTCGGAAACCCCCGACTCATACCCAAACAGGATCTGCGCCACCTTCGACGAATGCCTCAACCATGTCATTAGATCCCAGTATGGACAAAGAAGCGGCACCTGTCAAAACGAGTTCTCTTGTTGATCCCTACGGCCCCCGGCAATGGAATTCACAAATGGTCAAGCTTAGCGGCAAGAATCGTGCACTCAATGAATTTTCAGTTGAGCGGTTGGACGAAGCTCACGAACAGAATCTAGTCATGCTACATGGCTACGGCGCAGGGCTGGGGTTCTTCTACAAGAATTTTGAAGGGCTAAGTCGGGTGCCAGGCTGGACGGTATATGCGCTCGATCTCCTTGGTATGGGCCGAAGTAGCAGGCCGCCGTTTCGTGTACATGCCAAAGATCGGCAGAAAAGTATTAGTGAAGCAGAAGATTGGTTTGTTGATGCTCTAGAGGAATGGCGGGTCAAAAGAAACATTGACCGGTTCACTCTTCTCGGACACAGCCTTGGAGGCTATATGGCTGTAGCCTACGCTCTCAAATATCCGGGGCACTTGAACAAGCTCATCTTGGCGTCTCCCGTTGGCATTCCCGAAGATCCCTACGCTGTCAATGCTGCAATGCCGGATCCCTCCGATTCAACCCTCACCAACGAATTCTCCCAGGACCAGGAAGCAACCACTGAGCACTCAAATCCCAAAATCCCAGACCCGGCAAAGACAACAGGCGATAACAATAATTTTCTTAACGCACGGTCAACGGCACAGAAGCAAGACCTGAGTGGCGATGACACGACGCCCAGTGCGCCCCGGAAACCGCTTCCCAAGTGGTTAACTTACCTGTGGGATGCCAACATATCACCTTTCAGTCTTGTCAGATGGGCGGGCCCGCTTGGTCCCCGGTTCGTTTCTGGATGGACGTCAAGGAGATTCTCTCATCTGCCTCCTGACGAAGCGCAAGCGCTACACAATTACGCTTATTCGTTATTCAAACAGCGAGGCAGTGGCGAATATGCTCTCGCATACATCCTAGCACCAGGCGCCTTCGCGAGAAGCCCATTGATTAGACGGATACATGGCGTTGGAAGGCAGATGATTGCAACAAATGGTTCGGCGACCTCGAGCGTTGCACTTGCCCAGCAGAGGCGCGAGAGCGGGATCCCTGTCGTCCTGATGTATGGTGAAAACGATTGGATGGACATTGCAGGCGGTTACGCTGCAGAGCAGAAGATTAACGAGGAGAAAGAACGAGCACTCCAGTCCGCAAGTGCTGAAGAGAAAAAGAATGATAGCGGCTCTGCCAAGTGCTTGATAATCAAGAAAGCAGGCCACCACGTTTACCTCGATGGCTTTGAAGAGTTCAATGAAGTCATGAGGGAAGAGATGATGGACGTCTCGAAACGAAGATGAAATGCGTCCTTTGACATTTATGGCGTCGTAAACCATTCGGAGAGAATAGCGGCCGTCATTCACGAACGCCGCGAATCTTGCATATAAAGCGATTGCGTAATCATTCGAGTTAGCAGGGTGACATGGTCGGTAATCGAGTACGTTAGACAAGTCTAGAATTATTCCCATACTAAGCGCGATACTCCCAAGTGGAGGCTGTGCCCCATCCATATGTAGATACATCCTTTTGATGAAACGAGCCTAGATCATCCCTTTTGTGGTATCTTATGATCGTTGTTCGGTCGGTGGACTTCGTTCTCACCATCCTCTATGGAGTGAAATAACGAGCATTTCATGTTCCTTGCAGTCTGCTGCTTGATGGCAATACAAGAAGCGGTGATATGCGCTAAGACAACCACCAACGGATTGTTGTCACGGCGAGTTCAAGGTCGGTCCTTGCTTGGGTCTTGAAAAGTGTTGAGCGGGTGTGGTGCTTCCCAGGCGAGCAGAATCCGCGATACTAACATCGTTCCCGCCGTCGGGCTGGCTATTGTCGCTACTATGACTGATACTCGAAAAGCTAAGGACGTTGGCGTCGTAATCACGATCAAAGGATGGCAGCTTCGCTGTCCCTTCAGCTCGACTCCACTTCCGTTGCAAGTAGTCGGCACGGAGAAAGCCTGTACGCTGGTGAATCCGTGGTATGGTTTCCGTTGTGTCGTTTCCGATGGATTCTTCCTCCGGCGTTGCATCGCACACAGGCCATGCCTTGTGGACTCTGCACGTTCAGACTGTTGGGCGAAATTCGAGCCACCATGTCTGGTATGATCTTCGAAAGCTCTCCTCCTCTGGATAGATCGAAAGCATCTATGTGCGGCGCGTCCAGTAGCCCGTGCTCAGTGTAGGCTCCGGCTGCTACCCGTGATACCCAGCGCACTGGTCGATTTGGAAGTATGACGACTAACGAAGTACTCTTCCTGGTTCAAAGTATCTGGAGAGCGGGTATTTGGAAAGATTCTTCCGTGGTGTTGTTCTGGCATAACCGTACGGGACATGGCTGATGCAGCACCAGACGTAATAGCTCGACGATGATGGCGGAAGTGGCCGTCAGAGAAAGCGGGCAACTCAAGACGGGCGTTCATGGAAGTCCACAGGAAATCTTCACCATCTGTGTTAGGGATTCTCCACCCGCCAACGCCTTCGAAGTCCCGGTGCATGGTGCCAGCACTGTAGATACCTAAGCCGGTGCTTTCCACAGACTTGGAGCCGCTGCTCCGTCTCCTAGAGGGTGGTCCTGATGCTCGAGAGCTTTTGCCCCGGGCATTTTGTGAAGTGGATATTGATGTCTGGTGGTGTAGAAGCTGGCTCTTGATAAGAACGGCGGCCAGGTCTGCGTATACGAGCAAGACGCGAAAGAGAAGCGTCAACGAGGCGGCAACAGTGGTGAAAAAAGCGAAGAGCAAGAGAGGAACCGCGATGAGTATAAGGAGAGGATACAGTAGAACTGACACAAGAAGGGACATATTCAGCACAAACTGCTGGCTGCAAGAAGCTGCCAACAGTCATACAGCTGATATCACGCAATCCGACTGCAACCATCCCATCTGGTACTCCTCAAGGTCTGAAGAAACCGGCACAGATTCCTGCGTATCGGATCGCAAAAGAGCAGCGTAGCTTGATTGCCTCAGGCTATTTACTGTTGTCGGGGTTGTGTTGAATGATTACTGTAAACAAGATTTCAATACTGTTATTCAAGTACTTACTGATCATTTTAGGTATAACTCATATATGTGTCTATGAGTGCTCGTATCTTATATACCTAGGTCCTTACTTACTTGATTGTACCTTTCGATGACGTATGGGTGACCTACCTCGGTCTGAATGGAAGTGATTGTCACATGCTCAGAAGACTCATTAAACGTCGAAACAAGAGACGAATTCCAGCCACTAGAAGTCGTATGCCAATCAGGAGGTTTACTAAATTACGGTGGAGGCCGTGCAACGAAAAGATCTTAGGGTCTACGGGCCTGATGGCAAGTAGTTCTTCCAGAACCGACTCCAGTCTGAAAGCCCAGGATGAAACATATTGATTTCTTACTCTACATGCGGCACTGCTTCTTTTTCCGAAGTAATCGCGAGACCGAGACTCATTCAATCCTTCTTCATTTCCAGGGTAAATCTTGCTACAGGAAGACTGTGCAGAATGGCAGATCCCAAAGCGAACCAGGACGCCAGCCGGGAAGACTTCCCCTGGCAATTGGGGGTTTTCGATGCCCATTGCCACCCCACCGACACCATTGCCTCACTAGACCATATCCCCAAAATGAAGGCGAGAGCGTTGACCATCATGGCTTCCAGAGGCCAAGATCAAGATCTTGTCCGCCAGTTTGCAAGAAAATACGGCATAGAAAAGGAAAGCCTCGTAACTCTTCGTAAGCAAGAGGATGTCGAATTACCCAAACGCATCGTCCCTTCCTTCGGCTGGCATCCATGGTTTTCACATCAGATATTCGATGATACGAGCCCCGTCGCTTCAGATTTTCGGAAGCCAGATGCAATGCAGCACTACAGGTCTGTCCTTACTCCGACACCGGACGACCATGATTTCATTTCCTCCCTGCCTGAACCGAAACCGCTCTCCGAGCTTTTGGCTCACGTTCGGAGAGACCTTGAGGAGTTCCCTTACGCTCTGGTTGGGGAGATCGGGATCGATCGTTCATTCCGGCTTCCCATGCATTGGGCGTATGATGAAGAAGCGAATCGAGATGAGAGCCTGACGCCTGGTGGGAGAGAGGGCCGCCAATTATCGCCGTATCGCGTACAGATCGGTCATCAGCGAAAGATTCTGAAGACCCAGCTGAATCTCGCTGGGGAGTTGAAGCGACCTGTTTCCATCCATGGCGTAGCAGCACATGGTATCATCCATGAGACTCTTGAAGAGACGTGGAAGGGCTACGAGCGAGAGATTCCGAGCAAACGACAATCCAGACGAAGGTCCAACGCAGCTGGTGCTCCTGAAAATGGAATAACCCCAAAGCCAGATAATAGTGAAGGGATGCACGAGACTACCGGGATGAAGCCATATCCTCCACGCATCTGTCTGCATTCCTATTCGGGGCCTCCCGACGCTTTGAAACAGTACTTAGTCCCATCAATCCCGGCGACTATCTATTTTTCTTTCTCGTGTCTGGTCAATTTGTCCAGCAGAACGGACAAAGCTGTTGCCGTGATCAAAGCTGTTCCAGACAACAGAATTCTCGTTGAGAGCGACCTCCATAGTGCAGGGGATAAGATGGACCAGCTGTTGGAAGACGTTGTAAGATCGGTATGTATGATTAAAGGCTGGACGTTGACTGCGGGAGTGAATCAATTGGCTGAAAACTGGAAACGTTTCGTCTTTGGGCAACGAGGCGCGGATCAGCTCAGTCTTACGGTCGACAACCAATGACCCGACGGTGAACGCTGCCTCACACATAAGAAATACGTTGCTGCCCTTTATCAGTGTAGCAGCAGATCACGCCATGGCCAGCAGGGAAATACCTTTGACCTAAGATCAGGATGTAACTGAACATGGTGACGTTAGAGACTACCGAACAGCGAAGGAGCAGAAAATTATGACTGCTGTAGCCGTGGTCTTCTGTGTATATAGTGCGTACGGACCCATCCTCTGCTAACATGCCATCGAATCAGCTCAAAGTCCTCTCATTAGATCATCCAGCGTTACAGGTTTTCGAACGGCGTTGGAATAGCCCTCGTGGAAGCTCACGAATATCTGCCCTGCTCGTCTCTGGCCATGAGCTCGATCATTAGGGTTCGTACTTTGCCGTCGTCCATTGGCCTTCTCGAGCCCATACTCGTCGTCTTTGACGACTCTGCCGAAGAAGTCGCGTTTCGGCGCATTGATACGCCCGCTTTCCTTCCCATGATTGCTATTTGGTACATCATTTTTTGGAATACTGGCAAGTTTGTTTGATGGCACATTGCTGCCAGCGCCAGACCGAGTCTGACCCATGGTAGCCGGCTGGCCAGCGACAGACTTTTGATACTCTTGATCAAGCGCTTGGCGAATGGCATACCGAGTCGTCGATGAGGCCGGCCCACCATAGGCCGCTGTCTCGAAAGATGTAAGAGCATCTACCGGTCTGCATCGTATGATTAGCATTTCAATACTCGAAACCGGGGTTGGGAAATTTACGGTTCCATCCTATACACGTAATCTCTACCGGTTCCAGGGACCAGGTCAACTCTGCTACGCTCGAAGGTCACCCCAACATCAGGCATGACGCCGACCGCTCGCTCGATCATTCTTCTCTCTTCTCCTTTCCGAACACTTACGATACCATTTTGCTCCCCACTGCCTCCCACTATCACAGGCTTGACGTCCGGGGTCAGGATCCTGATGAGGCATGGTAGCAGTCCGGTCGTGATATCCTCAAGGGAACGGAAAGAACGCTGCAATGGTGGTGACATGTGTGACTGGAATGCTTGCAGCACAGCTTTGTTTTGTTTCTGCGTTTCTGAAGCTTCGTAATCTGCGCGAGGGCCAGTGAAAGGAATCGGCTCCTTTTCGTCATCCTCCTCCAAACGCGCCTGCTCCGTGGTCCATGAATGTTTTGGAGCCGAGGCGAAGAGAAGGTGGAACCCCAGAGCAGCTTGGGACAAGTAAGGCATCAATTCCCATTCCTGGCCAGAATATATCCTGGCAGAGAGACTGTCGTGGAATTGCAGCCAGTCGTAGGCAGCAGCAGGCTTGGTGAGAAGGGTGTCGTCTTGGAATGGCTGAGTTGCATAGCTTGTGAAGCACTCTGTGACTATACGGTCGCATTCACCGCTCGTCTCGACAAGGTCGCGCAGTCTTCCGACCGCTATGCGTTTGCCAGCCTCTGATACGCCAAAGGAGCCTCCGGTCTTTGTCGGTAAGCCTCCTTCAGTGGGAATATCACTCGACTCTTTCGGAAAGCCGGCATTGTCCTGGAAGATCCTCTCCATCACCTCTCTGGCACCACCACGACCCAAGCTGCGTGCTGCACTGCCGTTGAGGGAGAGATCCTTCAGGAGATGTTGCTGTATCCACTGTCTGGTCAATCTGAGGGATTGAGTGGCCGAAGACAGTTCATACGCCCTCAACCTGGCTGCGACCCACTCGCCCACGACAAGTAACCCTCTGATATCACCTTCACCGGTTCCGGGCATCGTTGATCGATTCTCTCTGCTGCTGCTTAACCCCCATGTAGTTTCACATAGGCGCCTGATGCCATCGCTATCGCAAGGAATACCCTCATTCTCAAAAACGAACTTAAGCCTGGCTGTTACCTTGTCCATTGGGGGTTTTCGCACGTGGATGATTTTGGCGATACCCGATGATCGAAGCGGCCGTAGTGGTGGATGATAGACATCATTGCATATTAATATCATTGGCCGCAGGAGGCGGAAGCAGTTCCCCTTCCTGTCTCTTTTCAGAAGCTTCCCATCGGAGCCTTTTCCCTGCACCTCCGAATTCTTCTTGTCCAAAGCTACCAGATCGATCAAAGCTTTGACGAATCCACCTTCCCCACCACCAGCGCCACCAGTACCGCCAACAACGCCGTCCACCTCATCTACTACCACGCAGACGGGTCGACCAGCTCTTCGGACAGTCCCGCTAGCAGTCTTTGTCTTAACACCTCTGACGTTCTCTGTCCCTACCAGATCCCGGATCTTTCCTTTGACAATATCACGGCTACGTTCATCGCTCGCATTGATTTCGACCACCTCGTAACCGGCTTGTCGTGCACACACGTGAGCAAGAGTAGTCTTTCCAAGGCCAGGAAGTCCTGCGAGTAAGAGGATCTTGCAGTTTGCTTTGTCTTCAGTCGTATCTCCAGCGGATCCGCTCTTGGAGATAGGCCTACTGCTGCCTGGGAACACGATTGGGTCCCAGTGCTTGACCCACCGGAGGACATCGCGATGGGTGCGCTCGTCCCCTACCAGGTCTGTGAAGTTCTTTGCGCGATACTTCTCAGTCCACATCATCGTGCGTTCACTTCTAGCGTCTTTCGTGGGAATGATTTGTTCAACTGATGGTTGGACTAGGTCGAAAGACTCAAGATTCTTGACTGGAGCACTCGAAGCTGCTGCCGCCTTGTCAAGCAGATCATGGATCTCGACTCCGTAGAAGCATCTCGTGGCTTTTCCGGGATCTGTTGAAGAACGTTCTTCTATCATTTGTCGAAACGAAATCTGCACAGGCGCTTGCTTTTCCTTGAGCTGGAAGCTTCGTCCAGCAGAAGACCTTGCTTGCGTCCGCTTCGCAGGGCAACTGATCGCGGCTGCCGGTGATATTGAGTGAACATATTTGACAGGACCACTTTCATCATTCATGAATTGAGCGGATATTCTTGAATCATCGTTACCGTCTTCGTCATCCACGAATGGGCCTTTGATTTGTGCCTTTGATAAGGTCGATTCTGGAAGGTCTGGTGGTTGCCAGTTAGTCCAGATGTTTCCACCATCTTGACGATTAGGATCTCGTGGCGAGAGGGGATTGCCACGTATCAACAAGCGTTTCTTGGGCACCGTCTGTTCTTCTTCCGGTATTGCTCGCTTGCGTCCAGCAAGTAGAGCGGGAGGAGAGGAGCTTGGAGGGTAAGCGATCGGTGAGGATGGCGGCAATAGCATCCTCTTAGCACACTGAATATTGACTACTTCTCTTATGTCGAAGTAAGAGGCTCAGGTTTTCTCATAGCCACATCAATTGCGACGCGTGAGTACGCGGGGGACGCGACTGCAGGGATTCGAAAGCTTGATTTCGAAGCGAATTGCACTAGCCCAAATAAGAGCTTTGCGACCAGCCACCTCATTCTTGTCATCATTCCAAGAAAGAATGCAAGAGTCTTTAACGAAGGGTCATGAGTTGCCTTCCTAGATGGGCTACCATTCATCGGACTCGTGGCATGCGTACTTTCAAGATTTCGCCTATACTAACCAAGGGCGCACTCGGATGGCAAACATCAACATCGCTGATCTTCCAGCCAAGACCTTTGCAGAGTATGCTTCTTCCTCATTTGAGGAGCATGACGCTGACATGGAGTTCTCCAGGTTGATTTGCAGCCCTATCATGGACGTATACGTGGGCGAGAGTAGGCGCCATTGGTGCTTGCATCGAGACCTTCTTGGCTACCACACACCATTTTTCCAAGGGCAATCCCACCTCGAGGGAAAACAGAAGTTCGGAAAGATTGAACTCTTGGAGGATGATCCACATGCATTTGAACTTCTTGTCAAGTGGCTCTACCAGGGAAAGATTGATGACGTGAGCGACTTGCCAATGGAAAAGAAATGGGATTATGCCGATGCTTGCCAGAAACTTTACGTTTTGTGTGACAAGATCAAGATGCCCCAACTGAAGAACATTGCCATCGATCAATTCCGTAAAGGGTGTCACGAGGCTGGATTAGTCCCCGGCCCGGAAGAGATAAAACCCATTTATGACACAACACCTCCGAGATCGCCGATCCGCAAACTGGTCAGCCAGATCGCTGCGCGGCAGATTATGGATCCCGATAGCGAAAGTGATGCGGGAACTTATAGGATGTGTTTTGAAGGCAGCGCAGATTTTGCTATTGACGTGATCGACGCCATTCGGCAAGGCAGTGGTCCGAAATTGTTCCAAGACCCGACAGAGGAGACTGGGTGTTTCTATCACGAACACGGAGCAAGTCAGCTTTGCAAAGTCGGATAGAGCTACGGAACAGCAGAGAGAGATTGTCGATCCTACAGGTCCGAATACGACTGGCTGGAAGAATGGCCCAGCCATTGCTTCTCCTCATGGTGTCGACAAGTGGCTTCCTCTGGCGGCCAGAACGAGCAACAACCCCTGCGACCGGCCTCATATTCACTTGGTATCACTGGTCAAGAGCACTACCGTTGTGGCAATGGACTCCTGCCGGTCACACACCAGCCCTAAAACGCCTAAAGTAGCCGGCAAGCACTTCACAGGCATGTGTGAAATGGTTCATCAATTGAAAAGTGTTCTATGCGTAGCGCCTGTCCATAGCAGAGCTCGAAGGGGTTGCGACTGGTCAGCGAACGGCGGCGAAATCGCGAAGAACCTTGTCGCGCTTGCGAGTATGCTGGTAAAGACTGAACACACAAGGCTTTCAAGATGGCTCAAGGCCATGGCCGAAAGAACGAAGCCAGGAGGGAGGCTGCAGCTGTTGCAAAATTCAGATGTAGACAGGACGTCTACAGCACCTGACGTGTCATGTATATCTGCCGAAAGCTGGTTCAATAGCATATTGGGAGGGTATACTACATTCGCTTGAGCAATATATGGTGTAATAGACAATAATGTCAAGAATGACGGCTCGGTAGAGTAATTTGACCTGACCAGCGAAATGTAAACTTAAGGGAAGGAGTATGGGTCTTGCTATCCGCACAGGCATCGGAGTCTGCGCGCACAGGCATTTGAGTCATAAACGGTATAGACGCCGGGACGCAGGTACTTCTTCTACAGTGACAGTACCACCGCGCGGCAAGTACCAAACACTATAACTCTATACCTCGCTGAGTTTCTCTAATTTGAGGGACTCTAGCACAATATAAACAGCTCGCGTAAACGTAATCGTCGTAGTTTATAGGACCGATGTTGTAGTTATGTAGTGTAGGGAGAAAGAAGGTAGTTAAAAATGAGGGATCTTAAGAACAATCCGGCGGTGCGGGGTCAGTGGCGCGGTACCGGCGGCGTCGTAAGGGTTACCGCAAGATTAGGCGTGAAGCCTACGCTGCATCGGGTATCGTCTCGCGTTTATGACTCAAATGCCTGTGCGCGCAGACTCCGATGCCTGTGCGGATAGCAAGACCCAAGGAGTATGTTCTTGCATCAACCCGTGGAGGGGTTTGCCCCTTGTGCCAAAAGTCGCCTTCCCCGATCTCTCGACCGCGCAGCAACGCGGAAGAGACAGGCATCTACCTACCAGTTTTATCCTTCAATATATGGGTGAAAGGGAAATTGACCGAGTCGACTTTTTCTCTCGTGGGCAGGCAGCAAAACATAATGCTCTCTCACAATGAGCGGCGTACGGCCTCCTAATGCGTCGAATCGCACCCAAGCTTTGCCATTCGGCGAGTATTGTGGCCCACCAACAGTCTTCTGGAAATTCCACTTGCGGCCCGACAACGACGATGAACCACAAGACTGGTGGTTCGCCTCAACCGCCATACCACTCTTGGCTGCCACGTTCGGTCCCCTGGCCAATGTCATGTCCATCGCCGCCTTGATCACGAGCTGGCGGAACAATTACGACGTAGACAATCCAGGTGTAGATGCACTATCAGTCGCCTTCCCCGATCCACATTGGTGTATCGCTCTCAATGCGGTGTCACTCGTCTGCGGCTTTGTTGGCAACCTCTTCTTGCTACTGAACTTCACGAAGCTTGTTCGGTATATAATAGCCCTTCCGGCAACCATCTTTCTGTGGTATCTGGCTACTGGGATTGTAAGTCTTGCGAGTCAGCTCTTGTGTCTTCTATTATGTCTGTGACAGGGAGAAAACTAGGTCTTCATTGGCAGTCAGACCTCTTTTATCAGCGTTCTATGAGTGTGGCTGATGGTCTCAATCGTCTTCAAAGTTGATTGGAATTACGACATGTATGAACATCTATGTTCCTCCGCAACGACCGGAACAGACTTACTCCCAAGGATTTTGGCATGCAGTCATTGCCGCAGTGCTGTACCTCTCGCTTTCCATGGCTCTCATGGTCAACATGCTCGGTTATTTCCTCGGTCATTATCCGCAGCATTTCGAACTCTCGGATGAGCAACGCAATCTTATCCTTCAGACTATGATGTTCTTTATCTGGCTTGCAGGGGGCGCAGGAGTGTTCGCAAGACTTGAACCTACCCTGCGCTTTGTGGATGCTCTGTACTTCTGTGATGTAAGCAAAAGTCGTCACATGCCAAGGGCGACATCTCTCTGATGTATTCGGACATAGGTTACAATATTGACCGTTGGCTTCGGCGATTTCCATCCGACGAATGATGTTTCCCGCGGAGTGGTTTTTCCGTATAGCGTCGGTGGAATCATCATCCTTGGCCTCATGGTTAGCAGCATTCGCACGTTCGCCCAAGAGATCTCCCATGACAACATCGTCAGAACACACGCCGAGAAGCGGAGAGTTCAGATAATAGACCGGTCTGTCACGTCTCCCTTTGAACTTGAGCAGAGGCGAGCGCAACACGAAGCTATCGGTCAACGCCAGATTCGTGCATCTCCCAGGATTTCTCCAGCTCATCGCTCCACTCGGAACAATTATTTGAAATCCGGTCTGAATATGATCCAGCGGGTTGGCTCGCGAAAGCCGAAGCTGCTTTTGCTACAAGAGGAGAAAGACCGGTTTGATGCCATGAGGAGTATTCAGAGGAGTACCTCGATGTTCAAGAAGTACTCTGCTCTGTCTATGTCTGTCATTGCTTGTGAGTATATTTACCCTTGTGTAGTCAATACTCTTTTCCTAGGTACGAATATGATATACGTGTCTGTCTGCATCTCAGATGTGCTGCTCATGAGCCAGTAGGATGTTGCCCGTGCTGGCACGGCTCATGTCTTCCCGAACACGCCCGAGACTGAAGCGCTGTCGCAATGCTGTTGAATTCTTTCTTGGCAGCAGCCGAGGCAGCGTTTTGCATACACACCCTCTTGAGGATTCTAAATATGCTGACCCAAGTGTAGTTGGTCTTCTCTGGTGTTTAGGCGCGATAGGCTTTTGGAAAGCCGAGCAGGAATCGCAAGGGCTGACCTACTTCCAAGCCCTCTATCTCTGCTATGTCTCACTTCTGACCATCGGCTACGGAGACCTCAGCCCGAGTAGCAATGCGGGCAAGCCGTTTTTTATCGTGTGGTCCCTTGTTGCAGTCCCCACCATGACGATACTCATCAGCGACATGGGAGATACAGTCATTGGGAGTTTCAAGCGCGGTACCTTCACCTTGGCCGATTGGACCGTCCTCCCCAAAGCTGGTCTTTGGAGGTCCTTCTTGGAGCGACACCCACGACTGTGGAGCTGGTCTCAGGACAAGACAGAAGAAGCCGAGGAAGAGAAGCGAATTGCTCGGGGTTCCCCTACAGGTCCGGTAGAGGAGAATGAACATGCTCCACCCACGCTTGAACAGATTGCCGAGCTCGATGCTCTTGACCAACACGCTTTGGCGCGACAATTAGGTCTGGCTATCCGAGAAACAGCCAATGATCTGCGGGCAGAACCTTCCATCAGATATTCCTACGAGGCATGGGCCAAATTCACACGCTTGATTCGCTTCAGTCGATTGACCAGGGCCGAGCTTGATGAGGAAGAGGAGGAGCAAGGTTTGATCGAGTGGGATTGGATTGGAGAAAACAGCCCCATGTTGGCGGAGAGCAGTGAGAGCGAGTGGCTTCTGGACCGCTTGTGCGAATCTCTGGACAGATATATGTGGAGGCAGGACCGCCATCATAAGAGAAGGGCAAGAAGTCATCCAAGACGGGAAAGCCGAACCAGTAGTAAAGCGAAAGGGTTACGGCAAGCTCCATGTTCTAGTTAAGAGCTTTTTGTCAAGCGGTCAAACAGCCAGCAGGGCCACATTGCGAACCTAGTTTATCAAGGAACGGACACTAGGCGTTCCTTCCAAAGGTCACGAAAGGCAACGACTACGGTCTCTGAGTGACACATACGACTGTTAAAACATGCATAACAGAGGCTCGCCATAACGAACCCTAATGGCAATCTGTAACTGGATGTTTCGATTTTGACCGCCGTGGGTCCTGAATGAAGCTTTACACATATCGCTACCGAATTGATTCACAAAACTACTGTTTGCAAGAACGGCGTGTCATAATCCGACATTTATAATGGGCGGCTTCATAACCTGAGCTTCTCCTATCTCATCGAGGTAGCATGGTTGAGTCTACAAGTTCCTTCAAAGGCCGCGGCTCGCAGCCACGACCAAACGATTATATATACTCATGCTGGATAATTCTGGTAGTTCACCGTACCAAGTTTTTCGGTAATGCGCTCGACCCCTGCTCCGCCCTCGTGAGCAGATGTGACCTGATCAGCTCCAGGCCGAGGGCCTTTGGAATCTTCCGAGTGCCAAAAAGCCAATATATCCGGGTCAGTAGGCGTATGGTCGGAGGCTGAGCCGTCACCACCGTCGGTATACTTTATCTAACGGGCAGCAGGTACACGTATACTGGTGTCTACGAACCTCCATTATTTGTCGTTTAAAACGAATCACATAGACAATAGCCCTTGGTCCGTTGAGTATACGCCTATCATTCGAACACCAGTTATACAGCAAGGTTCAAACAATCGCGAGAGCGACATCCCACATCAAGGTACCGATGGGCATATGTGCACATATGCGTGCCACCTTAGTCGATGCCTTGTGTGAACATCCAACTGCATGGTGGGATACTGCAATCAATGAAGCAGTGCAGTTTCTAGGTCATTAAAACGGCTGCTGATCAATTGCGTATATGATTCCCTTTGGACTAATAGCATGGTCTTAACGATCATGAGATCGAAATTCCACGTCGGGGTACCGACTGTCGAACGCGCCTCGCTGCGATTGACCGTCAACACAACGGGCATGCCTTGCTACAGCTTGAAGAACTGGCAAGCCAGGAGCAGAGCAACTTGCCATTCCATGTACCGTCGTACCTTTCTCTAGCCTCTTCGATGCTACCAGGTGCTCGGTGCTGTCCGATTGTGCACGATGGTACCAGGAACTGCCGATCTCCTTTTCTTTCTCTGCCAGAAATATAGGAATGCAGTGGAAGTCTATTAACCCTTTGTAACTAAATTACAAGGTATCTAGTCGACTTCAAACTCTTTATAAACACCCAGCTCCTTGTACGTTGGAATAGAGGTTCGTAGCCAGCACCGTTTACAGGTGATTGCTTTTGCTGGCCATGTAGACTCTCGGTCTTCCCCTCCCCCACCCATTACTGACCATGGCAGCCGAGAATGCGGTCCTCACGTTCGTGATAGCGAGTACAATGAAGATGAGGTCGAGTACGAGCTGGTGCATTTTCTCTAGAGGAGCTCTCAAGCCAATGGGCTGACTCCAGAATTCATTCGTTTCTGATGACAATGAGATATGGAAACGCTAGTGGAGAAGGCGACAACCAGGTAGAGGGAGTGATGTGTAAGAAAGACGGAGGCAGAGGGAAGAAGAGATTATTCTACACCTTTCAGGGGGCGCTAGTGATGCTAATGCATGTAGGCCGAATCAAGAACTATTCACTCTGGTTGGTAAGTACTATGATGTGATGATACCTCGGGGTTATTACCCCCTCGTACCGGTAGTTGCCTTCGCTGGCCATGAACTTTCCTCCTCTCCCGTATCATCATGGCTCCCTCATCCAGAGCGAAGACAAGCCATGAGAAAAACTTGGCTGGAGGCTTACAGGTAACTTACGCTCCTCCTCAAATTGACTGAACAGCCAGTGCAGACACTCGCGACCATGGAATCTTTCATCGAGGGGCCGAATGCCGTACAGCCCTCATAATGTAGCCTATCCATGCCCAAAAGCTCCTAATCCAAAGACCATGGCATACTGTAAGACGGGATACCGCCTCGTCTATCCCCTTATTCGATTCAAATCAAGTCGATCTCCTTTTCATTGTCTTCTTCCATCTCGTTTTGCAAGCATACCTTAAGACGAAGAGACGCATTTCTCAATGCCAGCAGGCATCATATTATCTATCTACTTCCAAACCATTGAGGAACACTTGGCTGCCTATCGAAATAGGGGTTCGGTAGCCCGTATCGCGTACAGGTGGTTCCTTTCGCTGGCCATAGTACTTTCCACTCCCTTCATTTCATTGTTACTTCGGCTGCTCATGTATATAAGACAGATGGAAAATAGAGGAAGAAGCGCTTGTTGACGCCAATGCATGTGCATTTATCCAGGATTCACACGGTAAGGTGAAGGTGGGAACAATGTATATGCAGGGCTCGTATATGACCTTTATTACAAAAGGGACTTGTACTCTAAGGCAACTTGTACTCTAAAAGGACTTATTTATCTAAAATGACTTTACCTTAGGAATTATCAGCTTCCCGTATAAAACAGGGGTTCGTAGCCAGCACGGCGTACAGGCGGTTCCTTTCGCTGGCCATATGTACTCCACCATGCCTCGATGGCATGTCAGGTGGATGTACTTAGCTTGACACACTTAACACGAAGGTCAAGAACCATGCGAACGATACCACCAACAGGAGCCAGGCGAGTCCCACCTGCTAGAAAGAGGAAGAAAATAGAAAGAAGAGAAAATCACATAGCTGTAGAATCGGCTACTGCACGCTAATGCATGGTGAAGTGAGGTGAAGTAAGGTAAAGTGAGGTAAAGTGAGGTAAAGTGAGGTAAAGTGAGGTAAAGTGAGGTAAAGTGAGGTAAAGTGAGGTAAAGTGAGGCGAATATAAGGAACCCTCGGGTATATGTTACCAGGAACCTAGAGATATTGAACTGCTAAGTTCATCGTTGGATATAATACAAAAACCTAATCCCCAAGATTATAGCAGTATTAAACGCCCTTTCCATCCTTGTGAATCATCATCAAGACCTGCACCGTTCATTGGCCAAGCTTTTATATCTTGCTAGTAAATCCGTCCTCTCTATCCCCTTCCTCTGATGTCGAAAAGCAAAATGCACCGCAACAGCATTCAAGTCCACAACCGCCGCTCTCCCTAGTTTCGCTGGCAGGTCGACAGTAAAATAGCGTTCGTCATCCGGCGGAACAGGAAAATTATCCACAATATCATCACCCCAGACGGCAATGAGATTGATCTGGATGCGTGTACCTTGCATGTGCCACAACTTGCTGTAGTTGTTCGTTCCATCTCCGATCTTTGACATGCTGTATCGCCACAGTTGCCCGCGCTCGAAATTCTGCAGGAAAGAATAATGTTCTTGGGCTGCTATTGCCCAGTTGCGGAGACCTTCGGTGCTGGATTCGTATTGAAGTAGGCTAACTGGTGTGCCTTTAAGAGAGGTGCTGAAGGGTGCCGGGACGGGAAGCCAGCGCTGGTGGCGGTTTGAGGGGGGATGAGGGTGGGACGGGAAGGCGAAAGTGGAGGGGTCACCGTCCCACAAGGGGAGAAGGGATGGACGCCAGTCAATGTTGTCCTTGCTGGCATCGGGCGCCGGTGGTGAGGAGATTTCGGGTAGGTAGGGATGGATGGCGCCGAGATGGGAGTGCAGCCATGCCAGCCGTGGTGAGTTGATGGTGTTCGAGGAGATAAGGAGGTGCTCCTACGGCGGTAAAAAGTCAGCCGTTGTATCCCATGCATGGGTAGGGCTCCCCAAGGGGCAAAGAGACGTGCCGGATGAGCCACTTTCGTAGCGATCAAAGAAGCAATGGCGCTTTCCTCGATGAACATAAGATCATCGTCGATCTTGATGTACATCGTCCCTCTCTCTGCAACCTCCCAAGCCTGGCCGTAGGTACTCCCATTGGTCACGTTGCGCCGGGAGTATCCAGTGGTTGATCCGACAAGGTGATCGAGATACAAGAGATCGCCGACATCATCCGTTCGAGCGAGGAAAATGACTTCGTCCAGGAGACCTCCATTCCGTTTGAGATTTTGCTGGGAGAATTCGATGTCAGAAATGCGCCTTCAGATCAAGATGGAAGATACAAACCTGGAGGTAGCACTGCAGGATCTCAACTCTCGAACGACGACCATAGAAGATAAGTCCTACTGTGCGAAAATCCTTTGGAATTACACGCGTCGGAGCAGCCGGCCGCTGAAGGTGATCTAAGGGGGGATTGTGCAGCACACAAATGGTCGTGACGGTTACAACGATCAACGCAACTACCAGAACTCTCAGTGCTCCTTTGAGAAAACGCTGACGGGGAGTGGGTTGGTCTGCAAGGGGGATATAAGGAATGTTGGAATATCGTGGCAGTAACCGCGGGGTTGCGCAAGAAAAGATCATGATTGAAATGGAGAAAGCGCGAGATACCTGAATCGGGAAGAGATGCGCAACATTGGTTGATTAGAAGAAGACACAGAAGAAGACACTTGTGTGGATTTCCGTTTGAGCATTTCCGCAACTGGCAGTGCGCAGAACCCGTCTACCATTGTGCCATGCAGTCTGAAGGCGATCAATGCTGCCTTGCTGCGCAATGTGAATGAGCATGTGAAACCAGTGCGCAGTTTCGAGGAGTTTAAGGCAACCGTGAGGGGAATACATTGCTTCATGGTAAAATCCCGCAAAGCTTCACGTGCCGACGGAAGAGTAGAGTCGTGGCGACATTTGCTTTCCAGCCGGAATATGGATCATGTGTAAGAGGAAAGGAAAGCCAGATCAGGCTTGATAAATGCTGTACTGCGTGGAGCTCTGCGGAAAAGGTTGTGCGTAACACTGCCTAAGAATAGTAACGGTCCTTGCCAAGGCTGGATATCCAAGTAAGTACCAAAGTACCACGGATGACTGCTCGACCCAGGATTACTCCTGTTGAATCAACCTGGTACAAACGCGCAAATCGACTGGTTGACATGCCGCCTTCGTACAACATACATTGTCGGCCTGCCGCATTGCCCCTGCATAAGTTGCCGTGACGTTGCGCTTCTCCTGCGTGGCGGAGCAAACCGCAGCTCATCCCAGAGTCGCACGCACTTGCGTTGTCTGTCAGATCAAGACACTTCAAGCCAATGCCTCAGCAGAGCGTCCGATTACTCAAACAGATGTACAGCACTCGATTGTCTCGCTGATTGACGTATTGAATGCCCTGTTCATCTATCGAACGAACAGCAGCACGAAGAGATTTACAGCATCAAACGCGATGAAGGAGGGAGCGCTGACACAACGCGCCCATGTGTAAGGCACGGCGGCACGTCCACGATGAAGAAGAAGGAGAGGAAATGGAGGAAGTGGAAATATTCTCCAAGATTGAAAGGACAGTGGGCTGTCGGACTTCATCGAGGAACGGCATCGATCCATGGGCGTTATTCGTTGCCTCGCCTTCTCGCCCATCAACGGGCCGTACATCACATTTGGCTTCCAGCACAAACCATGTGATCCGTCAAACCATGTGTTTCGGCTGGACGTATTGTTCGACCCGATGCGTTACGACAATGTCATCCTGCCCTCCGCTACCTTCTTTCGTGTCGTGCTGCCTCGATCGATAATCGGACGACACAGTCGTGGTCGTCTAGGAATCAGGATGTGATCTCAGGTCGGTTTCAGATAGATCGTGCACGACATAATTGTCTTTGCCATCTGTGGTGAGATCACGGAAATCCAGCTCGAGCACACTGCCTGTCCCATAGAATTGACTTGATGCCCCGTAGCTCCTTAGTCTACCCATCCGACTGGCCATCCCCTTCGTCGTGCCTGGGGTTGTGCCTCCGTTTGAAGCGATGGAGCCCGTCGCACCATGCGTACGCACCATATCCCCACCAAGACCGAAGCTGGTGTGGAACTTATGTACCAGAGGCTTCAAGCACATGAGAGTGGGGACGGCAATGGAGAAGGTGAGCTCGACTTCTTGCCAAACGAAGACTGTTTTGGACATTAACGCGGTATCTGCGGTTGACTTGAGGAGGTAGACGTAACGATTGCGGATGAGGGTGAAGGCGAGGACGGGCGTCCGGATGTAGAACGCGGTGATGATACCGACCTTCCTCTTGCTGGGCATTTGTAGACTCCAGATGAGACCGATTGGCACGGCAAGCATGAGGAATTCTGTAATAGCGTCGAAAGCGGAAACGATTTGACCACCGAAGGTACTGGACAGATTCGTCAGTCAAATGCCGCCGTATTGTTCTGCCCGGGAGGCCAGGCATTGGACACCTTGATGGACATTCAAGTGGATGCCAGGCCAACTCAGGGGTAGGAGGCCACTTACCGGGTTCGGGCAGTAGTTGACATGCTTGGGAAAGTCCAAGTAATATATGGCGCTCACGACTCGGCAACTCACGACCAGGGTCAAGAGTGAACCCAAGCCAAGGACGGCAACAACGACAAGGAGAGATTGGATCTCTTTCTTATGTCGGCCTGGTTGGGGCGAAACGTGACATGAAAACAAGAGCAGCCTCGGCTAGGTTTGCCTATAGAGAGAGGTAAGCTTTATAATCAAGGGGGAGACAAATGTAGCTCTTCAATCCTTATGCTTATCCTCTTGCCTGGCAGAGGTAGCATCCCAAACATGTATTGATCCACATATGATCTACTCTGCCAGAGCGAAGAAAGTGCAAAACTATGTTAAGAGGTCGGGGCTGCTCTTACCTTATTCAACGCCAGCAGGTCGGGGCTTTCCCGCAGGACATCGATAGACAGCTACATAACCTGCAGCAAATTGGCCGACGACGACAACCCAACCAACCGAATCAGTGATTATGCCCGCTAATGTAGCAATCGATCTTCGCAAGTCAGCAATCTCGACGCGGTCAGTAGCAAGGACAAGTCCACTGGACGTACGGTTGCACCCAAAGCCACCCAGCCATCCAGACCGTAATTAAAGGTTGCGTCGGATGTATAATCTCAGGAACGCAACACAAAGAGTATAGCACAGGCACGAGGATATAGCCACTTTCAGGGCGTACTACTCGTCTGGTGGCAAGGTCGTGTACAGGTGGTACATTCATGCCACTGGGCAGCGGAATCTCCACAGTGTCAGACATGATGAGGTCTGCAGCTGCTGTTCGACCACTGGCTAAGTTAGAATCCAAAGCGACAGCGAAGCTGCTGTCCTTATCTCATGGTGGAACTTTGAGCTTCCCGGCCCGCTAAGACAATTGTAACAGTGCCCTCCCCGCAGGGATGAGAAGGCAAGATGGTCGGGTATGGTATTATGGGATTTGGAGATGATATCTGGGCGAGCATGTGGCAGCTGCAGGTCCCAGATCAAGCTCTACAACGCCATCGGTAGGGAGCCGGCCCACGAAAGCCCCCCGATGCCCAGTATCCCCATTGGTGAAAGCAGCAAAGCCGAGACCATATGGTTGAAAATAAGCCTTCATCTCCTAATAGACTAAGATAGCCTGGACGGTCCGTGCGGTAGAGGCCCGTGGAAAACGTGCTGGTGATCCTTGCGGCCTGCCAAGCTAGCTCCGACGAGATAAGGGGGCCAACAAATTGGTAATGGTAGTGGTAAGTATGTGACTGGCTATTGAAGTCTTGTCGGCAGCGAACGGTGGTGCTGGCCGGATTATACTTGTCACAGTCCAATACCCTTGTTGTCCATAACTGTCACGGTGAATCACATAACAGACGCGAGAGCAAGAGAGAAGTAGCACGGGGTCGTCCATCCCCTTTTGGATATAGTCCACCTCAGGATTTAACCGGCGATAGAAGCTTGTCATGACGGCAATTGGACGAATACTCCTCCGTAGTACGGGTCCAGACGGGAAGCATGCCGTGTGGCGCTGGCTTCGACTTGACCCCCAATATCAAGTGCTCACCGAACCGAACTGTGGGGGTAATGGTTGAGTTCTTGACAACCAGACGACGTGCAGGACCAAGTGGGTGGGTCCATGCAATAGGAGCATCGTCTTCAACGCCCACGCAGGCAATCTGGACTACGGTACCCGCTTGAGCAACGTCAAGTCAACGAGACCGATACTTCATCCCCAGTCCTACATGAACGACTCCTTCGCTTGAGCCTAACGCAATGCACCATCATTTTCATGGAAACTCAATTCCTCGTGCGCTTCGTTGGCTGCAGTAACTGGACTCTCGACAATCCCTCGTTCTCCACCACCGACGACTCTGCCCGTATGCCTCCGTTCAAGAGAGGCTGGCACCATCTGCTTTTCCCCTAGAGAAAACGTCCTCCCTGAGGAAGGACGCGGACACCTCCCCACCCCTTCTTCCACTTCGCGTCTTTCTTCTCTCCTTTCCTTTCTCTTGCCTCTTGCTTTGCCACAGTGGAAATGGGCAAGATGGACTCAATGGATGCGAAGCATGCCAATATCGACACGAGACCTGTCGACTCGCCCGACTTTCAGTACGAGGATGGCGATATTCAAGCACAGAAGGGGAGCACCCTAGGCGACTTTTTAGACATGTCTCGCATGGGCAAGAAACAAGAGCTTCCGGTATCCCTTTTCCATGATCAATCTCGGCCCTGACCCGCAAGTTGATTCTCGGACCAGCGCAATTTCCGTTTCTGTCCATCGTTGGCTTCATCATGATCCTCCAGTCCTCATGGGAAAGTACCTTGCTGTAAGTGACAAATGGATTGAAAGGTCCAGTCGAAGGAAGACTGACTGAGATCTCAGCGCTGCAGACTACGGCTTGACCAACGGAGGCACCGGAGGTGTCATCTGGGTCACCGTCGGAGTCTTTCTCGGTGCCTTCTGTATGATTGCTTCGATAGGGGAGATGGCTTCAATGGCCCCGAATGCAGGTGGTCAATGTGGGCATCCCTTTTCTTATACCCATCCGTTCCAATCGAGTTGCAGATTGATACCTTGTGATATTAATCTTTGAGCCATTGCAGTCCGAGGCTATACATTCGTTCGACTGACTGCAAACACACAGATCACTGGGTCTCCGAATTCGCGCCCAAAAGCGTGGAGAAACCGCTCAGCTACATTGTGGGATGGCTCGCCCTCCTTGGATGGGTGACGGGGTGTCCGTCAGCTGCCTAATTGACTTCGACGCTTGTGCAAGGCCTGATCCTGTTGAAAGACGAGAATACCAACGTCGTCCAGCTCTGGCAAACCACTCTCTTCATCAGGATCTTCTTGATCGTTGACGTGGCTGTAACCTCTTCCTCGCTGGGAAGCTACCCTTGGCTGAAGGAATTTTCCTTGTCGTCCACATCTTTGGCTACTTCGCTTTCCTGATCGTCCTGTGGACTATGAGCGAAGTCAGGTCTTTAGCACCTTCAGCGACAGTGGAGGATATGGTAGCACCGGTCTCTTCTGCTTGGTCGGCATCACCACTCCGCTGTGGTGTTTCCTCGGACCGGATGCCGGCGCCCACATGTCCGAAGAGTAGAAAGACGCCGGTCGAGTCTTACCATCAGCTATGGTGTGGGCGACCTTCTTCAACGGTTTGCTCGGCTTGACCATGATCATCACCCTGTGCTTCTGCATCGGTGACATTGATGGTGTCCTCAACTCCTCAACCGGTATTCCCCATCATCCAAGTCCTTTACAACTCCACCGGCTCATATACCGCAACCGTCGCGATGACCGCCGCCCTAATCGTGCTCTCCATGGTCGGCACCATCACCGTCATCGCAGCCACATCCCGCCAAATGTGGGCTTTCGGCCGCGACAAGTGCCTCCCTTCCTCCTATTCTGAATACGCAAGTAGTCCATTTCCTCGACATCGCTCACTTCCCTTGCTACACAAATCCACTAACAATAAGAAATCCAGGTCCGCCCCAGCATGGATATCCCCTCAACGCAATCCTCACCGCCCTCCTCGTCTCCCTCTTGATTACCTACCTCAACTTCTGCTCCGACGTCGCCCTCAACGCCATTATTTCTCTCTCCAACGCCGCCCTCATCTTCTCCTACATGGCCTCCATCGGCTGCATCCGTCTCAAACGTTTCCGCAACGAACCCCTCCTCCCGCGGCGCTGGTCCCTCGGCAAATGGGGCGCCCCTATCAACGATGCCGCCATGTGTTTCTGGCCGTGGGCTTCGTGGTGAGTTTCTTCCCCATCACGCCCATGCCCGCGCCCGTCGATATGAACTGGGCGATTGTGATCTTTCTGTTTGTGATTGCGGTGGCAGTGGTCAACTATGTGGTTAGTGCGAGGTGGCATATTGTCGCGCCGGTGGCATTGGTGAAGGGGCAGTAGTCGAGCCCACCTGTGAATTGGGGTGATGATGGATGGAGGGATGGATAATGCATGAGGAGTGTGATGCTGGAGGAGAAAGGTCGGTAACGAAGAAGAGGTATGGTCAGACAGAGACGTATATAGTCCGCACATGTTACTTGCTGGGGGTCTAGACACTGCAAGCGGTTTCATTCCGCAGCCTGTCTCGAATGAACATCCCGTCAGGGAATACGCAAGGGTCATCACTCATCTCTCATTCATCATTCTATCTAATGCTAGCTCATGCTAATCGTCACGCTCGAGTGCTCGGTGCCAGTGCCCGGTGTCAGTGCTCGCGCAAAACCGCCAAGTGAGTGAAAAGAGGGGAAAGAGAGACAGAAGACGAAACCCCTCCAGATGCAATCCGTCTAGGATATTGCCACGGGATAGACAAAGAAGAACCCCTTTATCAAACCCCTCCCGGATCGGCCCTCAAGAATATTGAAAAGAATCGAAACATCATCGATCGACCCTTGTGGCTACCATTGGCTGACCTGCTAACAGTAGCAGCTGCTCTTGATCGACAGCCAATCGATATATTGAGAGTTGAAGAGAATAGAAACAATTGCCAAAAGATATGAATGCTGTAGTCGAATGTGCAGGACGTTAACCGCAATGGCCATGCTTGCAAGACGCTCTCCAGGTGGGTTCGCCGGCCGTATGATAAGATATCGATGGTCAGGATCATCCCATCAACGACCAGATCTAGTGGATGAGGCGAAGGACTGTGAGAATATTCTGAACCGATTGGTAATGTTTGACGAGGGTCTTCTCAGTAACGGTCTCTGTCCCGGTCCCGGTCCCTATCCCGGGTGCCACGATTCAAATCCGGTTCGCTGCGGTACCTCCCATCGCCATTTCGACCGCTGCCATAGTTGCTACTATCGCCGTACTTGTTTGCCTTCTTCATGCGTTTCTCGTGACGTCTCTCACGCTCGCTCTTTACGTTGGCGACTTCCTGCCGACTCTCTTTTACTCCTTGCCATTCGCTGTAGGCACCTTTAATACCCAGAGCGGCAATCCCGATGGCGGCGGCATCCTGCAGGTGGGCTTTACGCCTCAACTTGGCAGCTTCTTCAGGCGACATTTCCCCACTGGCAACTTCCGCGTGACGTTTGTCACGGGCTTCCATGGACGAATACAGGCCGTGGGCAGCATGGATGGTGGCGACGGCGGCCTAAATCCAACCATTAGCAAACGGATTCCCCAAGGTCAAAGCTTTAAGAAAGGCCCACCAGTGAAGCCGTGATTATTTCTTTCCCTTTCATCTTCTTGATACGGCGCTCATCCTCGGACGAAGAGCCGACGTCAGAGGAGCTGCTCGATGATTCGGAGGAAGATTTGCGCTTTTCGCCACGAGCGTTTTGGTAATCGCCATTGCGTGACTTGGTGACGGCACTCTGATTGTCACCGTGAGTACTGCGTCTGGCGACGGCTCCGGCGTTGTAGCCATCCGGTTGATAAGGCTGGCGTTCGTTGTAGCCAAGGTATCCAGCAGGTACCTGCTGCTTAGAGCCGCCGTAGCCTCGATCCCGGTCGTCTCGGCGGTATGAACGATCACGGTCGCTTCCGCGACGATCTTTGTCCTTTCCATGCTCTGCACCCAGGACACCACCGAGGCCTAAGGCCGCGAGAGCCTGTTCGCCGAGGGATTTGCGGTGTTTGTAGGCTCGGCGGGGGGAGATGGAGGATCCGGAGGAGTCTGAGGAATAGCTCCGACGGGAGTCTGACAGCAGGATCAGTACTTGGATCTGATCAGATGGTGTTTGCTCTTGGCCTGCCTCGTCTGCTCCGGTCATCTCTCAGACCACGTCCGCCATAGCCATCACGACCGGCGGACTTGGCACGGCCGCCGTCTCTCCGCTCGTAGGTTTCTTCGTAATAGTCGGGGTCCCTACGTGAACGATCTCTCGGATCGGGGTCTCGGGGTCGCTGGTGGCTGTCGTCGTCGTCGTCGTACCTATCGTCATAGGGACGGCTGGGGCGGCCGGTTCGACGTTCCTTCCATTTCTGGGGCAGCTCTCTGGCCTTTGCAAGGGCAGGATCGGTGACCTTGTCGTAGTTGTTGATGACCGGGGTGGCAGCTGATGACCCAGGTCAGCTCACTTCAGTAGTGATTGTGAATGCGACAGGATGCAAGATTGTCTGAAGAGGGAATTGGAAGAGACAGAACCTTCCAGAACGAGCTCGGCGACTTCTGCCATGGTTGGTGGAGTGTTTGCAGTGAAGCTGATGGGAGATCAAACAAGGCACAGGGGAACAGCACCTTTGAGACCCAAGGATATGAATGGGGCAGCCATGATTATTTGGAATTTGTGGGCGGTCCTCTGTAAGGCAGTCTTTTACTGTAGATCGCCGCGGCTGGCAGTCGGGGAGGACGAGGAAGGGACGCTAGAGTCCAGAGAAAGCTACCTTAAGCGTGTGGCGGTACAGATCTCGACTGAAATGGAGATGGCAAATCAACGAGCTGCCATTGTTGATCTTGATGGAAGAAACGGGAGAGACAGTCAGTCGGGTCGTTGAGAAGAATGCTGTGGTGATGATGACGATTCCTCGGGAGTGAGTGGATGAGCGGATGATGCTGTGCTCGGATAATGGGAATTGAAGAAGACTGAGTAGTGGATGCGTTGGCGGTGTGGCAGCACTCAAAGAACCATTATTATCATTCTCGTCGACGTAAGCGTGCATGGCCGTCTTCCCGCCCCGTCTCCAGTTCCCTTGGGCGGGGAAACGGTATGCTACATATATAGACTGCTTCGAACCGGTCACAGGGCAATTCTTTAGTGCTGCATGAAACCAATAATATGCCATTATTATTATTATTGAACCTGTCTCATCCTCCTAGTTCGTTTGGAATGGTCCGGTCCGCGGTCTAGACTCATAGAGCAGTAAGGTACTCACGGCTTTTAATCGAGTATCATCCCTTCTTCTTTGGTTGTATGATTTGCAGACCATTTGCCATGGTGCCTGCCATGACTGATATGTCTTCCAGTACGTACAAACCCTACATGTTTGACCTCTCGTTCGCCCTTCCGTCCCCTTCCCTCAATCCTGCTGCATATATGCTCCCAGCTTTGATGTAGCCTTCCGACACTGTCCCCCATCCGGAATCCACCACATCGAACTTCATCTCGTACGAGTATCCCTGTACATACGCAATGTTCAGCAGCCCCTCCAGCGTCGAGTTCATGATCCCCCACGTCAAGTGTTGCTCGCGCCCTCCGTCTCCCGGCAAGCTGTTTGACCACATGGAGATATAGCATCCGTATCGGAAGTCTTCCGTATACGGCTCTTGTTTCGCTGGCAGCCAGCCGTCGCCGATCGTGTACATCACTCCTTCGACCCCATACTGCGTCCGCCGGAGCGTCCACCCGATCGCCTCGGCGTTGATTGCGTGTCCTTGCAAATGCGCCCGCACGATCGTTCTGGTCCCGGTGACATGGCGTACAATCGGGTATGGAGGTATCGGCGCGCCTTGCCCTCTCGCCGGCCGAGAGAGAGCTTGCAGGCTGGGCGGCGGCGTGGACGGAGGAGATCCGTTGATCTGGGACAACGCTTCGCCTGGGACAGTTGTCTCATCCTCCAATCCGCTGGAAAGAACGTCAGCCTGCCACCGTTGGGGGTCAGGGTCTATACTTCGGAGGAAGTGCTGAGGGATGACCGAGACAGCCGAGAAGCACCCAAGCCCAAATATATCTGAAGGAAGGATGTAGCATATCGTGAAATATCCAATGATTACGAGATTTGTAACGAATTCTGCATGCTATTGTACATTTTCCCTGCTCTCCCAGTTTGACCCGCGATGCGACATCCGCCAAGCGGTCTCATTGCTTCCTCCAAACGCGCATCCGCCTGCCGTACGTAAGGCTTCAATCTGCACGCATTATTGGCACATGGATACCGAAAAGGCCGGAGAGGTCATTGTGTCTGTCCACTTCGGAGAGATTGACTTGATACGTCGCGTGGTCCCATCATACGGTCTGCCTGCCTCACGAACGGCTTCCATCTCGACTCGAAACGACGTAGGGGCTACGGGTCAGGCACCTCGTCAGCTGTGTAGACGTATGATGGCACGGGTGATACTGTCGCATTTTCGCCTTTGGTAATCTCCGACCGATTGTAAAACTCGTCAAATCCGATCACCAAGAGGTATGGGGTGGGGTCCAGTGCAGACATGCCAGGTACACCGAAACGCTCTGACGGAATAAACGGTCGCGGTAAGGGCCGGTAGGAATACTAATCTGAAACTGCAGTCTAATATGCCCGCTCGATTACATGACATAGATCGATAGGACGATTGACGCAAGCGAGCAAACCCATTGGATGACCTTGCCTTCTTAGCGGCATTTGACCCTGGCTCCACGCTATGCCTCGTTGATATTAGGATGGCGCCGCACGGTCGGTTCCATACGGGGGCAGGGTCGGTCTGCCAAGGATACAGGATTGATAGGATCCAGCCCCATTCGCGGGTCCAGGCGCTTATTGGCCGGATACAGCACACATTTGAGTGGTTTAACCTGGGGGTTTATACAGAACAGCGAGCTTTTATTCTATTTCCTGGAAGCATGCTCGTAGAAAGCACGGTCAATCTGCTCGAGACCTAGGGCCAAGCTCCGCATTCACCATCAATTCCCGAGTTATGCCATCCACTGCCGGACTGAGCTCCGTGAACCCCGGAGTCGAATGCCCGTGTTTACACTCTCAAGCGTGCAATGACCGTCAGATTCGTTCTCTCGTCTTACCATGGATAAATCATTGAAGGGTGAATCAATGCTGTATATGAAGCAGCTGCTGGCTTTTGAGGAGGTCAGCTTCGCCTATCAAACCACCAAAGTACGTCCTATTCCATAGCACCTCCCATTCGACCTTTGCAAGACCGTGGCCATATCGAAGGGAAGCATCCATTCCGAGAGGACGCTGGCTGATAGGATTCGCACATAGAACCATCATGCAACTCCTCGCACTTTTTCCAACCTTTCTCCTCGCCTTCCTTGCCTGCGGCTATGATTTGAACCGGTCCATTGGCGAGTTGAACATGACCGCGACCGATATCCTCGTATGTCCAAATCAACCAAATGCTATCGACATACTTTGCGGCGGCGAACTCAGCAGCGACAAACATGGGCCAATGAGGATGTGTTTTCCTCGAGATTCGGCTTGCGACCTCAACAGTGACGACATGTTCGAGGCCTGTAAATGGTGCCACTGTAGACATGGGCAGTTTGTTTGTGATCATCACGCCACGGTACCAGGCGGAGAATGGGCAATAAATTATGCCCGGAACGTTGGATGCAACTGCAATGGCTGATGGGAAGGAGAACATAGTGGGATTTCTGGGTTATCAATTACATTCGTTCAATCGACCGAGCCTTGTACCAGTAATAACAATCTGGCAGTTTCAAGAATGCTCTTTCCACTTACTTTACTTCCTGTTTGTAACCTCCTTGATGGCGATGTTCGAATATCGAGGTCAGCGGTATGACGTCGAGGTCGAGGAACTTGATCATACCCACCACTGCTGCACCAGATCCAGTCGTAATGATATTCCGATAGCATCTACACCCAACGAATAAATATCAGTGTTCAACAGAACGCTTGCTACTTACGATGACCATGTCCAAAGATGCTCTGACACCCTTGAAAGAGCTTCGTGTTTCGTCGCATCAGATTCCGTCCCTCGGTCGGATCCCCAATACTTCGATTCAGGAAAAGCCCCTTCTCGTCTACCACTCTGCTTTCCCTGCGGGTACGTCTGCCTCCACGATTGAATCTCACCTGACGACCGTCGGGGTGGTGGATCCGCAATGGCGATACACAATGTACTCCACCAGCCACTTCCATTCAAATACGCATGAAGTTCTCTCGATTGCATCCGGCAAAGCCAAGCTCTGCTTTGGCGGAGAAGATAATCCAAAACGAGTGGAACCTGTGATGGAGCAAGGGGATGTCATTGTAGTGCCGGCTGGGGTTGCACATAGGCTTCTTGAGGACATAGATGGTGGCTTTAGCATGGTCGGAAGTTATCCAAAAGGGAGAAGCTGGGACATGTGCTATGGAAAAGAGGAGGAGGATGAGAAGGTCAAGGGCATTGAGCACTTGGGGTGGTTTGATCGAGATCCGATCTATGGTCATGCGGGTCCAGCTTTGAATGTGTAGCGAACGCAGATACTAAAACCCTGTCGTGTTTGGAGAGTCTGGACAGGTTGTGCCCGTGCCCGAAAAGCGTAGTGAAGACGGACAGTCTCGTGTCGTGGTGTACTCATGTACTGACCATTCATCACAATGTCAACATGGGGGAATATTGCGAAAGCCTCTTGTGTTGCGCCTTTCTCAACCCGATCATGTTCGTAATGAGAATCAAAGGTAGTAGGACTTCCCGCCTGATGTCCTATAAGCTGGCAGGTGCTTTGCTTTGCTTTGCGAAAACGTCTGGTCACAACCGTTGACTGGTTTTGGAATTGCTTGTTGGGCCTTATCAGGCAAACACATCCCGTTGCCTACCAGTGAGCTCCTCTGGGTATAAAAGGTCTTCGTCGCTCCACTTATGTCAAAAAGGAGCCTGAGGGGAGACGAAGCAATGGAGATGATCGGAGAATTTATCTTCCTTGTCCTACGGATCCGGACAAGTATTCTACCTACTCGTTCAACTATGGCGTTGCAGTCGTAGAGCATATGGGCCACATCCGGTGGCTTGCCAAAAACATATCCAAGCGTGTAGCTTGGACCAAATGCTACCATCCACGTCTTGAGCTACCCAGAGACGTGGCGGGCGACCATCTCCGACACCAGTCATCGATCAAGATGGACAGGCTGATCGAAAAGGCCGATGACCATGCGACCAAATTGACCAGACTGACCTGCTACATTGCCATGTGCCCAAGGCTTATTCAAAGGCATCGAAGCGTGGAAGGATCGAGCTGCCAACGCCAATCGCCCGAGACGCCTACCCAATCCTCTTGCCAACCCATTATGAGTATAAGATTCTTTTCACCCCTCCAACTCCCCAGAGGCGTGGCACGTCTATTAAGAGGACGCGATACTGGTATGTACAAACAGACAAGGGTCATAACGTTGAATCGACAGAACAGGTCAGATGCTCACAATATGCCGGTCTCTGCCAATGCGTTGTGAAGGATCGTGTCTTTGACCGCGGCGAAAACAAGGCGAATATTTGAGGTGTCGGTGGCTTGAGTGAGACTTCAAGGCCTGATTAATTGAGGTAGCTAAAGCCGTGGGATCCATGACTTACTGTGGATATAGGTTCAAGTGTGCCCGGTTGACTTGATTGAATCTCCATAGTAGGTACTTGGCTGCTCGATTTGCGTCGTTCCCTCCCGAGTAGTCAGGGAAGTAGCTCCCCAGTGGTGATCGAGCGAGCTTGGCCTTGAATAAATCGACCTTATTAAGGAAAAGGATAATGCTGGTCCGCATGAACCATCGTGAGTTGACGACCGAGTCGAACAGCACTAGACTTTCCATCATCCGGTTCTAGGTCGTTTCTGTTAGTGCTGCCCGATGTTGTTGGCAGCAAAGTTGCTCACCTGGTTACTCTCTTCAAGAAGCACCTGGTCGTACTCGCTTAGAGCGACGCAGAATATGATTGATGTTACATTCTCAAAGCAGTGGATCCACTTCTTCCTTTCGCTTCTTTGACCACCGACATCGAACATGCTGCATTTCGTTAGTCGCCTAGTCGCCTAGTCGCCAAGGGGAGAGGTATCCATGCCCCTGGCACTCACTGTATGCTTAACTGGCCCATTGTGAAACGCGTCTCGTATATACCTGTCGTCTTTGTTCGGGCACGCAAGACATCTGCTTCAATGGGTATGTAATCGGATGCGCCGATCCTAACGACCTCGTCAAAAAAGCTAGAGCAGTCAGCCTCATGCGACCTGAAAAGAATGTTAGGAACCCCGTACTAAGGTGCTGAGTCCATCAGATAGAACTCGCTCTGGTGTTCCATGATGTCTGCGATGCTTGGGTCCTTCCAGATGGCGACGATGGACTCAGCCACTCTTGGATCTAAAGGGGTGTGGGGATCTGGATCGACCTGGTAATCCAGAAGATAGTCGCTATTGTCTCGGTTATGAGGGTTGCGTGGCTCTATATCGAATTGTCGCATCGCTCCTATCAAGGCTTTCGCGCAATCCAGGACGTTCTTGTATATCGTCAGACGGTACAATGCTAGCTCATCTTTTGTATAACCATTCTGGTGGATGATCTTCATCTGCTTCACTATCGTTGATTTTCCACTTTCTCCAGAACCTTCTCCATGTCAGGCTCGGCTGGTGGATAGACACAAAGGGTTTGGGGGAGAACCGACCTAGAAGCAGAATCTTGCATTCTTTGCGTAGCCTTCTTGAGTCTTCCTCAAGTTTTTGATCAATCATCCGACTTCTTTTCCTCTTCTCCTCTTCCTCACTATTCTCGGAACTTTGACAGGCGCCCATACTGTGCCACACGAAGGGCTGTTCAGCCCACTCCTTCGATGTAGTCGCTGTGATGATGTCTGCCGCGCCCGCTTGGGGCGATCAGGAACTCGACGTCAAAGACTCTTGAGAAGGTGTGGTGTGTCAAGCTATCCCTGACGCTTCGACGAAGGCGAGCCACCGGGGTTGACGGTGCGAGCGGTACGTTGTCAATCGATACCTCGAATTCTCTGTCCACTCCGTAGCCCTTGTATGATCAATTAGGAGGCTGTAGGGAACAAGCCTTTGCGCGTGCTGGACCTTAGAGGCAGATGGGATCGGAATGGCCGCGACTGGAAGCCAGCGTCATGGGTCTGGCGTGGGCGCTGCAATGGTTGGTTCAAGGCGGATCTATCGACAGAGGACTGTTAGCGCTTGCGAGCCATTGACAAGTACAGAGATGAGTCTTACAAACACGAAAGGCACTGTGAGAGAGCGACAAGTAAGTAGAAGTAGCACTACCTGATGGACGTTCAGACGAAAGCTAGTTGCTGGCAGCGGCGGTGGGGTGCGGCTTCGTCAACGTAAGCGGCCAATCATAGCAGCTGAGGCAAAGCAATTGGACGATGCAGAGAAGCGACAAGACTGAACGCAAGCAGCGGACGGGGGAGTGGAATAGCGCCTTGTGCCTCGTGCGGTCCTCGTGGGATTCGCGGCCAGCAGCTGGGTGGAATGCAGGTGGGTAGTTAGAGGCGAGACGAGAGCGGTGTCTTTGCGACTGCAGGGTGCACGGTTGTTGGCAGGGCTGGATTGCAGGCCACGGGGGATGCTGATGGCTGCTGTTCCGAGGACCGGTTCTCAGATGACTTTACCGATGCTGTGCTTCCGTAGCCAGGTCGGTGATGAGGTTGAGCAGCTTGGGAGAGATCGTCCGGACTCCGCTGAGGTTAGAGTGGTCGTGGACTCCCTGACCGACTAGCTGACCCGATCGACGCCATCCAAGCAAGTGGGGAAATCCGCCAGGGGAAGGATGAGGATGATGCTTTTAAACACCGACTCTTCTGCTCCACAGCCAGCTGCGGAGGATTGTTGCATTGCAGCAGCTGTTGCTAGCCAGAGTCCCAACACCCCCACAGTCCCATTTTCGTGCCGACCTGGAGGGTACGGTACGCTCGTTGATGGCAGCTCGCTTGCATTACCCCCGTACCTGGTGCGAGTATTCCAATGGCTGTATTACAGGCGAGACAGGGGGGCCAACAGTTCGCGCATCAACAATGTTCGTGGGTCAATCTGTGGAATTGTGAAGCAGTGTATCAAGGAGAAGTCGATACATCGACGCCCAACAAATGTATCGGCTTCAACGTGCAAGAACAGTGTCGTATCCACACCTCATCCTTGCAGTGCACCGTACTCATTGTTGAGCGCGGAAGCCACTGGTAGTGTTCTGGACGTCAAATCTCAGGCATGGACGGAGAATGATCGTTCGGTGGCAGCATTGTCTTCGGAGCGTTCTATCACGTATCCTCAACCTCTCGATCTTGATACTCTAGTCTGGATCCCTTTATCCTTTATTTCCAGAGCTCGCCTGCCCCTCTTAACTAGCCCTTGATACAGATGGAGCTATTGAACAAAAGGACTTTCCATGCCCAAAGCCTCTAAGTGGAGGTCATTTTCCCTCAGGCAAAGTAGAGAAGACGTAGCGCCTCGCTTATATGCAAATTCGTCTCAAGAACATGCAGATCATACCCGGTCTATTGACTTGCACGTGCTCGTGAACTCGTTATACGCAACGTGAATGAGGGCAGTGGCGTCGACGGCCGCGGGCACGAATGCGGAGTCACTCTTAAAGAGATTCCGACTGGTATATCAAGATGCAGACCGTACCCATTCAAGCCACATAGCCCAACTCCTCGCCCTCCAACCGTTCTAAATACTCCTTCTCGATCAATTGATCAATTGACTTTTTGATATCCGGGATTTTGGGCGTGAAGCGGGATTTGATCTGTGAGATGGTTTCTTGCACCAGCTGGACATGCTTCATCTTCTTGCGGGATTTCATAATCCGGACGATTGCAGACTAGAGATTGGATTAGCGTCCTTGTTGCAAGGTATGGTAGAAAAAGTGACCACTAACCTGCATGAGCCATTTCCGATCTTCCTCGATCGTCTTGTGTGTATCTTCCACTTCCTGTTTGCTCTCGGATTTGATAGCGATGTTAAGATTGACCTTGACTTTCTTGGATTTGAAGTTGTAGTTCAGTGCATATCTCGTTCCCGGCTCCGCTTTGGCGTCCTCCGGAATCGTATTCAGAACCTTGTATTTGACGAGGACACCAAGGGAGGGATCGAACACTTCTGCGTTCAGCATTGTGGCGGCCAGAAGCTCTTCATAGGGTATCTCTTCTTGGTCGTTGAAAAGCAACAGTATTGCCATCTGATAAGTGGACACCATAAGTGTGTAAGGGATCTTGGTGTTCTTGATGTAGTTTGCTTTGAGCTCGCCTTTACAGAGTTGCCATAGCCAGGTAAGTTTCCGCCCACTGTGTTTGTCGAAGTAGAAGCTCTCGAAACGCTTGTAAGTTTTGACGATTTCTGTGGGAGCGGCAAAGTTCGTGTTGGCCGGTTGCAAGGGCCAGAAACCGGTACCAAGGATCTGGTAATGTGGGTCGACAGCCTTCTTCAAGTCGTCGTCATCAAGAAGTTTGGATTGCCAATCTTTATAGTGCGAGTTCAAGTCTTTGGAGATCTGGATGTCCTGGAACATGCGCTGGAGTTTATTAGTGTATTCGTATCCGCAGGCTTCTTTCAGCTTGCTGATCATGTTCGTTTCCGCGTCTTCGGAAGCTGAATTGGCGTGCACCAAACGCTTGGCCAACGTTCGTGAGTAGAATTTCTGGAAGACATCTTTGTCCTCGATGTACTTGAAAACCGTCATGATTTGTGCGAGTGAGGCTTCGAGGTCTGCTTCCTCGACACTCTTACCGCTCTTCTTGAGTAGTGAGTCTGCGTACTTGGCAAGCAGTTCGGGCGAGCGGGTGGATCCGGTCTTACAGACTTTGTTTCGATTGACAAATTCTTTGCATGCATTGTCCAAGGATCGGACGAATTCGGACTCGCCGTTGAACGCATCATCCACAAGTTTCTGATACTGCGTGTGAACTTCGAGTAGTGCGTCAACGTATGTCTTGGGCTCCAATTCCTTGTCTGTACCAGCAGCAACCTTCTCCACGTTAGCAAGACCGCATTTTCGCACGTGGTGTTCGAATCTGCTCCGGAGTGGATCCAGTCCGTCTACGATCCGGTTGAGCAGTCGGTACATCCGCGCAAGATCTTCTTGTCGGTCGTTGTCAAGCAGCACTTGGAATTCGTCTCGAAGTAAGGGCGAGTGGCCGGTTACCAGGACTTCCAAACAATTCTTCATCAGGGGCGACATGATGTCTGGATGTAGATATAGCCCAACGCGGTCCTTCTCCTCTTCAAGGCGGGTTTCAGCCTTTTTCATGTACTCGACCACGCTATTCTCGGCCACGAATTGGGAGGATTCCTTCTCGTAATAAGTTTTGGTAGCGGCAAGGAAAGGCTTTTCGAAATGGAAGCGGTAGACGTCCAGCGTAGACTTGGTGCTGTCTGTCTCATCCAGCCCGAGGGAGACGAAAGAGTCGACAATACTCTTGATCTGGGCTTGTTCGATGGTCTCGCCATTCCGCTGCTTCTCGACCATTTTGAGCACTGCCGCCATAACCTTCTCGGTTATGTCCTTGAACAGCACTTCCCGCCATTGGACAAGGTGAAGTGTGTAGACATCGTAGATGTCCTTTTTGCCCTCATCGATTTCCCGTTTGACCCAATGCCGGTTGAGGTATCGGAAGAGATGGTTCGTGTACTTGGCAGCGGTGGTGTAGCGGTTCCATTCTCGGATGTAGAAGCTCAACAAAGCTTCGTCTTCGTGAGTTTTACTCTGTTCGAGGATTTCCGACAGGTGTTTCCCAAGGTATAGCTTAAGGTTTTTGTAGAGATCTTCTCCAAGGAGGTGCGCTGTTCGAGGTCAGCACGGACAAGGCGAGTAGACCAGGGAGGAGCGTGCGACAGACCTCCTCGATGTGATTGCGTTCCGATTATGCCACCATGGCCGGCCCCAACTGCTTTCTGCGAAGTACAGAAATTGTGAACAGCACTGTACACTAGTTAGTCTTAGGGAAGGAATGGCCGCGCATGATGGCATACGTGTAGATGCCCATATACTGCGATGATTGTTAGCAATTTGGTGCGATATAAGTGGCACGGAAGGCAACATACGGTTCCCATGTCCACACCCTCCCTCAAATTTCTCATGATGCGCTCCACTCCTATCTCCAAGAACGACCAGCTGTATGGGGTATGGCAGTCAGCATATGCTTGCTCTTGGCCACTGTGACAGGATCAAGGTCTTGAAGTTACTCACGTTGCGGCAAGGTCATCCCTATTAGGTGGAGGAGGCATAGTAATTGTCATCTTGCCGGCGAAGAGCGCTGTTTTGGTGAGGATGATTTGAAAGTTTTAAAGGAGTACTTGAGAAGCGGTTGAGGCCGTAAAAGCCATCCAGCTCTTCCAGGATGATGATATCGCCCTCTTCACCTGGCAGACCGGGCTACGCAGTCCTCCGATTCAAATAAGCTATGTCGCGGTGGTTCCTCGATGATAATGTAGATGGTTGACAGCCCAAGTTCGATATATGGTGGGCTACGTGAGCTCGATGGAGACTTGAGGGTGGGAGAGAGCTTGCTGGTGATACAGCAGTCGCTATTGAAAGAATGATGCGTGGAAGTGACCCTGGAGTAAGTGACGAGTTGTTATACTAGGATCGGGGAGGTGAAATGTTGAACCTGCGAGTCACAACGTGCAGCAATGCTGAAAAGTGACGTACTTGTGGCTGCAGCCTACGAGCGCGGCTAGGGCGATTTTCGATTAAATTCCAGTACGAGTAGTGGCTTTTGATGGCCTTACAAGGCGGGTATGACCAACCCCATAAAATGGCTTACCCCTGTTCTACATGAACACGTACTCGAGATAAATACACTGTTTGCCGTCGGCCACTACCTTGGTTTTGGCATAGTCAACTTCGTTTTGGCTTTACTCGTGTCGCTCAGAAGTCTAAGCTATTTTGTCTCCCGTTGTCGCCCAGGCGCTAGCTCAGACTTCTGGGCCTTACAAGTAGACATGAACCTTTCGCTTGACTAGACTCTCTGCCTTGAATAGTACGGGCTCTGACCTTTCCGCGCGACTGGAACTCCATATTACATGGCTCAGTTGTTTTGAAGACTTCCTTGGGACGATGGCGCTTACCATGTCAACAGCACTATCTTGCTATCCAGCTCAGACGGGACCGCTGTCGATTTTGCAGAGCCTGGCACTTCTTGTGAATACGCTGAGCCTCGACACTTTTTCGAGACCACTCATGTATTTCGTTTGCTTTGGAAGTGACAATTGGCCCATCCGCTTACAACAGTACTGAGCAGGCTCGGCGAGTCGGCAGGCCCTCGAGGCCGCTTGACATCCCGCGTTTGAGTATCGCGGCAATCTGCGGATATCGCGTGAAAATCTCAAATAGATTCACCCTTGTCGAACGAATGTGACGACTGTGTAAGCTTTAACGTTGTTCTGACGGTGTCACCGGTCCTGATGTCAATCAGGATACTAAGCTTTGGTTCTAATGACGGGTGCGCGAATTATATGTCCCTAGCTGGGTGTGGTGTATTCATACTTAGAACCACTTGCTATTTCTGGTCTCCATGCGACATCGTCCTGTTTTGATCTGTCGCAAGACCCATCAAGAGGGCCCTGCCTCGAACCTATGCCCTTGGCCAACCAATGGGAAGACTGATCATAATTTTATGGGTAAACGCTCTAGACCCCTAGACGATAGCCATACAGTCGGCTGTTTCGCTTCTCTACTTTGTTGCTACTGCACGGACGTCCATCACAGTTTTGCTCGATGCTTTGCTGCAGGCGGCTGAAACCATTTACCATCAGGGAAGGATAAAATAGACTGGTCCTATGCAGTTCTCCCAAATATCCGTGTCCGATTGCCTCGAACAGCGGTTCTCCAAGATGTTTACTCTCGTTCTCACCCCCGTTCACTGCCTTCTCTTAGTCCTCGTCACCTTCACTTTCGCGGTCACCATTGAAATCACTCCCGCCCCGGAGAGTCCCAGCACCCTCTACCTCATCCAGCGTTGTCGTGAAATTCCTCCGGGCCATTGCTGCCGACCACGTGGAGAGCCTCCCAACCCAGCCGACCCAGCCGACCCCTCTCCACCCCCTGCTCCCCCAAGCAGGGCCAATCGTCCCGTGTTCTCCCTTCCGCCAGCAACCCATCCCAACAAACGCATCGTCTTCACTGGGCTCGGACCACGTGACATCGCTGCTGCTTTCACTGGCTACGGAGACGAGCCCGGGTGCCGCGGACGGCCAAAAGCAACATACAATGGTGGGGGAAGGTGGCGTTATGACGTTCCTGCCGACGAAGCAGAGTTTGTCATCGAGGGTGGCCATTGGATCAGGATGCCTCTGGGGCTCCCGGAGGAAGCGGAAAGGGGATGGGTGGAAGCGGAGGGGGTGACAGGCTTGATCTTCCACAGCGAAGCTTGGTTCGGTGCAAATACTAGTCCAGGGGATAGATCAGGTCTTTTAAACGCTGCGAGGGCGGCGCTGGATGGGATGGGAAAGGGAGGCTCGGGACATCCGTTTGGTTGGAAAGTTAGGAGGGTGGGGAAGAGAGTGGTGGATTGGGGCAAGCTGACAATGGGGAAGGAGGGAACATTGGAGAAGAGGTCAATCAGAAGTCCCAACAAGGGAATAGCATTCTGTACAGCGCCAAGAAGGAGTCTGTGGCCAGATGAGATTTTGGTCAATGGCGAGGTGTACATTTCGGACGCACCGCAGGGTTCAGTCTACATCAGCGGAAATGGCGGCAAAATTCTCAATTACACGGATACTGCTACTTGAGCAGCATCTCCACCCCTAGCACGCGAATTGTATCGCTATGGCATTCAAGGTACCAATAATACAACGCTTCCTTACCCTTGCTATCCTCGATGAACTGACTTATCTATGCTGGTACACTCATGTTTTCCTGTTCGATCAGACGGATCCCCTAAGCAGCTTCAAAGTATGGTCAGAATATCAGACGCTGTGACAAGCAACAGCTGTTCAGATCTGCATGCCATGGCTTTAGCGATGGATGGTCTACCTGTAAGAGATGCAGGTATCAGTCACTCAAACCAAATCACATATTCTACTTGTTGCGTCTGTGCCGTTAAAACGAAGCAGGGAACTGGGACGACCTGTGTACTGGTGGATTCCTTGGTCAACTCTGGCTCTCAGTTGGCAAGAGAAACGAGATCTTATAGGCAGTCTTATAATCTACGTACATAGATGCCCCCTAGTCTAACAGATCTATTTGTCGCTTTTGGAGCTATGTCCTACCAGATAAGGTACTCCGTCGACGACAGCCGAGTAAGGAACGGTGACATCTGTGGTGCTGCCGATGACGACGAAGATAGGTCAACAAGAAGCTACTGGGCCTTCACTAATACTTGGTAATGATTGACTTGCTTGTGAACCTGTCCCGGTGACATCAAGGCTTTGGTGGTAACGGTTCGATATTCCAGATCATATCCGCGTACTCTTGAATGCATCGGTCACTGCTAAAGAACCCCATCCGGCTGACACTGGTAATGCACTTGCTGATCCATTCGTCCTGGTCCTTGTACGCCTCGTCGACCAGAGCGTGTGTCTTGACGTAGCTGTTGAAGTCATCGCTGACCAGGTAGTAGTCCCCATGATCCACGATGGAATTGCATAGGGCCGAGAAATGACCAGCATCGCCGAACATATCGCCCTTGATAGCGTCAAATACCTTCTTGAGGTCTTCGTCCAATTGGAATTTGCCGTATGTGTGAGCATGGCGGAGGTCTTCCACATCCTCAGCAAGGTTACCGAAGAGGAAAATATTATTCTCTCCGATCTCGCGTGTGATCTCAATCTGCTCAAGGTCAGCCATTGTGGGAGTCACCGTGCCGATGAGAACTTACGTTGGCTCCATCACAGGTCCCAATGATCAATCCTCCGTTCAGTACGAATTTCATGTTACTGGTGCCGCTGGCTTCGGTACCGGCAGTCGAAATGTGCTCACTGATGTCAGAAGCCGGAGTGATGATTTCTGCTTTGCTGACGTTGTAGTCTTCAATGTAAATGACCTTAAGGAGATCGCCGACATCTTTATCGTTGTTGACCACCTCTCCGACGCTACAGACAAGGTGGATGATGGTCTTGGCCATCCAGTATCCAGGGGCTGCTTTGCCGCCGAAGATTGAAACCCTTGGAGCAAGCTTCTTCCTTTCCTCGGCGCTCATCGCCTTGATCGCCAGATAGCGATGAATAACCCCAAGGATATTGAGTTGCTGTCGCTTATATTCGTGTATCCGCTTGACCTGAATGTCAAACAAGGCTTTGGGGTTGACATGGACTCCAGTAGTGTTCATAATATGCTGAGCAAGTCGTACTTTGTTGGCATACTTGATGTCTTGCCACTCCTTCTTAAAGTCTTTGTCGTCCACATAGTGTTCCAGCTTGTTCAAGAGTGTGAGATCTTTCAGAAAGTCGTAGCTGCCGACCTTGGAGGCAATAAGTTCGGAAAGACGAGGGTTCGCTTGGTGCAGCCATCGTCGGGGTGTGATACCATTGGTGACATTGGTGAATTTGTCCGGTCCGTAGATTTTAACGAAGTCTTTCAGTATGGTTGTCTTCACGAGGTCCGAATGGAGTTCAGCAACGCCGTTGACCTTGTGACTTCCAATCGTGGCAAGGAAGGCCATCCTGACCATCTTTGGCTGCGACTCCTCGATGATCGACACTCGTCCAAGCAGGTCACGATCCTTAGGGAATTGCTTTTCCACCATCTGTAGAAACTTCATGTTGATGTCATAGATGATGAGAAGGTGACGAGGAAGCAAATGTTGCAAGAGCGGAACAGACCATTTCTCCAGAGCCTCGGGCATGACAGTATGGTTGGTGTAACCGAAGGTGTTGACAACAATATGCCATGCGTCATCCCATTCCAAGCCCTCCAGGTCGATGAGAATCCGCTGCAATTCCACGATGGCAAGGGTTGGATGGGTGTCATTCAGCTGGATTGCAACTTGGTCCGGGAAAGCCGACCACGGCTTTTTTGTCTTCTTGAAGCGACGGACAATGTCGAACAGCGAAGCGGCACACCAGAAATATTGCTGTTTTAGGCGGAGCTCTTTGCCTCGGTCAAGATTGTCGTTTGGGTAGAGCACAGCGGAAATGGTCTCGGCACGCTGTTGATCGGCGACCGATGCCTCATATTCACCAGCATTGAACTTTTGAAAGTCGAACTCTCCCGAAGAAGCTTTGCTGGACCAGAGACGCAGGTTGTTGGTGGTGGAGGTCTCGTAGCCGGGTATTGGCGCATCATAGGCAACGGCCTGGACAATTTCACCACCCTCCCACACGGAGACGGTCTTTCCATCCTCGTTTTGGTGCCTGTACACATAGCCGTAGAATTGAATGTTGACAGTAATGTCATGTCGGGGAAATTCCCAAGGATTGAAGTCCAGCCAGTAATCTGGGATCTCAACCTGGTACCCATCGACGATCTCTTGTTTGAAAATACCGTATTTGTACCGAAGGGCGTAGCCCCATGCTGGGTAATTCATGGTAGCCATGCTGTCGAGGAAGCAGGCTGCAAGGCGTCCGAGACCTCCGTTGCCGAGGGCGGCATCGTGTTCCTGTGATATGACGTCCTCTATCCTGAATCCCAGCTCCGACAATCCGTCTGCATAATCAGTGTCAGTGGGCTTGAATGATTCAAATAGGGGCCATCTACCTCGCGCAACATCCTTCAGACCCACGTTGAGCATAGCATTGTCCAGAGCTCGGCCCATGAGAAATTCCAAGGAGAAATCTGACCGATCGTCAGTCAGACCAAAAGCACCTGCGAGGCCTCTACGTACAGTAAACTCTCTTCTGTCCAGCGAAAGTCTGCCGTTGCTGTGTTTTGTTCCATTCTATGATGAGGCGGTCTCGGAAGGCAAGCGAAGCACCGGAGTATGCGGCTCTGGAGATTGTCAATGCTGATGGTAACGAGATCCCAGTAGATGTTATGGTTCCTACAATTCATCGCAATTGAACAGTGATCGAGCTAAGGACGTCTCGATATGGCGAACGGTCTCGTTCTTGGCTCCGTCAGCGAAGGGGCCAGACATCAGTGGCAACGATCTACCTGAAATTCCTCCTTGGTTTTGAAGCCTTGAGCAGACTAGAGTACCGATGAGAATGGATAGTCTCGAATTCAATACTGGGCTGACGAACGTGTTTCTTCCATCTGACAGAGGAGTCGGATTAGCACCAGGAGATGTCAATTGAAACTTTCGGGATTAATCACGCATCTCTTTGGGGTTCCGGGATGCTAGACTCAACGCTCTTGATCTCGGAAGGACCGAAACCGGTAGCGGTCCGCTTGTGTTTGGGTCTGGTGAACTCAGGGCCAACGGGGCCTTTAAGCTCGGAGATGGGAGCGTTTGTCGAAGGCCTTCTCTCTCGAGTAGCAACTGAGGTAGCCATTGATTCGGAGGTAGCGTATGTAGAATTGACCTGACTGAGCAAGAGACAGCTAAAATGGAAAAAAAGTCTGTACGACTGATCCTCGTCTGTTGAGCTCTAGCTTCAACCGATCGCGGGGTCCTTATCGATAGAGGTGGGGGTTCAGGGTTCTTTATGGCGGACGGTAGGAGGCTTCCAGACAAAATAATTCCTTAAGCCGTAGAATATCGATCCTAGGATTTTAAAGCTATAAATACCTAGTTATATAGTAGATTTTTAACTTTTTATTATATTTTAATAATTTTTATAATTTATATTTAATACTATATTTATTATATAATTTAATTTTAAAATTTAAATAATTATAATAATATAGATAGCCGCTATTAAACGCGTATTTATCTAAATAAAAAATATATAAAAGTTTTTATATAAACTTTTTATTTTTTATTTTTATTAAAAGCTAATTCTTTTAAAATATATATAATATTTAATCCCTATTTTATATAGTATTTAATTTTTATTTTATTTTATTTTTTTATTTCTAGAATATTCTATTTATTATACGATAGTAAAAGATTCTATACTAATTATATAATAGATAATATTTCTATAAATAAACGCTTTTATATAAATTAATAGATTTTTTGGTTAAAAAATTTTTTATAATTACTAATTAAAACTTTATTCTATTTATATAAATAGATAGAAATCGTACTATTTTAATTTTACTAAAATATAATATTATATATAATCTCTAGATTATTATAATAGTAAAAATCGTAATATTCCGCTTTTTATATATAGCGGCTATTTTTATCTAGTTTCGGAATTAATTAGTAGTTTAATTTTATAAAAACTATTAAAATTTTTAAAATTTAAAATACCGAAAAATTTTTCTATTATATATTTATTTATCCGGGTATTATAACGGGTATTATATTAACTATAAATAATTTAACTACGCTATATATTATATTATATAAAATAGTAATTCTTTATTCGAAATTTTAGATAATAATAATAATAATAATAATAAAGTTTAAAATAATCTATTAAACGATAGTAGCTTGATTAATATAGAATTTTCTAGAAGTTTAAATATTAGTAGTAATTTTACTAGTATTATAATTCTAGTATCTAGTTAGATAATATTTAATCTAATTTTCGGATCTATTTTATTATATAATTTTATAACGTCCCTATATATCAGAAGGCGTTACGTTCGAACCTAGCTATAGCCGTAGACGTAGTCCGAGCTACTAAATAGTAAAGGAATCCTAGCGTAGGTTATTATAACTAATCCTATATAGCCGCAGAGATACGGTTATAATATTATAAAATATCTTCGTTATAAAGTAATTAAGAAAAGAATAGTAGAGATATATTTAATAATTATATTAATAATTAATAAAAGAAACTATCTATAAAAATAATAAACGATATATATAGTAAAAATAGCCGTAAAGACCGATAGGTAGCCGTCTACTAAAAGTCCTATTAGAAAGGCGGCTATAGCGGCTATAGACGACTATAGATAATTAGATTTATTTATTTAAACAATCTTTTAGAAAATTTCTATAGAGTCGTAGACGTAATATAGTCTTTCCTATATCGCTTTTTACCTAGCGTATAGTCTTTCTATAGAGTATAAAAAAAGTATTTTTTCTTTTTTTTTTTTTTTTTTTTTTTTCTTTTATTCTATCTCTTAATATCTTTACTATACGTTCTTAATAAGAAAATTATTTAAAGTTTTTTTATCGTATTTAATTAAAAGGAGTTATAATATCTTTTTTTTATTTTCTATATATCCGTAATTCTTTAAAGGAATATAAAGTCGAAGTTAGTAGTAATATTTATAGTAAATATATTCGGGTTTAGAAATTATATAATCTTTTAATATCTAATACTATCTATATATTAATCTTTTATTTCTTTTATTTTACTAACCTTTATAAAGAAGTATTTTAAAGATAAAAAAAATAAATTCTGTTTTAATATCGCTAGTATTTTTAATAAATATTCCGAAGTTTATCGTCGTATTAAGTCTTTTTTTAATTCCGAAAAAGAGATTTATAATAAGCGTTTAGTTTAGAAATCGGATCTCTGCCGATTCTTTAATAAATAAGAACGTTTTATTATTTATTATTACGCTTTAAATAAATATAAAAATAATCTTATTATTTAAGAGTAACGCGTATTATTTCGGTTTAATTAATTTAATAATCCGGTCGCGTTCTATTCTTCCGTTAGTTTTATACTAGCCGCGTAAGAGGCTTCTATTAAATTAATACCTAGTTTTAATTCGGATAATCTAGATTAATTTTTAAAAGATTTTAATTTCTCTTAACCTATAGAAAGCGCGGGTATCTAAAAAAGGTCTAGTTAAAGGCTCCTTCGCCCTTGCTTTTATAACTAGTTTAAATATTTATATTATAAATTATTTCTAGTTTTTCTAATAGTTTTACTAAATTTTATTCTTTAGTAACTATTTCGTCCTATAATAACAAGGACGGATACTAATCGAACTCTTTATCCTTTAGTTATATATTAAGTACCGGGTCCGGCGTTCCTTTATTTTAATCTATTTAATTTAGTTCGTAGTATTCGATTTTATCTATAACTTTAACTACTTTTTAGTATATCTTCCTAATATAGTTTATCTAAAGCTATTAAATTATTTCTTTATTTTTATTATATTTTTTAGTAAATTATTAAAAAAAGTAGTAATATTCCTTTTAAATTTTAGTATTCTAAACTTCTCTGCTTTTTTTAAAATTTTTATCTAATTTTATAATATCGTTATAATTTATTACTAAAACAATATCTATTTTTTTATATAAAAGGTTTTTATAGACTAGAAAATATATTATTTATAGTTCTATTTTTTTATCTACTATACTTTTTTCTATTAGTTTTCCTAAAATCGATTCTTTTTATTTATTTTCTAAAATAATATAATTCCTTTAACTTTCGATAATAGTAAAGTTTATTATTTTAATTAATCTATTTTTAGTTTTAACTTCGATATTAAAGGTTCTATTATCTTTTATTATTCGTCTATAAAGATATTTTTTAATTTTATTATAGAATCCCTTTATAATTTTATTATCTTCCTCTCTATTTATAAAAGCTATTATCTATTAACCTCCGATTTTAACTTTAAACGCTATTATAAGGGGTTTTTCGGTTTTATATAGTTTAAAATCGATTATTAGCTTTATTTCTCGCGTTTTTTTTAGTTTTTTAGAATAATATCCTATTCCTACTTTATCTAATAGATAAATAGAATAAGTATCGTTATAATAGACTAACCAGCTTTTTACTATATATTTATAAAGTAATTTTTCTATTACTTCGAAAAAATATTTAGTTACTTTAATTACTTTTTTATTTAGGTAATTTTTTTTAAAATATCCTATCTTTCCGTATAAATAATAAACTTTAGTTTTTAATCTTTTAGTTTCGATAGTATCGAGTTCTATTAGGTTTTTTCTAGACTTTCTTTTAGTAGGTCCTATTTTACTAAGCGCCTATTTATCTAAATATATTTTATACTATTTAGTATCGATTTTTATTATAAATTTAATAAAATCTATTTATAAATCTAGTTTTTTAATCGCTACTATAGCTTTTTTAACTTTTATTTAAAATCTTTTATAGAAGTAAACTTTTAGAATTAAATCTTTCTAGTCTATTTTATAAACTAACGTTCTAAATTAAATAGCGTAGGTCGTTACCGACTTTTACTATTTTAAAACTATTAGTTTCCTTCCTATTATTTTATCTTTATTATTATCTCCGAAGGCTTCTTTTATAGCCGTAATAAAATTACCGAAAGTATAGAAAATCTATAATATTTTATTTTTTTTCTATCTTTCTAGGTTATCGAGATAATCTTCTACTCGAAACAATATCTAATAAAAAGTAATCTCTTCTAGATATAATATTATAAATAGAACTTTAACTATTTTATTTAGAAACTGGTTTATATATAATATAAAGTAGATATTTATCTAAATAATTTATAGCTTTAAAGATCTTTTATTTCCTTTATAGATATTTAGTATTACTACTTTAATAGTATCGCTTCGATCTATAGGTCGGGATAATAAAACTAATATAATAAATCGTTAAAATATAATATCCCTATATATTAGAAGGCGTTATATTCGAGTCTAGCTATAGCTATAAATATAGTCCGAGCTATTAAATAGTAAAGGAGTCCTAGTATAGATTATTATAACTAATTCTATATAGCCGTAGAAGTATAGTTATAATATTATAAAGTATCTTCGTTATAAAGTAATTAAAAACAAAATAGTAGAAACATATTTAATAATTATATTAATAACTAATAAAAGAAACTATTTATAGAAGTAATAAATAATATATATAGTAAAAGTAGCCGTAAAAACCGATAGATAGCCGTCTATTAAGAGTTCTATTAGAAGAGCGGCTATAGCGGCTATAGGCGGCTATAGATAATTAGACTCGCTTACCTAATTAATCTTTTAGGAAACTTCTATAGAATCGTAAACGTAACAAATTTATTATATATAAAATAAAAAAATAGTTAAATAGATAATAAATAGTTCTATTTTTAAAACTATTTTTCTATTTTATTATTTTTATATCGGCTATAAATAGCTATCGTATATCTATTTTTTCGGAATTTAATTAATAATCTAGATTTCTATATAGTAATTAAAACTAGTAGTATAAATCGGTAGTAATATAAATATTAAACTATTAGTTTATATAAAACTAGTATAGATTAAAGTAAATAAAAATAAAAATTAAACTTTTATTTCTATATATAATATAGTTAGTCTAATTATAATCTTTTTCCATTATTTTTTTATTATATAACTTTTTTTTACTATTTCTATTTTTATTAACGTTTATTCCGATAGATGAAAGCTTCTATTATATAAAATATTTACTTTTTAATATTATATAATCCTTTAGCTTTATAGTCTTATATTTCGTTATTTAAAACTTGATTCTAAAAGGTTTTCTACTATTCTAATTCTATATAACGTTACTATTTAGTTTACTAGCTAATATTACTAACTATTTTATTAATATTTTATATTATCGATTCTATTAGTAGACTAAATAGTAATAGAATTAAAGCGGAAAGGTTTATTATATAAAAAACTAAAAATATACTAGTTATAATAGCTTCGGGTCTATTTTATATAGTAAAAAATAAAAGATTTATTAAATTTTCTTCCGCTAATAGAAGTTAAAAACGTTTAAAATTAATAGTTATAGTTTTTTTCTCTTATATAGCGGCTAGTTCTACTTTAATTTAAAATATTAAAAGTTTTTTTTCAATTTATATAATAGTTAATAGCTTTATTTCTATTTTATCTTTTAGTAATAAAAGATTTAGACTCTAGCTATCCGACGGTTCTATTTTAATATTTTATTTATACGAAAGTATTTCTATCTATTTAAATTTAATCTTTTATTTATATAAAAAAGGATTTTTTTTATTAGCGTAGTAGATAATTAAATAGATTAGATAGTAGTTCGAAATAGATTTAAAACTATTTAAAAATTCTATAATAGTTTATATATAATTAATTTTTTTAAATCGAATAGTACCGTATTTAACTAATATTAAGGTTATAAAATAGATTTCGAAAGTAAATCTATATAATTTCTTTTTTTCGATATTTATTATCTAACGATAAAATATTACTAGAATAATATTATAAATTAATTTTTATAGACTATTAATATCTTTATTACTAATTACAATTTAAAAAATATCTAAAAATATATAAATATTATATAAATAGAAAATAAAATATAATAGAATTTTATTTCGTTATTATATAATCTAGTAGTTTATTTTAACTAAATTTATAAATATAATTTCGGTTTTTAATAATCTAGAAATAAATTTAGAATATAAATAATATAGCGATTTTCTTTTTTTTTTTTTTTAAATATTTAACTAATAGATTTTTATCTATTTTATTCAAATTTCTTACTATATATTATAAACTATTTAATATTTTTATATTTTACTAGTCGAAAAAATAGTTATAAAAAAAAAAGATAAAAAAAAAGAATATATAACTATAGTTACTAGATAAAATCTTTAATAAATTTAGTTTAAAATTAATATTATATAGAAAGATTCGCGTAGAATAAAATTTTCTAAAATTAGAAATTTTAAAATTTTTTATTAGAATATTAAATTATATAATTTAGAAAACCGTATTAAATAAAACGATAAAAATTAGAAAAAAATATAGTAAAAGTTATATCCGAATTTTAAAATATTATATAAATTCGCGGAAAAATATTATTAGAAATAAAAATAATCTAATATTAATATTAGCTTTTAAATTCTAAAATTAAATTATATAAAGTTTATTTCGTCGTTATTTAATATTAGATAGTACTTTTCTATACTATAGTTCTAGAAATATTTTGATTTATTATTATAGATATTAAATCTACTATATAAAATTTTATATACTATATAAAAGAGATTTAATTACCGAAAAATAGATATATTAGATAGAAAAAGCTCGTATAATAAAAATTAATTTCGAAAAAAAAAAAGATATAAATATATAATAAAAGTAAAAAAATTAAAAATTATTATACGAACTATATATATATTAGTTAATTAGTAATAGTATTAGCTTTTATTATTGATATTATTTAAATTATTAACTATATTTTTTAGATTATCTACTAAATCTACTTTTTATACGTTTTCTATATAGTTTTTTAATAGTTATTAATATCTATTTCTTTTTGGTTTTTATATAAAAACTAACTATAGATTTATTTTATTTATTCGATAATTATATAATATTTTACGAAGGTTTTAATAGATTATATAATAAAATCTTATTTATTTATTATATAAAATTAGTAGCGAATCGATAAAATCGAAACTAAAAAGCTAGAACTATATTATATACTATATAAATATTATTAAAAAAAGATATTTATTTTTATTTAACTAGAATTAAATTATTATACGATTTAGAAATTTCATTAAATTTATTTTATTTTTTAATATTATTTTAAAGTTCCGCTAGTTTTTTAGGCAATAGATATATAACGTAGTTATCTACTATATCTAGTAGATATATATAGAATATATATAGTTTATTTTTTAAATTATTAAATCTATTTTTCTATTTCCGGATATAGTAGCTATTTTATTTACTAATAAATTTTTTAATTTTATAGTAGATAATTAGAAAATAAATTATAAAAAAAATAATAAAATCTTTAACTTTATATATATTAAAAAGACTAGTTTAAAAAAATATTTAAAAATAATTTTAAAATTTTTATAAAGTTAGTAGAATTTTTTTAATAGAAAAAAAAAATATATATAATTTAATAAAAGAAATAACTTTTTATAAACCATTTCTACTAAAATTTAATATATTAATTTTTAATATTTATATTATAGATAAAATAGTTCCGAAATATTATATTTCTATAGATTATATAATATAATTAGTAATATATATCTACTATTATTAATAATTCTATTTTTTAATTTAATTATATAATAGATACTATTTATCTAAAAAATTTTATATAATTAAAATATTATTTTAAAATACTAATTAATATATAAATAGAACTTTTAATATAAATTTAAAAAATATAGTAAATAAAAGTATCGATATTAATATAAATTTTAATATTATATATTTTTAATTTATTATAACTATTAAAAGATTAAATAAAATTTAATCCGGATATAATATATTTTTTCTAGAATTATTATATATTTATAAAATATTAGTTAATATATTTAGATATAAAAAAGTAGTATTAAAAAAAAAAATAATTTCTAAAAAAAATTAGTAATTATAAAATAGAAAAAAATATTATATAATCTTTTAATAAATTTTCTATATTTATAAAAATAGTTATAGAATTTAACTTTATCTAAATTTTAGATAACTTTAAATTTATATTTTTATATAATAAAATTGTATATAGTTTAAATAATTTATTTTTTTCTTTTTATCAAATTCTATTATTATACGAGTTTTAAAGTTTATTATAATTAAATAAAGCTAGTTTAACCGATTTAGTAGCTTTTACGCTATAAAATATATCAGCGAATTCTAAAATAGATTTTTAGATTAGACCGGCTGACAGCTATTTCAATTTAAATAATCTAAAAATCTAAATAATCCAAAAATCTAAAAAGTGAATTTTCGATAGATTAAAGTTCTAATAGTATCTATAGTACGAATATCTATTTAATAAATAGTCTAAAATAGAATCTATAATTTAACTAAAAATAAACCTATATAATCTAACTCGAAAATAAAATTTAACGGTCGCCGTTAAAAGCGGGAATAACGGAAGTTAAATATCTATTTAATAAACCACGCTAGATTTAACCTAGTTAGATTCTAGTAAAAAAATCTAATATTTTCGATTTAGACGAAGCTAGCCTAGCGGTATATATAGGCGTATATAGGCCTATTAACTAAAAAGTATTTAAACGAATTTAAAATCGAATCTCTAAATCTTTTTAGTCGGTTTTAACCGTCTTAGCCGTTTAGCTATCTTAGCCGTCTTAGCCGCGTAGCTACGCAGCTTCGGGTATACCCGAGACCGGCTAATAAGCCGCTTATAAGCCGGTACCGGCTAAAAACCGGCTAAGACGGCTAAAACGGCTGAGACCGGCTTTAAACCGATTTTAGAAAATGTTGATATACGAAGGAATTTTTTATTATTAAATTTTATTTATTAAAAAAAGATTTAAATACGGTTTAAAAGGATTTTAAAATCTTTTATATAAATCTATTAAATAATATTTTTACTACGAAACCGGTAGTTAATTATATATTTTAAAACTTTAATCTAGAAATTATTATATAGAATAGATATAATTTCGTTTAATATAAAATTAACTAAAAGCTAAAAAAAAATATAGTCTTTATATAAATTATTTAGCTTAGAAGAATATAGTATTATTAAAGAGAAATAGAAAGAAAAAGAAAGTAGAAAGTAGGATTACGACGTTATACGGGGAATCTAAATTTTCTTTCGTCCGAATCTAGGAATTATTTTGTCTGCAAGCCCCCTACCGTCCGCCATAGTTCTTGCCAAAATCGTTCGCTTGGCGCCTTGGACGTCAGCCATTCACCATAGTACCCAAACATGATCAAGCATCCAACCTCCCAATCCCATCACCCCCTGTAACCTCTCGGCTCTTCTTCTTTCCTGGGATCCTATGCCCTTCTGCGGCTCTGGGGTCTGTTACCCCTGCACCATGGCCCCGTCCCCATCCACCACCCGCAGCACCCCAGCCTTTCCTCTTTTCCGCCGCCCACGCGCCCCACGAAGACATATACGCACCCGCTTTCTGTCCTGCAGCTGTGACAGAAGCTTGTGCTGCGGCGAGGTCGGGGGTGGAGGGCGTAGAGAAGCGTGATAATGCTGTTGGTTTTGTTGATGTCTCCATCGTCGCTTCCGTCGAGATCGCTACGGAGTTTCTGCGCTCCAATGTTCCCCTTGCATTTCCTTCATCCCTTGCTGCCTCGGTTTTCTTCCTTTGCGCCTCTCTTATCGCTTCGATGTCACCCCATAGCTTCTCAAAGGTCGTGCTCACTTTCTTCTGGCCTGTCACAAGATGTCTGCCCAGATTCTCCCTGGTCGCTGTGACCTTGGAGTCCAGCTGTAAGGTTGCTATTTGCTGTGTTATCCGGCGTTGAATGTCTTCCACGGTCAGTGCCCCTGCGGTCGGATGTCGGGGCTCAACAATGTCGAATAGATGGGCATCTGTGGTACGGAGGAAGAGCCCGTAGGAAGGGGTACTTTGCCAGCAGGCAAACCAGTCCGGGTTGAAGTCTTGTATTGGGTGCGGGAGGTTGTGGGTGGGAGGGACATGGTTCTGGTGTTGTGGGCCGACGTTGTTCGGAAGCGTGGCGAGATACAAGTGATGTCTCACTGTAGCTAATAAGGCGAGGATATATTCCTCAAATTGCAACCTGATGAATTCCTCGGAACCCATGTACGCCAGCGTTGATGGTCTCGATGGATTCTTTGGATCCCAGGTTGATGTCACAGTCTGCGTCAGAAAATCGATCCAGCGTCTATCAGCAGCAGAAAGTGCTAAAGCAGTCCGTAGCGATGGTGACGATATAGCGATTGAAGAGTCGTCCAGGTTGATGAGTATATCGCTGTAACGGTCCTTTTGCTGCAACAGTAAGGAGTTCGTCGAACCCACCATATAAGATTTGGTACGGTCATGGTCCGCAAGAACGTCGAGTTGTTGCAGCGGCGTATAGGGCCCAAACAGGGACCCTTTGCCAAAGATCCGAAGGGGGAGGCCCATGTAAGCAAGGAGAGAAGACCGATCGGAAGTTTTGAGTGACGACGGGGGCTGAGCGTCGAAGGGCTGGGCGTCCATGTCGGGTGAGGCGCAGTCGTCAAGATGGGAGAGCAGCATAGGAATCAGCGAGATGAGAGAAAATTGCGTCATACAAAGGCGTTCGCAGCGAGAACCAAAAAACAACATCTGGAAAATTACATCAGCCAAAAGCTTGAAGTCGATGATAGTATGGCAAAAGAGGACCTTGGGTTGGAGTAGTATACATTTGAGAAGGACCAGCGTTTGATGCTTGTATTCGTGGATCAGTTCGCGCAGTGATAGACCTAGACTGCGATCAGATTCTCGGCACTGTAAACTAGTATGGCTAGTCCCGTACTGACCGAGATATAGGTCTTGAGTATCGTCTGTGTGATGCAGATTCCTTATCAAGCTCTCTTGAAATTTCTTGGCTTGGGCTCAGATTGTGTTCCCTGGAAAAGCCGGTACCAACTCACCGACCTTCAGGATGTCTACATCCGCAAAATCCCTGGTGGCTGTACATCAGCATCGGTCTTGACAAGCCCTTCCCGATGCATATACCGCTGAGCAAACCAGGCTCCAGTCACCATGGATAGTTTCTCCCTCAGATGTCCAAATAACCGGGGGTTATCTGCAATTACGACGACTGCTTTCTGCACCGTACTTCTTGTGACGTCTGCGGGCCGGTGAAGAAGGTGGCTGGCATCCATTTGTCTGGTGCACGATATCCCGAAGGCAGAGGAAGCAGGGCGGCTGAAAGATTCTCGCCGGCGGAGGGTAAAGTATGAAAAATCTTCGACGGATCTGTAGAGCATCAGCTTGGACACAGCGTAGGATCGCGAGAAATATATTCACATGTGAGCGCCGTCTGAAAGAGCCATGAATGGCAGGAAAGACCAATCATTATCGGCAGCTGGATCAGTCCCGTCTTCGACGCCAAACCAAGTCTCAAGCTCGGGTCCTCTATGACAGCATTAGTATGTGCTAGCCTCCAGAGACTCGGTAATTTACCTCGCATGATGGAAGCCCACAACGCAGACGATAGGGAGGAGCTCATTGGGAGGAGGCATCGTGGGATGGCTGATTGGTCTGCTCAAGTACCCTCGCAGAGATGCTGATGGTCAAGAATCAGGCTGCCAACAGCCAGGATCATCGCAACGGTGAAGAAAGAGCAGGGGATGCTCCAAGAGGAGTAAGACAATTACACCAGCGTGATCAAGTATTTATTGCGCTCGGTCAGTTGGAGCTCTAAACGATCAGACGTTGGAGGTTTCCTCTTTGGGCTAGAGCGATAGCCAAGCTTTTGACACCTATTATTTTCATTTCCTTGGATGACTTCATGTGATGGAAGTGTGCCCCTTTATTAGATGACCTTTCCTGGCCTCATGATCCACCAACGGCGTCTGATGTTGATTCGTTCCTCTGCCTAGTGGTGTGGATATTGAGCTATCAATACGCTGCTAACCATCGAAGAAGAAACGGGCTCGGCAATCCTGGACGCTGGTGACATGGCTCACGAGCTCACGTCTTTCGTAGCATTGAAATGATGTCAAATCAGATTGCACCCAATCGCTCGGAGTAGCCCGGTTTTAGACGGAAGAGGTATCTAAATACGATGGTCCTGCCATTCATGAACGTGGTCATTGCACCAATCACCAGCGGCTTGCTTGGCTGGCATACGGACATTGAGAGCAAGGCAGGAAATCCAAGCTCAAGTCTGATCACGGCCTCATTGGGCTCCATTCTCATAACCTTGCCCATCATCGTCATTGCCCACGTTGTGATACTCTAGTATCTCTTGGTACCTGCCCAGGACAGAACGAAAGTTAGCTACCTCTCTACTCGGTCTGATCTTGCTCTAACGGTAGGTCGTAAAGCTGCTCATACATCATGATTTTCCACGTGTCCACTGGGAGATCAGCGTCGTTGAACGACCAGTCGAACTTCTCTTCCGCCGCTGGCTCGTCGCTGGGGTCGTGATATGGCGCAAGGTATTCGTGTGCCAACCCGTCCCCTGCTTTCACCCGCTGCCGAGGATCGAAAACAAGCATCTTTTCGAGTAGGTCAATAGCTGTGGCGATCGATCAGTTCTTACCCAACATCCGTAAGGCGGAGACTGACCTAGCGGGTCCGCGTTTTTGAATTTGTTGGCAAGAGGTTGCCGCTCTCGTTTCGGGAGCGACTGCACGAAGCGGAGTGTCTGCTATGGTCAGTCTCTACAAGCATGGGACTGATAGAGTTCCTCACGTTTTCACTGCCGATCGTCTGAATCACATCATCTGGGGGTGTGCCAAGCAGTTCGGTGATGATGGAGAACTGGTTGACGTGATCCTTCCCTGGGAAAAGGGGCTTCCCTTCCAGCATCTCGGCAAAAATGCATCCTGCACTCCAAATGTCCACTTCCACATCATATTTTTGCCAGGTGAGCATGATCTCTGGTGCTCGGTAATACCGGGTCGAAACATAGCCGGTCATCTGTGGATCTTGTATACGGGCGAGGCCGAAGTCGCAGATCTTCAAGTCGCAATTTTCGTTGACAAGGATGTTGCTTGGCTTGAGATCACGGTGGACGACCCCGGCCGAATGAACGTACTTCAGACCTCGCTAGTCTTGTCAGCACCCGTCTTGCTGTAGCTCCTCAGTGTCCTCATGTCGGCATACCAGAATTTGGTAGAGGAAGTACTGGATGAATTGTTTCTCGAGCGGTCTTGAAGTCAGGAGACGGTGGAGGTCGGTACCCAGCAGCTCAGTGACGAAATAGCTGTGAGTATTAGCAATGACCATCACCGATTGTCTTTGGGAAGCACTTACATGTCCTCCAATGGGGAAATGAAGATGTCGCTTAGGCTGATGATCTTGATGGGATTAGCCGGAATCCACCTCCAGTGGGGCTCCAATCCCTACATTTTCATGGCGGAGATGCTTTAGGAGTTTCAGTTCACGGTAGGTGCGTTTGGCTAGAACAGGCGTGCTGAAGGGTTTCATGATCTTCTTGACGGCAACGGCTTGACTGGTGAGTTGGTCTTTGGCCGAGCATACTAAACCAAAAGCCCCCATACCCACAGGCTGAAGGTCGGTGTACCTGCTCGTGATCTCGAATGTAGTGCCGAATATTTGGGCACGCACAAACTCCGCCATCTTGACCGACGATCAGAGCTGTAGGTAGGGAGTGGTATGGACCTTCCCGCCCAGGTGTGATGTGGTCTGTTTACGGTTAGCTTGACGGCGTCTGCGTTGCCGCTTGCCGCGACGACCATATACCTTATTTCGCCACTGTCACCTGCATTCTTTCTTTCATCCATCCACATCACTCATCCATTGCTTCGCTATTCTCACTGTCATTGATTGCATCCACCACTATCCTTAATTGTCTTGACAAGTGTCTTTGCTTACCTTCACGACTGTCCTTGCTTGCCTTGACAACTGTCTTTGCCATCTATGTAAGTGAACGACTCTCTTCGCCTTTCTTGACAAGGCATTGGTCATTTCTCTTTCTAATACACATCATTAGCTGTCCACACACTCGGAATCTGCTGCATCACCATAGATACCACGATTGGCTCTGTCGTCCACGTCATCGAATAACCTCATCGTCTCAATTGACAAGGCCTTCAAAACCGTCAGCGATTGCCTGCATCATCACACCTCAGGTCACTCGATTCCACATCGATACATCGACGCACACTCATCCATATTTCGAATGCCAGCACCGATCCAATGGAGGGCCCGAGCAATCAAAGATCTGGCACGCCCCCAGCGCCTCGATCTGTCCCGCCATATGTCTCAAGACGATCTGAGGTGTCCGACTTCGAGCCGCCAAATCCCCGTCAGTCTCAATGGCTCCCCGTAATCAAGAATGGCAACCGTGCAATGGGACCGCGTCCAGCAACCGCCCACATCGTCACGACATCGGAAATGAACGCCACCAACAACCTGGAAGGCCCCTGCCGGAATCCCGTGAGGACGAAGAAACGGCCGTCGCCACCTCGAATGTCTGTCAAGCAACATTCACGGGAATGGCTCTTCTACCACTGGTCCATACCACACCTTCTGCGGTTGATCCAATGGCTCTGCTCCCTAGCTGCACTAATCCTGGGACGACAGCTCAGCCATTACGACAAACGCCAGGAAATCGAACCCGCGAGTGCCTGGATGGCCATGATCGTTGGCGCAACCGCTCTGGTCTACGTGGCAATTGTATGGTTCCTGGAGGCATGGAAAGGACCAGTCGGGCAGCATTCCATCATGCACCGCGTGCAGAGGCTTCTTCTGGATCTGCTGTTCATTGTCGTTGGCTCCCTCAACCTAAGCCTGGCGTTCTTCACAGCGTGCTACCACGCTAAAACTGATCCAGGCCGCCAAGCTCGACGGGTTGCTTTGGCCGGTGTGTTGCTTGGGGCTCTCGTTGCGTGGCTTGTAACCTTCGTGGTCAATATGCTTCGGTAAGTGCTTCCACCTGCATTGCCATCGAGGCATCCACTGACAGCATACAGGGTGGTCGAGCGCTACAACAGGCCTGAGGGTTTCAAGTTTGAATCACGGCATGGCGTTAACACGAGGTAACGATTGTCACGAATGATGATAGCGAGGTGTTTGGAGTCCAGATTGGGATGTTTGACATGGAGGATCAGATTGAATGCAGCATGAGACCTTGAGGGACATTACACCTATAACTAGCCTATCAACCTAATGACACAACTCTACATGTTCGCCAACTGCTCGTCGATCTGTCGATCAACAAACACCCTCTTGTCGCCTGTCAGTTCCGTCTGGAGCCTCTGTTCAACCAATGCCCGCACTGTGATCACTGTCAGTTGAGAACGCTTGCCAGGTACCAAGGCAACACATACCTTGCTTCTTCGTGACACTGTCCAGGTTCACTTCCCCCAGACAGCTCTGTACAGCTTCCACGATCGCCCCATCGTCAGGCCCTCGCACCTCGCCACGGAAATCGACCACACTCATCGGGCGGCTTGAAGGGTACCCCAGTGGACTCCTGCTCTGCCTGTCCGTGTAAGGTGCCATGTTGGACAAGGTCGATTGTCTCGCTGTAAATGGAGCAGGTGAGTTGGGCGGCATGTATGCCGGCGCTTGATTGTGGAACCCTGTGAGGATGGTTGATGCTGGCTTGACAGACGAGTACATGGAGTAGACATCGTCCATTTCAGGGCCAGCGTCAGTGTATCTGTCCTGGTGGGGTTTCTCGGCATTTGCTGCCATGCCACGTCGTCCAGGCAGATTGTTCGCAACAGCATAGTCATCCCACCTCTGCAGCGGCACGCTTCTTGGATTGAAGTCCTCATCTTCAAGCGCAACGATCTGCTTGTTGCCCTTTTCACCGATGACGATGCGTGTATTCCCCCATGAAAAGTTATCCTGGTTCCAGAAAGAATACACCGGGAGGACGAACGAATAGATAGGAAAGGCCAAGATGTAGATGATCATCCAGCCAACGTGTTGCCATTGCCGTCGAATGATGAAGATAATGGCCTGGAGACCATACACCGCCGCGATCATGATAATCGAGATGAGTGGGAACTGTCCAGAATGTGTAGCGATGCGATAGATCAGGTAGCCCAGATAACAGCAGGTGGCTGGTAGTATCAGAGTTCCGAAAAGATCGATGAACACCACAAAGCGCATGCTGAAGCAGCAGAAACCACACAGATCATCCAACTTGACTAACTCGAACAAGTTGTGGATGGTTGAGTTGATCCAGCGACGTCGCTGCGATAGCAGAACGCTCCACGTCTCTGGTGCGGCAGTGCTGGCGTATGCATCGGGCACGAACTTGTATGACATGGACGGGAAATGTTTCGTCATGAGGGTCGTGAGGTACCTATCTTCCCCAAGAGAAAGTAAGTTCTTCTTATGCAGCGTGTCTACATTCCCCATCTGGTAATCGAGGATGACTTTATCGGAGATGATCAGGGGTCTGCCTTTATCAGCTGTCCGGAGGCGGTACATGGAGAAGCTGTTGTATCAGTCAGCATGGAATACCGAAGACATGGAACAAGACACCTACCATCCTGGAAGACATGTGACAGAGCCAAACAATGACTCAAACGCCTTCGCTAAGTGATGGGAGATGTAATACTCATAGACCTGGATCATGGTCCACCAGCTTCGCTCTTCGTTTTCGAGACTGGTCTCGCCACAGATTCCAGCGATCTTTGCATCGTTGGCGCAGCTTGCGACCAGTCTGTTCAATGAGTCTTCCTTGACGCTGGTGTCTGCATCGACCATCAAGAGATACTCGTAAAGCTCCGGGTCGACGCCGATGATGTTGTTGATCTGGTGGAACATTTCCAATTCGAGCGGCGACATTGGGGACCGATGGTGGACCCGATTGAGAAAGCTCAGTAGCAGGATTTGAGAATCTCGTTTGCCTCGATTGCCGGGTTTTGCTTTGGTCTGCTCGGATTCTTTACCGACTTTGACCACCACAACGTAGGGCACCACATTGCCTTCGTATTCGTAGAGACCCGAGTAGACCTTGCCGTAGTTGAGTTGTTCGTTGCCCTGGCCAATCGCCTTGAACGGTAGTGCTGGCGGATCAATCTTAGGGTCAACACCCAGGATGTCCAGGACAATCTTTGGCGTAGGCCGATCGTTTCCGCCCCCGACGATCATGCCGTCACACACAACACAGATCAACTTCCTCTTGTTGTCATATTGAAGGGCTGTCAAGGAGTCAAGGCCTTTTCGCAACTGATCCTCACCCTCGGTGTAAGCCGGCACTTGACAAATCACGAATTTGTCCTGTGCAGCAGGCCGCCGCTTCGATCCAAGTTGTAATGCAGCCAAGAACTTGACGAGTATGACTGTACACAGAATGATGGTAAAGGCAAGGAGGATGTAGTTGTTGACCTGACATTTCGCGGACTGCCGGAAGTCAAGCTTGCCCTTGTTGAAAACGTTGTCCATGCAGCCGAAGGCCTTGGTGAAGTTGGCGGTGTTCTTCCACTTGTCCGTAATGTCGTTGCCCGGATTGCTTTGGATCAAATCTGATACGTCTTCGGGTAGCCAGGTGAAGAGAGGATCGGGGCCCTTGAGTGATATGGTGTGATAGTAATCAGTCAAATCATAAACCGTGCCACGCAGTATGACCCACTGACGGGGGACGAGACCTTGGCCCTGGGCAGTGACATTGCTCCTCTCTGTCACGAGTTCTCCTTTGTAATACTCCCTTATTTTTGGTAGAAATTTCTGATCATACCAACGAATATTGTGGAGCTCGGTTCTTGGATCAGACTGGTATGTGGGACCGGACTGATGGACTGCGTTGGGGTACAAAAGAGCTTCGGTATTGTTTGGCTCCAGCTTTACGATCTCGTTTGTAACCAGTCCACGACATGCAGTGGTCAAGGGCGGTGGAAAGTAGGGATCGAGGTTCATGCCCGCAAACGGTTGCATAGTCGCTGCTGTCACTTGGGGGGCCATGTCGCTATGGGGAAGTTTCCAGAATTTCGTAATGTCGTAGACCTTGCCATGGATACTGACGTAGAAGTCGTTGTCCCCAGTGTGAGTAGCAACTTCCTGGTCGTTCCACACTTTGTCGTACATAGGACACAATATTCGACCAAAAGCCGCGATGTAGAAGATGATAGTGGCGTTGAGGAGAAAGATGATGAGCATAAGAACAACTTTTTCTCTCCATGCAAATCGGACATCGGGTCTCTTCATGCGGCCAACGTACCGAAGCAAGAATGATGGTATGAACCAGGTCAAGGCCCACACAAATCCAATCCAGACACGGCGCGACTTAGTAATGACTTCAGCATGCACCGACTTGGGCTCTCCTATTTCCGGGTCCAATTCGCCGGTGTATTGTCCGAGGTCATTGTCGTAATAGGTAATCTGATTCCTGTTGTCGTCTCCTTTCGCGCCTAGCCCGTAATCACCAGGCATGGTATTGATCGTTCGAGCAATTGTGGGAGCAATCGAGCGAGCGACTCCCATGGCACCTTTGGCAAGCGTCACTTGACTCTGGTGCCTTGACAGGAAAGGATTGCTTTCTTCCATGGGAGGAAAGAAGCCGCTGGCAGCAGGGTCCGGCGTTGCCGTCGAGTAGCCGCTTTGGAACGGTCCACCCATTGTGTCGAAGTTGTTCTGTCCATACGGATGAACCGCTGGTTTGAGATCCAGCATGCTTTCGGCTTCCCACCATGCTCCTTCGCGGATCCATACGCGTTCATGGCCAACGACAACCTCGCCATTGCTCCAACCTCGTTCAAGGATCCAGCTCTCCACTCCGTCTCGACCTTCTTGGCATCCAAGGCGTGCATAACGAGTGTGGAACTCCTCGATGTCGAAATCTGCCGTAAAGTCCAAGACCTTGTGTCTTCGATTGGTCCATTCAGGAAGTCTCCACGCCCGGAGTTGCCTAGATACTGTTCCGGCCGACCAGGCGGATGTTGTGCTGGCTAGCGAAGCGAGACTTCCCGGCGTCTCATCTGTCGGATGAATCGCCAAGTGGTACCAGACACGGCTACTGCCCAGCACAGCTGGTAGATCAAGCCTTGAATGCCGGCTGCCCGAGACGCCTTCGCCTTCCCGAGGATACAGAATCTTCCGTAGGAATCCACCAGCCTCAGCTTCGACACCGACCTTCTCGAGCACATCCTCTTGACGCGCCCGCTCATACTCACGCTCTCTAACAATGGGTCCTCCGGTATAACCAAGGTCAGCCGCGACTTCTGAGACAGCACTTTGCATCTCCTTAATGATAGACGTGCCCGCTGTCGCGACCTCAACCCCATCTTCCTTCATTTCGGCATTAATGCCGACTGAATCATCAAAGACACCACGGAGCGCAACCGCCTTCCCTAGATCTTGACCTGGTATTTCCACAATGGTAATGCTGACGGTGTCCTCGGTGTCCTCGTCGGTCCTTGGGGTTCTCGCCCCAATCCTACCACTGCCACTCTCACTCGAGTCGTCACCGTCACGAGTCCTCTGCAGTTCAGAAGCGATAGCTTGATTTGCCTTGATTAAGACCCAATCTACCAATACTTCGTAGATCCCAACAATCAGGACTTCTCTTTCGTCGGTGCTGCATTTCCGCATGAGAATTTCCGGGTCGAGGCCCAGAAGACCTCCAACGTCCTCACAGATCTCTTCAAGGACTTCCGCATCGAGCAAGAAGCCTGTCGTGTCACCCAGTTTAAGAAGACCAGCGAGGGTTGAAAGTAGATTGCGGTGCGCTGAGCCCTTGATTCCAATCTCTTTCAGCGATGACCTGAAATCTTCTGCCGACGCAGTATCATCGGCGGTTGGTAGATAGGACGGCGGATCATAGGTCTGGGATCGGTTCAACAAGGAGTAGGCCGAAGGATGTTTGAGTCCCAGGAACTCTCGCTCTGCCGGAGTAGATGCCGAGGTGAGGAGATAATAAAAGACATCGAAGGCTCTGTATCCAGGCTCGGAGGGTACTTTGAGGAGACCTGTCGTAATGTCCATTCCAGATGTGGAGAGAGCTACGGAAGCCGAATTGAGGTTTCCGGCCAGCGAGAGATTGAAAGTGACGGCCAGGGCGGAATACTTGGGAGTAGCATGATTGTACGGAGAGACAGTGTTGGTGAAGGGCCGTAAAACTGCGAGTGCGGTGTAGACACTGGCCGGGACCGGCATGGGGAGTGCGGTAATGAAAGGCGCAAGGAGTGACGGCGTCGCATGGTGGAGAGATCTGGGAACGTCAGTTTGGGTGCTCATTCGCAGGACAAAGGGTATTGGGTACCCTAAAACGACGCAGCCATCCTCGGCGCGCCGCCTGGCATGTTCCCATGCTTGCCTCGCCAATTCCACGTCGATTGTGCCCCCTGGCTGTCCATCGACAGAAGAGTTGGCAGCAGTCAGCCAAGTGTTGACGACAAGACTCGTTCCGGCATCGAGTCGAAACGACTTGGAAGATGCGTAGATGGTGTGGAGGGTATTCAACAAGGTAGTTGTAGAGACTTGGGTGGAGTGCTGGCCATTGGATCGAGCCCCAGTTGGGGTGGAGGCGCCCGAGTACGTCGACATCCGATTCGCAGCCATGATTGAGGTGGCAGGTGTCAAAGGCAGTCTTGTGTTTTTGCCATAGGAATCGAGGAAAGGATCGGGCTTGTTGGGGCTGTTGTTTCAACGAAAGTAATCCTCCCAGACGAAGCGATGGATCTGCGGTCGTGGACTTGTTATTCCAAACGAGTGTGAAGGGTACAGGAACGACTGAAGCTTGAACGACGAAGATGAGATGGGCGAAGAAGGAGACGTCAAGGAGATGGACAAGGAGTAACGAGTGGGTCTTGATGGTGCTAGGATGCCGTGTTTTCGATTGCCACCCGTCCAGGCTGTTCTACAGTCGTATTCAAAACCCTGAAGTTCCGGTAGATGGCGGGGGACCTAGGGTCGATTATTTAGCGAACTATACTAAAATTAACTATAAATCCTAATTATATCTATATAGCTATAGAAATTATAATTAATATATCTATTTTAATTAAATTGAAATTCGTAATAGTATTTTATTAATAATTCCTAGCGGTTATTTCTAGATATTATTATTTAATTCTTATTTTACCGCTACTATATTTTCGCTATTTTTTTCTACTATTTATATAGATATCTTCTATTATTAAAATCGAAATACCTTTAATAAAATTATTATTAATAATTATAAAAACTGTATATCTTTTAACTAAATAGAAAAAATAAAGCGAAATTAAAAGAAAAACGATAATATTATTACTAAATCGAAAAGGCTAAATAAAAGATCGGTCTTTTTTAATAAAAAAGATTTCGAATAATTTAAAATTTTTTTAAATTAGAGATCGCTAGTCTATTGGAATAATATATAGTAGTTTTTAAATAATTTAAATAATATTATCGTTAGTTAACTAATATTTAACAAAGTTTTTAAAATATTTTATTATTTTAGAAAAAAGATTTATTATATCGCTATTTAAAAATTCGATAAATTAAAAAAAAAAATACCGACGTATAATTAAATAACGTCTAATAGACCGGCCGTCGGATCGAATTTCGAATTTAGATTAATTAATTCGATTCGATCCAGCCGAATTTTAAACCCGGATTAACTAGACTGGCCGTTTTATCGGGTTTCGAACCCGGGTTCGTATTTCGGGTTCGACTTTCTAACCGTATTAGAAAGGAAATTAATTTAAACGAATAATTTAGACGCGTTAGCCACGTTTATCGCGAAGTCGGATCGTTATTTTGATTCGAAATAATCAGTTTAAAGTTAACTAATCCGATCCGATTTAAAAAAACGTTAATTTCTAGTATTAAATAAAAAGCTAGTATAACTTTTATATAAATTTACTTAAAAAAATTCTAATTAATTAACTACGCTAGTTTAAAATATTCTAATTCGAAAAAATATATTATTTGAACGTATTATTTTTAATAATATATTAAAATAATCATATTTCAAATATATAATATAATCGGATCGAATCCGGATTAAAATATTAAATAATTCGATTCGAATTCGATGATCGATCTATTAAAATCCGGATCGGATCCGGATCAAATTATTAAAATCGGGTCGAATATTCGACGGTTCGACGAAAATCCGATCCGAACCGATCAGTTGTAACGTCTCTAAAGTATATATCAAAAGACGTTACGTAATTTACGTTCGAATCTAGCTACAGCCGTAGACGTAGTACGAGTTATTAAATAGTAAAAAAGTTTTGGCGTAGATTATCGCGATTAGTCCCGTATAGCCGTAAAGATATAATCGCGATATTACGAGGTATTTTCGTTACGAAAATAATTAAAAAAAAAAATTAAAAATATTTAAAAATTATATAGATATATTCTATTAAATTAAATAAAATCTAAAATATTTAAAAAAAAAATAGAATATCTTTTTAATATTAGATAAAATGAAATATATTATCTAAATAATTATTTATTGAAATTATACGAGCGAATTTTTGAATTAATTCGTTAGATAATACGTTTTATCTAAATTAGATTTTGGTAATAAACTTTATTTAATACTAGTATTAGATAATACGAAAATCTATTATAACGCCGAATTAAAAAATATATACGCTGCCGCAGACGTTATATTAATATTTCTATTTCTATATTTTTCGGATTTTAATTCTATAGATATTTTATTTATATTACTAAAGATTTATATAAAAGAAAACTATAAATTTATAAATATCTATAACGAAAAAAAAAAGATTTTTAGATTTTTTTAATAATATTATAGGGTTTTAAAAATAGAATAATAAATTAATAGGCCTATTTCGTAGTATAGATTATAAATAAAGACTTTAAATAGAAATATATAGAAATTATTACGAGAAATCAATTAAATCTAGATCGTTTATATATATAAATAGTTTATATCTCTTTTGTAGTCTGGCCGTCGAGTCGGATTTCGAATTCGGAATCGAAAAACCGATCCGATCCGAATCGGTTCCGACTTTTCTAGATACTTTAGAAGCAACCGTATATTCTATAACTATAACAATCTGTCTATATTAAATCTACGTTAAATTCGCCGAAAACAGCTAGTTTTCGAAAACTAGTTGCAGATATTCCGAAAATAAAAAATTTAAAAAAATTAAATAGTCGATTTCTAGTTATATAGAATTCTAAATTAGGTCTAGTTCGTTTTAACTAGCTATTTTCGACGAATTATCGATGAATTTCTCGTTAATATTCGTTTAATATTTAATTATATCAGCATTTTCTAAAACCGGCTTGAAGCCGATCTTAGTTATTTCAGCCGTCTCAGCCGGTTTTTAGTCGGTACGGCTAAGAGCGGCTTATAAACGGCTTATTAGCCGGTTTCGGGTATACTCGAAGCTACGTAGCTACGCGGCTAAGACGGCTAAAACGGCTAAACGGCTAAAACGGCTAAAAAGATTTAGAAATTCGATTTTAAATTCGTTTAAATCTTTATTAGTAGTTAGTAGGCCTATATACGCCTATATATAGCGCTAGACTAGCTTTATCTAAATCGAAAATATTAGGTTTTTTTATTAGATTCTAACTAAATTAGATCTAGCGTAGTTTATTAAATAGATATTCGATTTTCGTTATTCCCGCTTTTAGCGGCGGCTGTTAAACTTTATTTTCGAATAAAATTATATAGATTTATTTTTAGTTTATATATAGATCCTATTTTAGACTATTTATTAAATAGATATTCGTACTATAGATACTATTAGAGTTCTAATCTATCGAAAATCTATTTTTTAGATTTTTGGATTATTTGGATTTTTGAATTATTTAGATTAAAATAACTGTCAGCCGGTCTAATTTAAAAATCCATTTTAGAATTCGCTGATGTAAATACGAATTACTCTTTTAACTTTAATAGATATTAGTAAATAAAATAAGCGAATCTATAGATTACGTAACTCTTTAGTTTAATCTATCGATTCTATAATTCTAGCTGCTCTATAAGGGCCGTAAAAATCGGATAAATATTTTAAAAAAAGAGATTTTCGGAGGATTCGAACTTTGAATTATTTAGTAATCAAAATTCTATTTAGACGAGATTTAAAATAATTACGTAATATAGAATTAAACTATCTATTTAATTTATATTAATACTACTACTAAAATAAAAAACTATATAGATATTTAATTATATATATTTAATTTTTTAGATAATAATAAATAAAACTTTCTATTAACTTTCTATTAACTTTCTATTAACTTTCTATTAATTTTTTATTAACTTTCTATTAACTTTTAATTAACTGTTAGTTTTATCAAACTATTTATTAATTTATAATTAATAGCGAATTTATTTCAATTTTATATTATTTTAAACTGGATATTATACGAAAACTATAAATTAATTAAAACTATTAATTAATTTATTATTAAATATCTATTTTATTAAATTAAAAGTTAATATATCTTTAATTTTCAATTAATATCTTATTTTTTCCAATTTTAAATCGACAAGTTATCGATATATTATCGTAGGACAGACGGTTGCCACTAAAGTATCGAACCGATCGGATTTCGATTTCGAATTGAAAGAATCGACCCGATCCGCTAAAACGTTAAGTATTAGTATAAAAGTATAATACTAGTATAATTCTAAAATAAAATAATAATAATTTTTTTAAAAAAAATTTATTTAATTAACCACGCTAGCTAGAGAGGTCCTAGTTAGATTAAATGAATTACCTAAATTAATTACCTTTATAGATAATTAAATAACTAATAAAAGAAAATATTTTACAATATTTAAAATGTTTAACGAGTTTCCGTCGGATTTCCGGATTCGATTCGGAACCGACCGTTTAGCGGATCGGTTTCTAAATACCGACGGAAACCCGTATCGAAATAGTTAATTTACTTTTTTAAAATCTTTATTTGCTTTATTATAGATTATTATTACTATTATTGTTTAATTTAATATTATAGATTCGATTATTTAAATTTTATATATTATCTTTAATAAATAAATTTTTATAATCTTTCTACTAGGTCTAATTTTATATAATTTATTATAAAAAATAAACTGGCTATTTCGGTACGGGTTTCTATCGGTATTTCGGAAACTTGATTCGAATTTTAATAAATCGATTCGATCCGATCCGTTAAACGGTACAAATCGGTTTCTAAAATTAAAACCGAAAGTTAAATTAGATTATAAAATAGAAAACGACGAAATTTCGATCCAATCTATTAAATATTCTATATATAATATAATACTATAGTTATTATAGTATAAAACTATAATCAATTTAATAATTAATTAATTAATTAAATTTATCTATAGAAAATATATATAGATAATATATTTCCTTTTATTAAATTAATTTCTAATAAATAGATATTACTTTTATATTAGAATTATACTTTTATATTGGATTCTAGCGGTTTTAATAGATTAAATTCGGAAATCCGGGTTTAATTCGGAACCGAATCGGTTTAATATCTAGAAAAATCGGAACCGATTCGGTTCGAACTCGAAATACGAACCCGGGTTCGAAATCCGACCCGACGGCCAGTTTAATAAAAAGTTTTCTACCGGTTTAGTACTAAAATTGATATAGAAAAAAAAATTATTCTAAAAAAAATTTAATTAAAAACGAATAGAAAATAACTATTAGTTTTTATATTATTTATAAAATTTACTAAATTCTTTTAAAATTAATCTATTAATTTTTAATTTTATTTTAAATATATTCTATTTTTCTTTTAAATAAAAATTTCGTTTCTAATTTTAAAATATAATAGAATTATAGTCTATATCTTTAATAGAAGCGAAGATATTTTATAATTTTCGTATCTTTATCGGTCTAATATAGAGAAGATATTATAGGAAATTATCGGACTTGCTATTAATAAAATTATTTAAAGAAACTATTAAAATTTCGAACTGTCTAGTATCGATAGTAGTAGATCTAATTCTATTCGGAAAAAACGAATAAAATAATAATCGATTTATATATTACTATTAAATCTATAATTATAAATATTTTCGGTATTTTTTTTATTTTAGTTTTTTTTTTAAACTTTTTTCTATTTTATCGGTTTCGAACTATATTTTACTAGATTAAATAAATTAGTTTTAGATTATTATTTCTATTTAATTAAATAATATTAGAATTAGAATTTATACCGACGGTAGTTTTTATAATAGTATTTTCTTTTTATTATTTCTTTTTTTAATTTTTTTAATTTTAGCGAAGAATCTAGAATATATATAGCGATAGATTTTCGAAATCGTAGTTTTTTCTTTTATTTATATTATTAGTCTAGGTAATAATATAAAATATATTAATTCTATAATAATAGCTATAAAAATAATTAAAATTCTTTTAATAATAAATTTTTATTTTTAAATTTTTTTATTTATATATAGTAGACCGGTAGTAGAATTTTTTCTATAGTTTTTAGATTTTTAATAAAAGCTAGTTTTTTATAATTCGCTTTTTATCGCGTTCGGCGGCTTCGAAGGCAAAGATTTAAATAATAGTACTTTTTTTAATATAGAAATTTAAAAAAGAGATTAAAATTATCTAATTGTAATCTATAATAATATTATTATAATCTTTTTACTAAATACTATAGATAAAATTATATATTTTTTATTTTTAATTCAATATTATCTAATCTATTTAGATATCTTTTATTAATAGCCGAAAGTAAAAATATTTATATCGATTTTAATAGTAATATTTCTATATAACTTTTAAAATATAGATATAAATTTTATATTAATCGGAATCAAAGTAAATAAAATAATCTCTTTTATAGTAATATATCTTCTTATAATATTTTTTATTAAAATAAAAAATCTATTAAAATCGATATAATTTTTTCTATTAGAATTTATATTAATCCGATTTATATTTATTTTCTTTTCACTAAATATTTATTTCTAGATAATAGAATAATTATAGGGGTTTTTTTTTTCTAGATTTAAATCAAAATCTAATAATAGTAAAACTAGTAATAATAAAAGTTTCTTCTACTATTTTTTTACTATAACTATTCGAAGAATATTATTTTAAAAAATTTAAATAAAAAAAATCTAATTTTTAAAATTAACTAATAGTATAGAGGTTAAAAAATTATTATTAGAAAAAACGCTATCGCGAATATCTTCGTCGATTTAATTTTTATTATAATACTAATAAATTTAAATTATTAAATAAATATTTATATTTAATATTTAAAAATATCAATTTTTTTCTAATTTTTTTTTTATTTTTTATAGCCGGCTCTTTTTTACTAGAATTTTTTTTACTATAGATTTTTTTTTTCGATAATAATATAATAGGTTTCCGAATCGTAAATTTTAATTTTTAGATAAAAGAATTTTTAATATTATTTAAAAAGTTATATATTTATATTCTAGAATTGGCGGTAGTAGCGGCAGCGGTAAAATATCGCTATCGGAAGAAAAAAAGATAGTCTTTTTTCTACGAGATATAATAATAAGAATTTCTATTAGAAATTATAAATAAATTACTATTATAAACTTTAATTTAGCCTAATTAGATATATATATTATATATTCTATAGCTATAGAATTTAGATAAGGATTTATAGTTAATTTTAGTATCGTTCGCTAATAAATCGACCCTAGGTCCCCCGCCCTCTGCCGGAACTTCAGGTTTTTGAATACGACTGTATTTTAAGCACTGTTTACTTCACGACTTGTAAATGACATTCTATTATTCTGGCCGCAAACGATCGATGCCTTCCCCAGAAGATGTTATTTTCACGACACTCGATATCATCGTGGGATGCAACAACGGCTCTTTGATGGTGTTTCCTTGTTAGCGCGAGGTTCTGATAGAGGACCTTTCAGGGGCAGGCCTTGGCTTGACACAATATTTACAAACATATATTCTGCTGTGGACAATTACAAACTTCAATTTAGACTGGACCACCGGTGAAGATTCGGTCTTTTGGTCTATTCAATTTCCTTCGTGCATTTTGTAGTAGTAGTGGCAACGGGCATTTGTTGATTCTGCCTCGTACCCGATCTATTTTGGGCCTAACCCCCATCCACTCGCAACCTTTGGCACACCTTACATCCGTATCTCATTGACCTTTTGTCTTCTCTACACACACTCGTTCAAAAGCAAAGTTGATTCAAGCAACTGTCCTTCGTTGCTGTAAGGCTGTGAAACCTCCGAAATCCCTGGATCCGCACGTACCACCTGTCTCGCCGTCAACTTCGTTACAGTGATCAATGGATCCGCCAGACTGATTCGCCCTTGGACGACTTTCCAACTACGCTCGCTCTGGAACCTCCTCTTAAACCAGGATACTCACTTCTGAGATGGCTCTTCACTCCTTGACTGGGGCCACCCCGTCCCATTCGCAGCCTTCCCTACCCGCACTACCATCCCATCTTCAATCAGATACACATTTGACTGCCCACTTGGCTAGCCGGTGAGTTGGTTTCGCGCTTCCATAGATTTCAGAACGCCACTGACAATAACAGCTTCCATGTGTCTCTCCCAGTCTCTCGCCTCTCCTCCCAAGCACTCGTAACACTCAACACCTACACATCGTCAGCCAAAGGACCGGATGGAGGAACGGCCGGCAGTGCCATGGGAGAGGCCGAAGAGCTGGCTGGAAGGGCTTGGTCACGCCTCGGAGGTCGAGGCGAAAACCAGGCCATAGTCTTCTTGGGCGAGTCGGGTTCCGGCAAAACAACGATTCGGTCACATCTGCTATCCTCCATCCTGTCCTTTTCCTCAACGCCCTTATCGACTAAATTATCCCTCGCCGCTTTTGTTTTCGACACCCTGACCACCACCAAATCCGTCACAACACCTACTGCGTCAAAGGCAGGCCTGTTCTTCGAGCTGCAATACGACGCCTCCTCGACTTCGAACCCCACTCTTATTGGAGGAAAACTCTTGGATCACAGATTAGAGCGGAGTAGGATAGCCTCGGTACCGACAGGCGAGCGAAGCTTTCACGTTTTATACTATCTTCTTGCGGGGACCAGTGCAGCAGAAAAGGCCCATCTCGGGCTCGAAACCTCCGGTATCGTGTCGGAGAGCGCTGTGCGGGCAAGTGATCGGATGTCCGGAGGAACCATTGGACACAAGAGATGGAGATATTTGGGCCACCCCACACAGCTGAAAGTTGGTATCAACGACGTCGAAGGGTTCCAACATTTCAAGACAGCACTTCGCAAGCTCGAGTTTCCACGGAATGACATCGCCGAGATATGTCAGATCTTGGCCAGCATCCTACATATCGGGCAGCTCGATTTTGTGACCAGTCAATCCACCACTCCAGCCCCAGACGAAAGTGGTGGCTACTCGCATGAAGGCGGAGAAACAGTGACGATCGTGAGCAATAGAGAAGTACTCGGTATTGTAGCGGCCTTTCTTGGCCTAAGCGTTCAAGACCTGGAGACGAGCCTTGGTTACAAGACCAAGACTATCCACCGTGAACGGGTTACAGTCATGCTAGACCCAAAAGGCGCCAGAGGAAACGCAGACGAGCTTGCCCGGACGCTCTACTCATTGCTTGTAGCGTATGTGATTGAGCAGATCAACCAGAAGACGTGTGCTATTGAAGACGCTGTCGCCAACACAATTTCTATTGTCGACTTTCCAGGCTTCGCACAATCCGCGGCGACTGGTTCCGTGCTCGACCAGTTGCTGAACAACGCGGCTACCGAGTCGTTGTACAACTTCTGTTTACAGAGCTTCTTCGAGCGCAAGGCCGATTTGCTCGAGAGCGAAGATGTCAGCGTCGCAGCGACGAGTTACTTCGACAACGGAGATGCTCTCAGGGGGCTATTGAAGAGCGGCAACGGACTTTTGAGCATCTTGAACGACCAGACTCGCCGTGGAAGGACTGATTTGCAATTCCTCGACAGTATCCGCAAGCGGTTTGAAAACAAGAATCCAGCCATCGCGGTAGGAAATGCTACCGCGAAGATGCCTGGAAGCAATTTTGCCACTTACAATCCTCACGCGTCATTCACAGTCAGACATTTTGCTGGGGAAGTCGACTACCCTATCAACGGGCTTGTCGAAGACAACGGAGAAGTCATCCCTGGCGATTTGATGAATCTGATGCGGTCCACGAAGAGCGACTTCGTCCGGCAGCTCTTTGGTCAAGAAGCTCTCCACACCATCATGCATCCAAATGAGAAGACTGCCATCATGCAAGCTCAGGTCAGCTCCAAGCCTTCCAGGATGCCGAGTATGGCACGAAGAAGGGGAGAGCGCCCCGGTAGACTGGCAGCTCGAGCCACCAGTGGAGCACGCTCTGATGACGACGATCTGGACAGTCAACATGGCACATTTCGCAAAGGGTCAGCTGATGACCGGAAGAGCAGGTTGCGACCTGGCGGGATTGACCAAGGAGCCTCGGGTCAATTCTTGACTTCACTCGACAACATCACGAAATCGCTCTCATCGCCGAGCACAAACCCCTATTTTGTCTTCTGCCTCAAGCCCAATGATCGACGAATCGCCAACCAATTCGACAGCAAATGCGTCCGAGCACAGATCCAGACCTTTGGCATTGCCGAGATTAGCCAGCGCCTGCGCAACGCCGATTTTAGTCTCTTCTTGCCCTTCGGCGAGTTCCTTGGTCTCGCAGATGCTCAACAGATTATTGTCGGCAGTGAGAAAGAGAAAGCCGAGGCGGTATTAGGGGAAAAGCAATGGCCGGGCAACGAGGCCCGGATCGGTACCACTGGTATCTTCTTGAGCGAGAGGTGCTGGGCCAGCATCGCCAAGACGAGCGAGAAGGGGTTTTCTGGAGGACGGTTCTTCGATACCGAGTCTGACGTTCCGGGCGAAAATCCATTTGAGAGCCACGAACGTGAATTCGGCGATTCCAAAGAGAACCTGATACTGGGTCATGAGGCTGCGACGCCAGGGGCTTATATATACGGCGATGACACCAAACAAGGCGGATACTTTGGTGCTCGAGAGATCGACGGCCGCTCGGAGGCCGGGGCATCCGCTTTCAACTCTGGCGACATGTTTCGTGCAATGGAAACAAGAGAGCAGATGGCCGAGAAGGGTAACAAGAAGAAGTTGGTGGAAGTCGACGTCGTACCGGTATCTGGAAGTCGAAAGCGCTGGCTCTTCGTCGTCTATCTCCTGACCTTCTGCATACCAAATGTTTTCATCAAGTGGTTTGGCCGCATGAAACGAAAGGACATCCAAACAGCATGGCGGGAGAAGTTTGCCATCAACCTTTTGATATGGCTGAGCTGCCTATTCGTGGTATTCTTCATCGTCATCTTCCCACAAATCATCTGTCCCAGACAGCATGTTTACTCGGCTGCAGAGCTGTCGTCCCATGATGGAAAGAAAGGGCACGACACGTACACGGCCATACGTGGGGAGGTTTTTGACCTGGGGGCTTTCATACCATCGCACTATCCCCCCATCATCCAGCCGGCTGCACTCAAGAAGTACGCCGGCGTTGACTCTACAGCTCTGTTTCCCATCCAGGTCAGTGCCCTCTGCATCGGCAAGGATGGTCCCATCGATCCAAGCGTGCCGCTGGACTATGCACCATCCAATATCTCCGGCTCCGTGACAGCAATCAGTAAGACGGATCCCAATGCGAAGTACCATGATTTCAGAGCTTGGACCAATGATTCAAGGTTAGACTGGTGGTACGAGCAGCAGAAGATTATGCGCTCCCTCTACAAGAAGGGCGACGTTGGCTACACCCCGAAGTATGTGAGCCAGCTGGCATCCAAGACGCAGAAACAGATCGTCATCTTGAACAAGCATGTGTATGACATGACGGACTACAACAAGGGCGGCCGAAAACCAGAGCGAATACCAGGCAATAAAGCTCCAGTGAACGTTGATACCGAGTTCATGGAGGATTTAGTTGTCACCCTTTTCCGGCAGCGGGCTGGCAGCGATGTGACAAAGGACTGGGAGGCTTTGCCACTAACCCCTATCAAGCGGAGAAATGCGCAAACCTGCTTGGACAATTTGTTTCGTGTTGGAGCTACAGATACGAGGAATTCGGCGCAGTGCCTGTTCGCTCAATACATCCTTCTGGCCATCTCGATCCTCCTCACGTCCGTCATCGGGTTCAAGTTCTTCGCGGCGCTACAGTTTGGCAGGAAGAATATTCCGGAGAACCTCGATAAGTTCGTCATCTGCCAGGTCCCCGCCTACACGGAAGACGAAGACTCTCTGCGTCGAGCCATCGATTCTGCAGCACGGATGAAGTATGATGACAAGCGAAAGCTCTTGGTCGTCGTCTGTGACGGGATGATTATTGGGCAAGGTAACGACAGACCCACGCCTCGAATTGTTCTCGACATCCTGGGAGTCTCCGAAACGGTAGATCCAGAACCCTTAAGCTTCGAGAGCTTAGGCGAAGGCATGAAGCAGCACAACATGGGGAAAGTCTACTCCGGATTGTACGAGGTCCAGGGCCACATCGTCCCATTCATGGTCGTTGTCAAGATCGGCAAACCATCGGAAGTGTCCAGGCCTGGCAATCGTGGCAAGCGTGACTCCCAGATGGTTATCATGCGCTTCTTGAACCGTGTGCATTACAACCACCCCATGACGCCTTTGGAGTTGGAGATGCACCATCAAATCCGGAACATCATTGGAGTCAACCCTACGTTCTATGAGTTCATGTTCCAGATTGACGCCGATACGGTAGTTGCCCCTGACTCTGCCTCGCGAATGGTGGCTGCTTTCCTGCATGATACGAGACTGATTGGCATCTGCGGAGAAACGGCGTTGTCCAACGCCAAAGCATCCTTCACCACGATGATCCAAGTCTACGAATACTACATTTCTCACAATTTGACCAAGGCTTTCGAAAGCTTGTTTGGGTCCGTGACATGTCTGCCTGGATGCTTCACCATGTATCGAATCAGAGCCGCAGAGACGGGAAAGCCACTGTTCGTCAGCCGAGAAGTCATCGAAGCCTACTCCAACATCCGAGTCGATACCCTGCACATGAAAAATCTGTTGCATCTGGGCGAGGACCGATATCTGACCACTTTACTGCTCAAACATCACCCAAAGTACAAGACCAAATATACCTTTCACGCCCATGCATGGACCGTTGCGCCTGACAGCTGGAGTGTCTTCATGTCCCAACGCCGACGATGGATCAACTCGACGGTGCATAATCTCGTCGAGCTTATTCCACTTCAGCAGCTCTGCGGCTTCTGCTGCTTCAGCATGAGGTTTATTGTCTTCCTGGACCTCCTGAGCACCATCATCCAGCCTGTCACCGTCGCCTACATTGTCTACCTCATTGTTCTGGTCTCTCTCGGCAAGGCGGTCGTCCCATTGATCGCCTTCATCCTCCTTGGGGCAATCTACGGACTTCAAGCGATCATTTTCATCCTGAGGAGAAAGTGGGAAATGATTGGGTGGATGATCATCTATATCCTCGCCATGCCTGTCTTCTCCCTGGCATTGCCTCTGTATTCTTTCTGGCACATGGACGACTTCTCGTGGGGAAACACGCGTGTGGTCACGGGCGAGAAGGGCAAGCAGGTGGTCATCTCGGACGAAGGCAAATTCGATCCATCCTCGATCCCACGGAAGAAGTGGGAGGAATACCAAGCCGAGCTTTGGGATGCGCAGACTCAACGTGACGACCGATCGGAAATGTCGGGCTTCTCGTACGGCACGAAATCGTACCAGCCGCCAGGTTCGGAGTACATCTACCCTCCGCCATCAAGGCACATGTCGCAAATGGATCTGCCGAGGTACGGTTCAAGGCTGTCGCTGGCAGCTTCAGATGTCATGGCAAGAGGGTACGATGAGCAGCACCTGGATTCGGCGGATGCGGCGGGATTGCCGAGTGATGACGCTCTGCTGGGTGAGATCAGGGAAATCTTGAAGGCAGCAGATCTCATGACTGTCACCAAGAAAGGCATCAAGCAGGAACTGGAGAGAAGGTTTGGAGTCAGTCTGGAGCCACGGAAGGCGTACATCGGTTCCGGTATGTATCCTCACCGCCATGTGGTCATGTCTGGACAGCAAATGCTAACTTCCCCTCTAGCTACCGAAGCCGTTCTCTCTGGTCAGTTGTAAGATGGTGGCATTGCGTGAGCAGCGAGGGTGCCGCACGTTCATCGTTATATGCCCCAACATAACAACCCACGTGGGCGTCAGCCGTGGTATTGAGCATTGAGCTTGCCCGATGACGAAATACAGCATCAAGCATTGCGAGGTGTTGGCATGGAGGAAGGATCAAAGCGATAAAAGTCGTCATCTTGTGGAGAGTGGGATGGAGTCTATATGCTAATAAATGCGGAGCTCGGTATCTGGATGGATGATTCTACATTTGTACAATGGATGTCCCGTCGTATATAATGCCGCTTTCGTACAGACGGGGGCGTTACACGAATAACTATTTAGAAGACTTGTACATGTCTTCTTCCGCTTCGACCACCAATTACATATTCCACGACTCTCTTGTAGCCACTGACCCATGAGTCGATCTCTCCTACGAAGCCCCCGTGTCGCTCTAGTGAAAGCCAAACCGCCTCGAAGGGCAGCAGTCTGGACCTGCTATCAAACCAGAAATCCAGCTGCGATCATGACTAAATCCTCCACGTCCGCAAGACCGCCAAAGCATGCTGCCGCGCCTGCTCCAGCACCAGGGGAGAAATTATACTGTCATACTTGCGGAAGAATCATAAGTCAGTATATCATTTTTCGCAAATTGGTCATTCTTCGATTATACGGCATCAAGTCTCCATTTCGTAACCCGACATATCCCTTATATCCTCCTTCGAGGCGGATCCACAACCGAATGATGGAGTTTTCTCTCCCACCCAGTGGTATGAGGCCTCAGTCCTTCCCTTTCACCCCAAGTCATTTCTCGAGAGCGCTGAATAACTTTACTTCACGAAAATGTGCTATCTTCCCTGTTGATGAGATATATCAACCCTCTCCTCTCCTACACTCCCCCGCCCCCTCCTCCCCCCCCCCCC